>JAFIDM010012231.1:73951634-73970216 GCA_023159025.1 Thereuonema tuberculata
GATTCATGCAGCTGCTGTGTGTGGGTGTCGGGGGTGGTGAGTGTTTGAGAAGATTAGAGAAGATGTTAGAGAAGATTATTATTATTATTATTATTATTATTATTACTACTACTACTACTACTGCTACTACTAGTTTCGATAGCCATTCAGGCATGGCGCAAGTGGTCTCGGCGACTATAGCCTGTAACATATAGAAGACAAATGGGGACCAGTACCTGCAGAGCAGATTTCGGGTCCCCAGCGGACACAACACACAGAAGAAGACGAAAGAAACAACCATGCCACGACCGGGATTCGAACCCAGGTACTGGCGCATTAGACGCCACATGACGCAGATGAGGCGGAATTTGGGTTCGAATCCCGGCGCGGATGCTCCTTTCTTCTTTAGTATTTGGCCTCCTGGATGATAATAACCAAACGACATTAATGCAACAAAAATTCGCCATCTATTTTCGATTATTGTCTTTTTTTTTTCTGCCGATGGAATTATCTGAAAATATTTCTGTCATTCTTGAATTCCTACTTCATAGAATTGATAATAATTATTATGATTTCTTCTTTCCAATTTTTAATTCTTTCATGAGGTTTTTCGAATTGTATTTTCGTTAAACGAATGAAAATTTAGATAAAAATCCATTAAGATTGAACAATGACTTCAACATTATTACGAGAAATAATCAGCGTATACGACTTCTTTTTTTAACTTTTCTAACATTCTATCGTATTTTGCATTGCTACGAATTAATAAGATAACCTCTGACATGTCCATCACAGTTTTAGGCACAAAGCTTAATCGAATAACATTAATTTCAACTAAGCAAAAGGATTTAAAAAAATTAAAAAGCAAACTTTGGAAAAATTTTTTTAAACATATTAATAGGTTTGTTAGCATCGGAATCATTGCCTTTGAGTCCAATATATATAAGTAAGAGCTAATAATAAATATGCAAATTAATCTATTAACATTAATAGTTTTGAATTATTAAGTTTATCCGATCAGACACCCACGAGGCTGATACAGTGACGATGGGTTCGAATCCCGGAACCTGCACGGATGTTTTTTTGTTTTCTGTTTGTCTGTTTCTTCTTTTTCTCTCCTTTTTCGTGTATAGCTAATTTCTAGGGTTTGTCAGTCTGAAGGTCGCAGTACCAGAGATTGAAATCCTCAGCTCCATTACAATAAAAGAAATGCTCAGGTTTAACGGATGAACATATAGATGTACGTTTGAACTTAATTTTTCCGTACTACATTTTGTTTTTATTTCGATAGGTTTTCGTTCTGTAATGATAATGCTATCAATAAACAGGAACGTAATGAAATTTATTATGCACTTTGATCTTGTAATTCGTTGGGATTATATCTTGGGCTTATCATGACGATTTATCTAGTTCTTGGTAAGCGTTTTCAACATCAGTAAAACTAATTAGTAATTAACTATCACTATCCGTCTTAAATCAATTAGTTGCATATTCAGTTTTGGACTCGCTTCGTTTTTTCAAATTTATTAAATAAAGTACCGTGCCCAAATAACGCCAGCTTAACATTTAGATTATTGTAAGTCTGGAAACAAGGTGTATCGAAACACGAAAATTATGACCAAGAAAGTTTAATCTTCTGTTTGAAGCATACCATAATGAAACATATAATAATTTTTACTGGAGAAGAATTTAAAAAATTTAAAAAAAAACTGGCGTTATTAGAAACACCTGTTCCAATTAACGCCACCTACTTTCTAGTAACTTAACTTAATTTGAATGTCCCCTCCTTTTAAATGAAATGAGAAAATAAGACAAAATACCACAAAAAAACAATATTTTTCAGTTAACTCAAAAAGCTTTAGAGAAGTAAGCTTACAAAAAATAAAAAGTTTATTATTGGTGTTAAAGTGGCGTTAAAGCGCTACTCAGCACATGTACCACATGATACACTTGTTTGTCTACAATTTCCGAATTTTAAAAATAACTTTATCTTATCTACATAGAAGAATCTTCAAGAATCAAGAAAATATATAGTTTTGTATAGTTAATCTTTGCTGAACATTAAAAAATCTATATTTTATCTTATCTTGATATAAGAACAGTCCTCGATACGAAATAGTCGAAATGTAATTTCACTCGAAAATGTTAGCGGTCTGCTAATAACTCACTTCAACACTAGATGGCATGTCAATGCAAACTACTTTAGGGCAGTACCGCCATCTCTTATGTTTATGAAGAATTAGATAGGTGGCGTTAAAGGTGTACATGGCGTTATATGGCTCCGGTACCTTATTTGAAATACAATAGTTTTTAATCTAAACTTCGTATGGGCATTCTTAGTTAATTTTTGAACTGACAGAAAACTTATTCATCTCACTTATTTGAACTGACAGAAAAACTGTGAAACATCTCATAATAACTGTTTTCAACTTCAAGCTACTATTTTAATCATGATTTAATTCAATCTTACAACTTTACACAAATATAAAAATATTTTTTAAGTCGGAAATATAAAAGTTCGATCAAATAAATAAAATAATAATTTTTCTAACTGTCAAAGAAAAAATTATATTATATTATGTGATTGGATCTAGTTAATTATATTTATACCATTAAGGTATTAGCTTGGAATAATTTCTAGATCAGTATTATAATAAATTTGTTAAACTTAACTTTAAAGCCGGAACAACGCCGTACAGAAAAATTCTGGTACGTATGGAAAAATTATAGACTTGAGATGAGCAAAGAAAGGAATTTATCTCGATGTTCAACAGTCCCATTAAAGTTCTAAATAAAGTTTTTTACCTTTTGTTGATTGATGATCTTCAAGAACTTTTATCCACAGAATGGCTGCCGATGGAATCTTATCAGTGTTATCCAGTTTAAAATAATTTTAAAACTGTAAGCATATTCTGTATATACTTTTATAATAACGATTTAATATACTTGGATGTAGCATACCACTATTACTTGTGTGTATAAATTCTATTCTCCTTATAAATTCTATTCTCCACCTTTTGTTTTCGTTGGCCTCTCTACCCGTTGAGAATTTCGTTTTCTCTGCCGTATCAACCTTCTCCTGTTGCCTCAGTTACTCATTGTTCCCCATGCGCCGCTTTCTTGCTTTTTACTTCTTTTTTTTTTTACTTATTTTATTTTGGTATTAGTGTATAAGTTAATTCTTTAAAGAATTTCTTCCACATATTATTTCATAGATTATATCAAACAAATTAAACTTCAGATAAAATATGCATTTTAAGCTTACAATATATATTTATAAAAGATGTAAAAGTAGGGGAAGGTGTTGTACCTTTGACCAGTTTTCACTAAATGAATTTTCTAATTTTTTATACTCAAGTAAATCCTTACCTGAATGGATACATGTAATTCATTCATCTTCATTCATCTTGCCATCAACTGCATGTGTTTTATATGTTATATTTTGAGTATAAGTATTTTATTTTTATTTTACAAAAAAACTATACCTTGTGGTCAAAAGTACAACTATGTGTTGTACCGTTGACCGGAGGGTATTGTATCATTGACCAGGTGGTTGTAGAAACTGACAGTTAGATACAAGTTATTTAATTAACATTTTTATTCAGAAATAGATACATTTGACAAATTTATGCAATTCAAAGTAGAATAATAAAACATGAAATAAATTCTAATGGCTTAAGTAGCCTGCTTCTGCCCGTTTACTCTACATTATACAATGAAAAATCAACTCCAAAAGATAAGACATTCTTTTAGTCGAGCTGGCTGTACCGCCAGCTCTGGCTGGATTTGGTAGCCTGGCCACAATATTTTGTAGTTCTAGTCGTAGAGCTGCTTATTTTCTTGGATGAATTTTGCATCTTCGGTAGTTGTTTTCAAATATTGAACTTAAAATAACCACATGCTGCTTCCTTTATTTGGGCCACAAAGTATTTCTTGTTTTTTTGTTGTTGTTGTCAGCTTGACAAGGATATAACTTTCTTCAACTAAATCTTCTTTTTCAAAGTTTAATTCCTTCTCCAACTCATGGCATTCATCTGAAAGATCGAAAACACTTTCCCCTGATGAAAATTCAACATCAGACTCAAAGTCATGGACAAACAATCGATTGTTTACTATCTTTGGATAAGATTGGTAAAAAAATAAAAATTTGGCAAAAGATATTTAAATTTCCATCTTACATAATGCTAAAATGACTATAAGTAAAAACATTTACATATTAAGTAATATTGTACCATTGACCTGGTCAGAGGAACAACACCGTGCTGTGGTCAAAGGTACAACATCAGTCAAACTTACGTTTCACGCTATGCTACAATTTTTAGGTTAATCCAGTCATATTAAAAGTCATAACAATGAATCTACAGGCGTAGATGTATTACTCATTCTTGTTAAATAATAATCAAAAGAAAACAAATAATGTTATTAAAGATACATTCACTTGCAAAATACTTATTTTTCGGTGATGGAATTATAAAAATATTTTTCACTCCTTGCAAGTCAAAGATCTAACTGCTTCTGAAGGTTTAAAGGAGCAAATAGTGGGAATGTTACACATTAAACAGAAAAGCTTTTAAAGTATGCTGATAGATGGCAAAACTAGCAAGGGTGGTCAAAGGGACAACACCTTCCCCTACTACATCGTCATCTACATAAGACATTCACCGCATAAACAGTTGATACATGAAATAATGTTTATAGTAATTCCCTAAAATTTTCATATGTAATTAATTATCATCATTGTAAAATTTTTCGTTTGTAAATACTAATTTTATCTTTCGCGATGGGAAGATGCTGTCATTATACCGATTTATACAGTACACTATAGGCTACTGTTCAGTTATAATCTGTGATTTTTTATTTTGTTACACTAATATTGCATTTAATAGACTAGTTCCAGTGTTTTTGCTATAATCACTAATTTAAAGTATTTATTTAAAATGTTCAAGTCAGTTTAAATGAAACATCTAACTAACATATAGCCATAATTACTAATCCAATGATGAATAATTATTCTGCTTAAAAGATATTTACAAAGATTCAAAGCTATTTAATAGAAAGGGAATGACTTGTTTAGTAGTTTATATCTAGTCTATATTTTACAGTTTATTACAGCTACTTGAGTGCTGGCACGTGACCACTTCAGTCGAGTAAATGTATTTCTTGCCTTTAAGGGTTGGACTGTGTGAAGGGCCGTATGATCTCCAATAATTTATCGTGTTGAAACGTTGAAAATCCAGCTGCCGATCAGGCGTGACTGCCAAGGTGACATTGGATAGAAAGACTTACTTTGCAAGAGCAGTTCGACCTTGTCCAATGGCCTTGTAGCAACGTGAGCAGAAAGAGTTGTACCGTGCCACTCTCACATGGATTTGTTTATGTTTTCATGGTTGCTAATTGTGCCGCAACCACACCCGGCATATTTACTTCGGTTCGACTAAAAAAAAAACATACATACACACAAACGGAAAGAGATTCATAGCTTCCTGTGGGTGGCTGCAGCCTTTTTCGCTTCACTCTTGGGATTCATTGCGTGAGCGACCCCCGTTAATATCAAGGATATATTGGTAACGATTGCTTTCCACGTATTTTAAATAAAAAATTAAACCTATTCATAAAATAAGAATATAAGCTCCCTCAAATGAAAACGGGTAATCAAATTCATCTGATGAATATCCTCCGTAAGGATAGAAATTAGCTTGAGATTTTAAAATACTTTTAATGAACTATTAAAGTTACATCGGGAATGGAAGGATAAAGGAAACTAGCTAATGTTTGGGGGGAGGGAGTCTTTCCCTTTTGTATTTGTTCTGAACTTAAAGAAATTACATAGCTTAAATTTTCATAAACTGTCTCATTTTTAATTTTCTTTGTTTTTTTTTTTTGTTTCTTTTGTTTAATGAAAGATCTCTAGAAATTACAATTCTCTGAACGCAAATAAGTTTTTATTATTATTAAAGAAGGACCAAACATAAAGTTTTATCTTAACATTTTCTGATACTCATTAAATCCTCAAATACTTACTTTGGGTCGAATGATTTCAGTTAAGTCAATCACAGAAATGTTAAGTCGCTTTTCTATGGGAAATGTTGTCCCAAAGAATAAATACGAAGAAATTCTCAAATAAAGAAGATAGAACGTCTTTTTTTTACGCAAATATAAACGCCAAGTTTCGAGAAGATTTCACTTATCTCTAGAAAGTTTAAAGTTTAAGGGAAGTTTAAATACAAATTAGAAGATTGATAATAGGAAAATAGCTTTAAAAACGAATTATTGCAATTAAATAGAGCTAGGCGTCGTTTTCTCACTAAAGATTGATTCCTCTACTGCCCATGTACTCATGTACTGTCAGATTTAATCAGTTTTCTCAGACTGAAAGAGTTCATTCAAGGAAAATATTTTTTTTTCACACATTTGGGTAGAGTTAAAAATATCCAAAATTAGAACATAAAAAAGGATACTAACAAAAAATTAATGAACTGAAAATATGTTTTCAAAATGATATTTATGAATCATATTTATAATTTACAATTATAAATTTTACGTCTAATTTTTGATAGAATTTTCTACACAAAACAACTGAATGTAAACAGGAACTTTCGCATTCAAAGAGCTCTTTCAGATAGAATTCTAGGATAGATTTTATGTATAACTAGGCCACCCCCATGTCTCCCCTGGTAAGTACGAGATAATCCAAGTAGAATCGATTCCAAGCGGTTATGGCAAAAAATGATATTTTATTCCTTTTTGAATGAACTCATTATTTAATAGCGCGCGAACAATAGAATAAAAGTAGGATTGGATATTGGGGGACCATCAGTAGTCCAATGGTTAGCGTTCCTGACTGCGAGGACGAAGGTCCTCGGTTCGAATCCAATGCAAGGCGAAAAAAAATTATAATCTAACTTTCTCAGCAAGGGAAACTAATAATTAATAATTGCTAATCAAAACTAATAATAATAATAATAGACAGACAGAGAAATAAAATTTTTTAGTAATATAGATTACCGCAGATTGCATTTCTTGCATTAATGCTACATTCATTAACGCATTTCTTTAGAAAGAAATATTAAGAAAGAGCATCTTGAACATACTCAATACCTTGGTAGTGAAACCTACTACACTTGAATCATAAATAAAATTAAAATGTAATCTACAAAAAATAAAGTTTATATATATATTGTTTACATAAATGTGCATCCCTCATTACATAATATGATATAAGGGGAAGGTATTACAATTAAGGGGAAGGGATAATTGCAAATTTCTAAGGTTTATTTATTTTAATTCAATTTGCTAAACTGAATTGGGCGCTTTCATTACCTTAACTTCCAGTAGAATGGTTTGATCTAGAAATCTCAACTTCAATATAAAATAATCATTTTGGATTAGAGCAGAGGTGTCCAAACTACGGCCCGCGGGCCAGATTCGGCCCGGCAGGTGATTTTATCCGACCCTCGAAAGTTTTTGAAAAATGTATATCAAAAATTGAAATGATTGCAAAAATCATATTTGCTATAAAAGGGGGAATTTTTAAAAATGTTATAAATAGATTTAGTCATATTTGCTTAGTATCATTGTATTTGTAATTAACTATAACAAATTTTATTCAATTTTGTCTTTTTCAAAAATGAATATTTTATAATTTACATATTAATGTGGCCCTCGCAGATGGATTATAATCCAATCCGGCCCCTTCGGCAAAAAATTTGAAAGCCGCTGGATTAGAGTGTAGATTTTTATACAAGTTCAGTTGATATCAAAGTAAATAAAAGAACTATATCTGAAAGCTAGATAAAATGACTAGACTACATTTTAAATACTTACAAATATTATTTGGTTTCCAATAAGCCCGGAGACGGACAATAAAAAAAATAAGTATTTTTATTAAAAAAGTCAAATTTAAATTAAAAAAATTACATCCTGAAAATTATTCTCTCTATTTTTAATTCAAATTTGTTTTACTCTGATGCTAATTGATTTTCTGTCATTTTAGTTTAAAAAAAAGTGGTTAAAAAGGTTCACAGGTCTTGAATATGAAACAAATATTGCTTAGCAATGCTATTTATAATTTCGGCTTTGCTGATGGCAAAATATGAAGTAGCCCAATCTCCAAAAACAATTTAAAAAACGCTAGCAAAGCAAACACGATGTTAAGGCGATCAATTTCTTTTTATGGTGAATAGATTTAAGCGGTATTATTAACCTAACCATTACAAGATTATTCTATGTTGCGACAATGAATGTATATCTTTTCAAAGACCAATACTATGAATATCCACAGTTAAAAATAAAATAAATAGCTTCAGGTTTAAATGTTTTCTTACACTATAGAAGAATGATGTCTCAAAACTGTGTTTTCATTTGATGTACTCAGCAAATCGTCAATTCGTTATTTTTAATATTTTCTTACATTAAGTATTAGTTATTTTAAAAATAGGCTAAAGTTGCAGATCAAATTTATAACAATAAAAAGAAGACAAAGGCAGATAAAAGTTGCAGTCTTTGTACTCTTTTTATTTTTTCATCTTTGCATTTGAATAATAAATGTATTTTGATGAGATTGTTTTCGCAGTTAAGCAAAATTAATTGAGTTATGATGAGAAGACAAAAGTAAATTATGTTATTTTTATGTAATTCACGAAAACCTCTTGGTTTGCCGTTGTTTTTATATTGTCTTCGCACAATTTGCAAACAAAGACATTTTATATAGAATTGTCAAAAGCAAATAAAACTTCTTGGATTTTGAACCGATACTTGTTGATGTTAGGGTTGGACCACGGTAAAAAGCATTAGACTTGGGTGGATTTTCATTAAATTAAATGAGAAATACTGAAATCCAAATCTGCATATATAAATGACTTCATAAATCACATGGCATGTTTCAAAACAGGGCGTATTTGGCAAATGTATAATTTACTTAGTTGCACGTCACATAGGTAACAGAACACACAAGTTCAGCATCTGGGCAGTAAATTAATAACGGAGTAATAATTTACCTGGTTTGCCCATAGTCCAATGTGCTTGTCATTTTAATGGGATAACATGTCCAACGGAATAAGAGATGCCTGCGTTGTTGTTTGATCTCGCATGTCATCTTAACGAACTCATAAAAAAATTATGTATTCGTGATAATGGAATTACATCTAGTAACTACGGAATGTCATTTCGGTTGCAAAAACATATAATTTTGTTGTTGTTGTCTGATTCAGTGAAATTTATTCGATTCGAAAGTAATTCGGAAGTTGCAGGAGATACGAACTATTTTTTTTCCTCTTGTCAATCTCCAAGGAGAAAAGAAATGTCACGAATGCAATCGTGTCATTTATTTAAAAAAAAATGATACAACAGTTACACTTTACTTCTAATAACTGTTATTAAATATGATCAGGATATTTGAGAACTTAATGTGTAATAAAATTTCTAAAGTAAAATTGTTTGCATTTTTTAATCTACCTCGATTATTCTCTTTCAGCTACAAACAATTACGAATTTCAAATTTAATTTATTAATGATGATATAATAAGAAATTCTGATGTGTAATTTTGCTTTGAAATTTTAGCAATGAACTAATCTAATTACAACTGTCTCATTAAAAGCTATGCTATTCTATCCACGGAAGCATATTTTTTCAATTCATTTATCGAATAAAACATCATTTAAAATTTATAATAATTTTCAAATGGAAACGTTCCTATTTCAATTTCATGATCATTCTTTTTCATTAAAGATAGATTTAGTGTTAAATATTGTTAAATATAAGAAATATTTATTTTATAGCAACATTTCTAATATTAATAACACTATGAGTCATAAGTAACATTCAAAAAAAAAAAAAAAAGAAATTATAGTCAAATAATTTTCATGAAAAGCCTACAATTAAGTGGCATGTAAGCCCTACAATAATAGGTTTACATATATAAAAATATCCCAAAGCTACTACTATGTAATTTTTATTCCATTGAATGTAAATAAATGTGTCTTTAATTACAATAATTATAAATACTTTGCTAATTAATTAACTTTATAATTTGCTAATTATTATAGTTAAGTAGTGGAAGTTATGTGAATCTCGCATTAAGTGGTAATTGATTAGGGGTTGGAGGAGCTTAGTTCAATTTCCAGAGTAGGTGAGATATTTTTTCCATGCTGAATTCTTCTCCAGACGGTTCCTAGGGCCAACTCAGCCCTCTCTAGAATCGGTACCAGATTTCTTTCCTGTAGGTTAAAGATGGGCGGGCATCAGGCTGACCATCCGATTTCATCTCATCTCGTTGATCAGCAAACACTAGGAGCATTATTTTCCGCGAGCCAAAGGGCCACTTAGCGTTCTTTGGGTTTAATTGTAGTCCGTCATTAAACTATAGGTCACCCTGTAACCTATAGTGATAAGGCGCTTGACTGCGAGTTGGAGGTGGAGGGTTCGATCCTAGGCCTCGGTGGAGGGAGGGGATTTTTCCATCCTCCATTCTCCTCCAAACTGGACATAGGGAGGCCTACCCAACCCACTGTAGAATGGATACGCGTTTCTTTCCTGGGGGTTAAAGACGGGCGGACTTATCACCCTAAATCAACTTAGTCCCGTTGGTCACGAAACACTGGGAGTCTTACCTCCTGCGATCCCAAGGGATACATAGGCATGTAGTGGGACACTTTAACTTTTACTTAGTAATAAATTGTTAGAGTTACCAAATATTATTTTTAATTATAATTTAGTTTTAATTTTAACCTATTTTCCTAGGAAAGGGAAATTCATCAACTCAGTCAGCCTGTAAGGGTTTGTGAATGTTTTATGTCCCCCTAAAACTTTTTAACCATTGAACATACTATTTTAAAGTATTTCCATGTTGGTCCTTGTCGAGAAAAAAGCATGAGACTATAACAGAAAATGCCAATGAACAGCAATAGATCGGAAACAATGGATTTCTTCTATCTATTAAACCCCAAAATATACTTATCTATTTATTAATCCTCTTAATGTCTGCATGAGCTTTAATATGAATAAAATTAATCAGATTCAAACAATTTTCGAACTTAATTTTTTACAAAATCGCAAAATTTGTATTTTTAATTAAGCAGATATTATAATTAAAGAAAGAACACTTTTCTTTAATGTTATTTTTTACAACTTAGCAAAATATAGATATATATATAAAGCAAGATTTTCAAAAAAGTAGGTTTCGTAGTCTTTCGTGTTTGAACATTAATTTGCTTTTGACATGTATTTCAATTAATTCATTGAAGTCATTTTATATTCATTTTAAGCATACAAAAAAATGCAACAAATCATTTAATTAACTATTTAATTAATTAATTAATTAATTTGGTGACTTGTATTGATAGGATAAATTGTTATAATGTTTAATAGGATTTTAATTCAGTTGAGCTTTAATGAAATAGTTAATTTTTATTTTTAATGTAAGTTTCACTTCAAATGATCTTTATTTAGAAATGAACAAATGTAGCTGTTTATGTTATGATTTTGATAAATAGATTAAATAAATAAAGATCCACTTCATTGCTAATTTAATATCAATTATAATTAATATAAAAATTTAGTTTAAATTAAATTTGAGAAAAATATAAACTATATAAAAATCAACTGCAACATTTCACTAGCTTCGATTCTCAATTAGGCACCCTTTTCAAGATAATTACCCTTTCCCCCTTCCCCAGACCCTTGTCTCCCTATAAGTACTTATTACCGAAAAATTAGACTTAGTCCTTTATTGAATGCATGCATAATCATCCAGTATGCATCTTAAATGTATAATTGAAATTTGTTGAGGGTTGTGTCCAGTACAATGTTATTAGGCAAATTATGCTTTCAAAGACACGAAAAGCCAGCTTGCATTTCCCTGCTTCCCATTTTACATTAAAGTTCATGTTACTTTATTATTTCAATAACTGACTACACTTACCCGCATACCCACAATTACGGACTGCAATACATCACACGCATTTGTCAGTCATGCAATTTCAAATAGATTTCTTATTTTGTTAAACTAGAAATAAGCACAGGTACCCATCACTTAGGGGATCTGATCATAAGAAGGGGATCATTTTGAGGTATGGGAGAGGAGAGTACCAAAATAATTGTGCTAGTATTTTAAGTTTTCTCTTAAGTAATTATCGTACAAAATTAAAAAAAAATAGTCTGACCATTGAGTAAAGGAATTTAGGGTCAGGTTTTTGAGAGATCGGAGAGAGAAAGGAAGATCAAAATTACTGTCTTAAGTTTTGATTCGGTAAGTAACTTATTGGTTTATTTTTATTTTTTTAACAGTTTTAACGTGAGCATATGAATTGATGAAAAATGGGCCAGTACACTAAATTAAGTTAAATAGTTTATGTTCGATTAAAAAATGAATACAACCGGTTTCGCCTTTAGTATATTAGGCTTCTGCAAGTTTAACTTATTGTTTTTAAGGAAATTCGTCAAGGGTTTTCCCCTGATGCGTGATACATACTTACAAAGAGACAAAGAAAGAAGAGAAGTGAAATGTATTTGCATGATTTTTGATGATGCTGAAACTGATAAAATTAGTAAATTCGTTAAAATCTCCTAAATATAATCAATTTTATTCAAATATAAAGCACATGTAAACTATATATACTAGCATGTGTCAAAAGTAATGTTGGATTTCATGGAGATAGGAAATTGTCAATATCAAAAGCAGATCAGAAATTAATACGCTTGAAAGATATGAAAACATCCTTTCACTGATTGAAATGATTTTACGAGACATATAATGAAATATATGATCACAGAATTTATATGGCAATATTTCTTTGGTTAAGAAAATCAAAATCAAAAGCAAATTTTTTTAGGAATAAGAGATTATTAATGCGAAGTAGTACTATTGCAGTTACATATTTTTCTTCTTTTATTGTCCTTTTGTCTGTTTATCTGTTTATATGTGCATCATGCTATAACTTCTGGTCGGATTTCCATAAAATTTGATTTATTTATGATTAATTTAAAACATTAAGTAGGATTATTTTGCCTTCTACTCCCCCATCAATCCCCAAAACTGATGTATTAGCGTTCAATTCCTCTTCAGCTGTCATTCATTGATTGAACATGGAGCGATACAAGGATATTTGGTTCAACTAATTTTTTACTTTACACAGTGTATAAGATTTTAAAAATGATTAGTTAAAATGATTATATGTACTATAATAAAAAATGTATTTGGATGCTGCTTGCTTTAGTATTATACTTTTCCTTACAATCTTAAAACGACAAAGTAAAATTAAATAGTTATCTTCTCGGTCTTCCATTGAAGCTGTTGCTCACCATTTAACTGTTTCTAAACAAACTAAACTTCTTACTTTCTCCATTCCTTATTTTTGTTACTTAGTACCATAAATATATTTAGAATTTTGATTTGTTTTGTTTTTTTAACTTATATTTTGTAAGTAAAATTAAATACTGAGCAAAATCATTCTATATTGATCAACGAGCTGATTACTGCCGTAATTTAAGAATTAGAAACTAAAATTTACAGAATTTGAGAAAGTCACGTACTGTTTTTGTTTTAATATAAAAATTAAATTAAATAAATTTAAATAAAAAAAAGACAAGCTAAACTGTTTTTAAAAGAAAACAACTATCTTTAATTTTATGAAATATTAATATAATTTAAAATAATATCAAAGTTTACCGACTAAACATTAAAGGACTGCGATCTTATTAAGCAAATCTGACGTTTACTTTTCTATATTAGTCATTTAATCCAAGTGATGCCATCCTTTCGTTTTGTTAGTTTATCATGTTTTTTGTTGTAGGTTTTACATAACTTACTGTAATATCTCAAAGACCTCACTGTCAATTTTTTTAGTATTTAATGACAATTTTAAAGAAAGTTGTATATAAATTTAAAAAGAGATAAAGAAAGAAATTTCAATGAAAAAAAAAAAAAAGGTTCTTCTTTATCTTTTTTGTGGTGTAATTGATTTTTTACTTCAAATCTTCAGTGATATTGTTTCATTTTATGCATTTGTGATTTCTTTTATGCATCCATTGCTTCGGGAATTGAAAATTTATGAAAGAACAGAAAGTTATTCTCAAGTCAATAAATCGAAAGTAGTTCAAGCCACTTGAGTTTGCAGAGGTTAGACATTCATCTTGACTATTGTGTCAGTGAATAAACTAATCAACGTTAATAATTGAGAAATTATGAAAGTTTATAAGTCGATAATTTTATATAAAATATACACGTAAGTAAATGTATAAAGAGAGAGAATTCTCAAACATTTTCTCAACAGGCCAACAAGGTTCATGCAAGGCGAAGGAAATGTAGGCCATAAGCAGAACAAACGGGCCTATGGTTTAAATTGGAGCATAATAAAGCTACGTTCCAATTTTGATGGAAATCGTTCAGCCGTTTTAAAATGATGGACAGACAGACAGACATACGAATGGTAAAAAGTGATCAGTGAGACTTCACATACTCAGTAAATAAACTCTATTTTTATATTTTCACTAAATCAATACATAATACGTATATTTTTATATATGGTGTATGAATACTTTACATATTTAATAATATAAAAATTGAACTAAGTGTTTGTAGGGATTTCACAGAACACTGATAGACATAGAGGAAAGAGCCCATTTATTATCATATAATACCGGAATCTGCTGAATTAAGAAAGAAATACAATAAAGAAAGAAGGGATCACGAAAAACGAAATTAATGTAGTAACATACTTCAAAATTTACAACGTAACTTTCGAAATTGCAGTAATTTCAAAGAATTCAATTATCTCATATGTAGACACTGATTTAAGATTTTAATTGAAAATTAAGTCAGCCTATATTATTTTTTTCTAAAGCTAGAGGATCCCTTTTCCGTTTTGAATTCGTAAGAAAAAAGGAACTTTGACCGCTCTTCATTTCACTGTAATTAAGTTTTCGAGATATGGCTCAAGGCACGATCTAAATAAGAACCGGCGATTTGGAAGTTAATTAGTTAATTATTACTAAAGATTGCAGGGGTTTGAAGATCTCACTAAACTTTCTGACTTCCACATTCATTAATCTTTCTTCAGGCAAAAGGACTAATCTAAAGACGTAAACAACTGAATGTTATTTTGAAATGAACCGAAAAACAAATTACTATATATCTTTTTTTTTTCTTTATTCGAGACAAGAGCAACGACATTCATTAGAAAAGTTTTATTCGAAATATGTTTTCAACACTGAACCGAGACCAATTAAAAATAATCACCTTTCCGATTTCGAATTTTTCCCTAATGATTCATATGAATGGGAGAACTGACAACGACTACATGAGGAGGGAAAGCGATTCTCCGCCTTTAAATTAATTAGTGAAATACTGTTTTTCGCTCGTGCAGATGGGAGAATTCAAAGCAGTTTTAAAGTGTGTAAGAGTCTATTGTAATGAATATGAGTAAAATGATTGTTTTGGGTAGTAATAAAATATTTAATTACGAAAACGACAGTCTAGTGCAGTTTTATGATCGGCACATCATGCATTCAAGTGAACTATCTTCTTTTACGAGTTGCTGCAATAACATAAATCTTAGAGAAATGAATAGCCTTTAACATAAAAGGTGTAGGAGATACGAAATTGGGGAAGTTTTGTGAATGCCGTATCATTCTTCGAAACGGTTACACCTTTAACTGATACAGGGAAAGAATTATGTGATAATAAGAAAGCTAAAGAATAAACTTACAAATGAAATTTATATTAACAGTTAGAATTCGAATTATCCGGATTAATTGGGGACTGGTATGATCCGGATATGTAGAAATCCGGATGATTGGGTCATAAGTGCAAATCACTCGAGCAACGTGTGAAACTGCAGTACTGCATGTATTAAGAGAACCAAAGTTACAAATATTTAAACACAAAAAGGATTTTTTAAAGTGCAGTACAGTACATACAATGAAACATTAAAAGGAACTCGTCAGTACCGAACAGAACATTACTTATATAGCCTATATACTCTAAAACGAAATGTTTATTCAAACACATCCCAGGTTACTGCTCTGCGGGGAAGTGAATATGTTCTGCAACATATTGTCTTTTGGAATCTTTTGGTATTTCATAAGTATTTTCTGTCACTGTATAAATAATTCTAAATTACCTGAAAATCGATCCGGATATTTGGCGTTCGGATAATTGAGTTCTACTGTATTTATTAACATTATGAATTAAGATATGATGTAAGATATAAGACGCAAGACAAACGTCCCTGAAAGTATTGATTTTCTTTTAACTTATAATTTCTTCTCCATACTGTACTGCGAAGTCATTTTTTCCATGAGAAATTATGAGCTACATTTAATTGAAAAAGATACAAATTTGAAATGCTTGGGAAGGATTAATCAAAAAAAGTGGGAGCAATCACAGAAATGAAAACATCCTGTTTTTAGGAAAGAGGAAACTTAAGTAATGACGATTTTGACTGCAAACATAAAATCAGAAATATTGAGTGATTTTTTTTTTACCAACTTTCTGAGAGTCATCTATTACATGAAGCATCATTTTTTTTTAGCGGAAGATTGCAGGGGTGGGAGGCTTTTTTAATAATAAATTTTTCTAGCCCTTTTTCTTTCTTAAAATACATATACAAACTATATCCGATAAAGATGTAAACAATTGATTATCGCATACGATAATAACGATGAAAACGTTGTTGTTATTATATCTGAGCATCTACATCTAAGATTACTCAATTCGAAATTTTTTACTAAACATTGTAATTTATTATGAGAAATTTTCATTTTTGCCTGTTCATGGTTTTTGGAGAATTGATTTGTTAAATAACATTGATCTCAAAGAAACTATTTCTTTTCTGAGAGTTACAAGCATTAGAAACACTATTTATTTGTTTCCTGTTATGGAAACTGTAGTTTGTTTTTCATTTCTTCAATTAAATAAAATGAAACTTTAAAGAAAAACTTAAAAACTTTTGTGTTGATGTGTTGTTTTTGACTCAGAGGGAAAAAAATACGCTAATTCTTCGAAAACTTTCCTATTTTTAAAAATGTAACAATTAAAGGGATAATTAATTTATGACTTGTCAAAATTATGCTCTCGAAAAGGTGAAATTTCGAGAACTGATTTGGAATAACATGACTGAAGATTTGGAATACACATGATGGGCATGGTAAGCTTTTGTTTTTAATTTGTCATTACAGTCATATTACATTGTGCATTCTTAAGAAATTATTAAGTTCAACTTAAATGTATATTTTCAGCATTTTTGATATGTCTCAGTAAGATACCTTATTTTGAACTCATCCAGGATAAAGGCCACGACTATATCGAACTCAATTTTACAAATGTTGAACAAAAAACTCAATTTTATAAATTTTCAACAAAAAACTCAAAATTACAAAATTTGGAATCTTAAAGTTAATCTGTTATTATATTTCCCAATCATCAACGTCATGAAATTTCTGTACTGCTTTCATTTCGATATTGAGGATTTTTCTATTAGTACCTATCCTTGATATATCATTCATTATAGACCTTTGTAACATTTCAGATGTCTGTTAGGGGGCTTCGCCTCTCTCTGGACTGACGTTCATTTTTTCGGCTTCACTTTTTTTCAGGGTTTCATTTCTTTCAGCTTATTCCAATAGACCAGAAGAAGTATTGAAGAACTCAGTTTCCGGATGCTTCAAAGACTGCAACTAATAATACTTCTAAAAAACACGAAGTAATAAGTTCGTGTACTTTAGTAAAAAGAATCTTGATACGAAGATACAAAACCAAAGTTTTTAGCATTATCAGATAGGATATACTTTAATTAAAGAACGTAATCATAATTATTTATAGTTCTTCGGGTTCTCTCAGTACAAAATTTACTGATATAAAATAAAAGACATTAATGTGTCTTTTAAGACCATAAGACACTAATGTTACTGTGAACAATAAAACAAAGTTCTATAATAGCCTAACGATTCTTGTATCATTTTTTATATTAAAGCAATACCTTAATAAATGATATTTTTTTAATGTTCTTGGATGGAGCCAACAGACAAAGTCTAAAAAAGTTAAAAATTAAAAACATGAATATTTACAATTAAAACAAACTAGCTTCCTCCCCGTTAACGGGTCATCTTCAGTCTGGTACTTAATTTGACTTTTTAAATCAGGGAAGTTCACTCTAGGAAAAAAAAAAAGGTATAATTCATGTTTTATTTAGAATGGTGTTCATTTTGCTTATGTTTCTCCTAAATGCAAAAGTATGACATCGTATTATATTACAATAATCCACATTTTTTCTAAACCTTTTAATAACATACAGAAAGCTTAATTCTAGGGAATCAAAGTAAATTATTGTTTAAAATCGCCATTCGGGATATCATTGATTGAACACACGAATTATAATTATGAAAAAAGTTTAGATTGTTTTACATGTCCAATTTCTATCCAATGCGATGTAATTAAATAGGAATGACTAAAGATATTATTAAAATTCTTGAAATACTTCGAATTTCATGATTCTCTAACAACTTCCAACACATTAAACATATCAATTTAATTTTTCACAATTAATTTAATTTTCAATTCTTATTTTTTAGTGTTTTTTGTGTGATATTAGAGAGTTCTCTTATCTTGT
>JAFIDM010012231.1:73970226-74012616 GCA_023159025.1 Thereuonema tuberculata
GACACTACAAAATTCTGGATCTTAAAAAAATATATGTTTTTAAAGATGGATAAGTTCTATATATTATGTTTTTATTATTGATTTAGTAAGAACTAAGCTTAGAAGCATGGAGTTATGTAAGACCGAACCCACCGTGACACTTTACCTTACAGTACCATGCTAGAAGATAATAGCTATTTTTTATCTCATTATATATGTAAAAACATAATTTTTTGTTATTTATAATTTCAGTTCATTTCTGCTCTTAGAATTTATTACCAAGTTGTTTTAATATCTCAATATTCATAAATTCTGTGGAACTATTCCCGGCAGAAATAGCTTCAAGAACCCTTAAAACAGAAATAAACACTTCCGATATTATTGCATTAGTTTAAAAATAAATCCTTCGCTGCTGCAAGTTCCATCAACTACGGCTTTCCCTCTTGTTACGAAAGAGTTGCCTCAAATGAGGGGGAAAAAGGCGGGAATTGAGGGTGATTGATTCGGCAACCCGAACCGCCGAGGCATTCACAAACGCCATTCATCATTCCTACGCACGCGTCACAAGAAGCTGTCTTCTTCCGGGGTTTTCTTCATTTTTATTTTATTATTTTTTTATAGATTTTTTTTTCATATCATCCCTAATTTTTATATTTCGACAAGTGAATATTTTATAATTTCAATTAAGCACTTCAACTACAGATGCAAAGCAATGACCTTTTTTTTATTACTGATGTTTTTGTATAGGTTTTAATCTTTATTTTGGAAAGCAAGTAAAATCCGATAATAACCCAAAAAAAAAAAGGATAATCCTTTAAAACTGTGACTCACTTTCGTAGTTTTATTTACATGTATGGAAATCTACATCAATATTGCAATTGGAAAGCCAAGGATTTAGTTTTAAAATTGTTGTCTTATGACAGGACGTTACCTTTATCACAAGACTGTGCATGAACGGCTTTTAAAATTGTAATATCGAATTATATATTCAAGGGATTTATGTTTATAAATAATTGTTTACATATCTAATAGGAACTAAAAATACTTTGATATTGCTTCATTAGAATGTAGGTTATTCTAAACACAGAAGAGTCACCGGCCGGGAAAGAAGATTCTATTCTATTTAAGAACTGCGAGTGCAGTTCGTAAGGACTATTTTATCTTAAGTTCGGGAGTTAACAAATAGATATAGATAGCTCGATTGATAGAAAAAGAATAAGGAGGAAACAAACACAGAAAAGAAAGGAACCCGTCAAAGATTCGAATTCAGATTTAGCTATGTTAGCCAATTCAGTAAGCTGCGACATAGACATTTCGGATATGTCACAACGGTGGATGCAGAAGATGCTTTGACTAAATTTAACAATATACTAAAAGAAGGCCACTCTACAACATGGATGGTACTGCGATTTGCGATCATGATTCGCGATGGGATGTGTATTACTATAGAAATCTTTTTCGAACTAGATCTTAGTGATATGAGACGTAGGCTTTGCAATAGTATGTACTGAAAATTGTGTTCAGATTTAAAGCAAATTACATTAATAAATAAGTATGGATGTGAATTAATAATATCGCCATATTTCACGAATCCATGGTCATGAAACAAGATATAAAAGAAAGAGATTAAATAAATGCAATCAGTTGCTTACAGTGAGAGTTCCTTTCTCATGGCTACAATACTCTGAATCAGAAGTCTGCTCATTTCAATATTGCTGATATCTTTTAAAGGTAGCAAATTTATTCAAAAGGAGAATTAAGAAAACAAAACAACTGTAGTACGTATTATTTTTTTTTCCTCAGACAAACACGGCGAAGAGATTCAAATCTGGAGATATCACGGATCACTTCATCTTCGAATAATTAATAAAAAATTAATTAAGCAGTATATCTCTATTAGAAGAAAGTAGATCCAAACACTATCCAGCGATATAGTTTTCGTTATATCCTTTCTACAAGGATCTCGTTCCTATAGGTCTGAACAATCAGAATACCTCGTTCAGGCAAGTTGTTTTACAACAATGCAATTCCAATAAAAATGTTCTTTTCGTGATGTTCAAATGATAATCTGCTTAGACTCTGTTTTCTTCAGAATCATTCTCTAAATTGAATCTGATTCATCTATAAAAAGTAAGTGCTTCTTAATTGTGGCCGCAGGGATGATGTCTACAACATCGGTTCAAAGAGCACATCTGTGAGATGGAGTCAGGCGAAGTGACCATGACTCAACTAGAGTAATCTGATATTCTTGTAGTATAGATTTGTCTTCAAACAGTCTACTGATAACTGAAAAGAACTCTAAAAGCTGTTCACTGGAAAATTCCAATGGCGTCGACATTTTAATGCAAATTATTAATAATCATTAACTTCACAAATTATTAATGAACATATCTTTTTGCCTCTTCCATCTTGAAACTTCATTGGCTTTCTAAAAATCTTTTCATACTCCGCAGGTGAAGGCTCTTTTCAGGTGGGGCAACAATTGCGCCAAATACATTGATACGATGTTTTACGTGAACTCAGCTAAGTAAATTATGTGATTGCGGCACTAACAATGATTTTTTTTTGAAGTACATTAAACATATAATTTACATTATAATGTAGTGTACATTACATACTTAATTTAACTACAAAGATTTAAATTTATTGTATCATATCAGTAAGTTAAGTAAATTTTACATTTCCCCCCCAAAAAAGTCCTTCATTTAATTTTTAAACAATTGTTTCTTTCTGTAGTGCTTTCGTCTGTTTATCCATCTATGTAATCTAGAATGTAAAAATTTAGAATTATTTTACTAATATCATCTGACCCAATGATAAGAAGTATAGAGAAAAAAAAATACAAAAACTTCATGACACTTGGACATTATTCCACAGATATTGGAAATTTGTTATCCTAACTATAATTTTTTTTAATGCATATAGTCAACCCGAATGTTGGATTTAATACTCTCCGATTATTTTTAATACTGAATCTTTCTGCAAGATTTCATTATATTAAAATTAAGTATGTGCCTCCTTAAATCTCTTTGAATTACTTCTAAAAATTTATCCAAAGAAAATAAGTACAGGTTGTCTAATGTAAATTGAACAAGGCTATCTGATCCACGTGTGTATACTCGGAAGAATGGAGAGCCTGTTAATTTCATGCACTGCTGGCTATCACAATTAATCAATCATAGAATGCAGGAACAGCCCATTTATAAAAAGGAGGGTGGGGCGGAAGTTTCTCTTCACCAACGAAGGACATGCCTAAGACAGCTGAAGATGCCGAGGAAGGAAATGAGATTTAGTCTAAAAAAAATTAAAGTTTTCATATTTTCATCCAAATAGAATTATGATAAAAGGCGTTAATTTGACCCTTTTAGTATTGGTTTTTCTAATATGTAAATATTAGTATATCTACAAGTATTTAAAGAAATTACAATTTTTTATTAATGTTTCGTGAATCGATTTTTTTTCCTATTAGATAATTTTGGTTCAGAATTTAAAAAACGATATTTATTTCATAATTATGAAAAAGATGAAGATCTTGCTTGGATGAATTAGATTAATTGATTAAGATACATTTAATATTAATTTTATTTAATTTAATTTAGTATAATTTTGAGTAAGTACATACTAAAAGGGTAAATCTTCATTATTTTTATTCTTTTTAAATATGGATGTCGTATTTATTTATTTATTTATTTAATTATTTTTGTACTTTTTCTAAAAAGAATTACTCTCAATATATTCAATATAGAATTTCGACTAATAATGATTTGTGAAAGATATCAAAGTTTACCATTAGAAAAATATATTATTTTTAAAAGTTAAAAATAAATATATATCCAAGTAAATTGGGTTTTTTAAAATTATTTCTAATTAGCTTTTATTAGTTAATGAATTGATCAATCATATGTCCTTAACTTGAAATAATTAATTAACTTAATAAATGTATAATTGCGTAGAATGAAATAAAGATTCAGATAAATATAATTTTTTTAGAATATCACAGTATAAAAATATACTTTGACGAAGCAATAATTATCTTTGATAAATCATTTGTGTCATTTGAAAGTATTTTTATTAGTGTTTTAAAAATTTTATTCTTTTTATTTGAAATATCATGAAAAATAATAAATAATAATCTATGTAAAATATATGAGTAACGATAATGTCATAACTTTGGTAATAGTATTTTTGATAACTTTGTCATCACTTTTTGCATTAAGTTTTGTGAAGACTAATTGTAAATTAAACATATAAGATACAAGATATTATGAAATCATTACAAACAAAATGAAAAAAATATGTATGCCTAAAACAAACCAGATATCTTTATGTGAGGTGTATATTTTTTTCTTAAACAGTTGTTTAAGATTTCTTCAGTAAAATTATAATTTTAAATAATTCTTGTCATCTTGAACAATTTTTGTTTCAATTAACAGAAATAAGAAAAACATGAGTTATGTTTGTAGGATTTTAAACTAACTGAAAGTTATATTGAAGTTAAAATTAAAAAAAAAATGCTTAGAATATAATGCATGTAAAGTAGTATAATAATTACCAAACTAATCGTTGAACAATCAGATTATGTAATAAAAACATCAAATTTATGGCGGAGTGCACCAAACTTCAGTTAACGTTGATGACTGCAGTTTGGACGGAGCTAAAATTAGTGGGGGATGCTGCTCCAGAAAAATTTTAGCCTTTGTTTTAAAATTGTATGAAAGGCAACAAACATGTATAAAAAGAAATTTATCAAGTTTCTGAATAAATTTTCTTTTTATACATGTTCGTTTCCTTTCACACAATTTTAAAACAAAGGCTAAAATTTTTCTGGAGCAGCACCCCCCCACTAATTTTAGCTCCGTCCAAACTGCAGTCATCAACGTTAACTGAAGTTTGGTGCACTCCGCCATAAGTGTTATTTAGTGAAAACGAAGTTTTCTTAAGTTCTTTATTACTATATAACATTAAATTAATGAATGTATTTAAGTAAATAATGTAACAAAAATATTTATAGATAAATTTTATCTAAATTATAATGATTTTATTTCTATTTAGATTAATTCCTTTCTTACTATGTAACACTAAATTAATAAATGTATTTTGACAATAAAATAAATAGTCTAATATAACAAAGTTCTTATATTACTAAATGCTTTAATTTCGACCAATTTTATTTCTATTTTTGTTTCATTAATTTTTGCTTGATGTAATGTTAAGGTTACGATTATCGATGTAAGTCTTCCTTGAAACATCTTTATAACATTGCACCAATTAAGATTAAAAATTATGTTAAGCCACCAATAAAAGATAGATAAAAATAGATTTGAGAAGAAAAAATAATTATTATATTGGAAAAATACCTATATCTGGCATATAAGATGCACCCAATTTTTTAGACAAATTTTTAGGGAAAAAAAAACAGATGGCGGAAAAGACAGTAATTTGTTTTTTTTAAAAAGGGCGTACTTCTTTCCAGAATTACAAACTGAAAATATTTCAGTTCTTAGAGAAACTTATGTTCATAATTAATACAAATGTAATAGAAAAAAAATTGTAATATTAATACGACTTTTATTATTTGAATAAATCAACACTTTCCTTTTGGATATTCCTTGTGTTTAACGTAGTGAGCTTTATTTTTGGGAATAAAATAAATAACGTTATTTTCTAGATAAAACGAAAGCTTCATCTATTCTAAATTGCTTCTCTCAAACAGTGATATTTTAGGGATAATGTTCTGATTGCGTCTTGAAAAGATTCTGCGAAATGGCATTTTGTTTGTTTTTTTCTTGTATCTCGCTTATCTTGTATCGATTCTGCTTTTTGAAAGAGTGGGAAAAAATGATTCATCAAAAGATGAATCTTCTGACGAAAAATGTCTTCTAATTCCGATGTTGTTGCGGTGTGATTGAAATTTCTTACGTAAATAACACGGGGTTTAAGACTACTAGAACAGTTATTTTAAACGGGAATGTATATATTCAATTTTATTTCGGGAGGAGAGGTGAGAGTCCTTTAAACTCGTCATCTACCTGAAAAATTGATAGAACATAAGGCCTCTACATTTCCGGGATTTCCGGTGATGTACTGGGCTCCGTTGTTTTCCTATAACGTTGCTTTCCATTATTTTAAATTTTGGAAAGATGCCAAAAAAGTTAGCCTTTTATTTCACTTTTTATTTAATTTCATTTTTTTAGTTATTTTTTTCTTATTGAAACAACTATGGAATTCTCAGGAACAATAACTACTCATTGTTGAAAAAGACTATAATTATTTGGAAGGAACCCTCAATTTTTTCTAACCAATAGTAAATTTCTCTTGAAATTTACAGAATGAAATTGGTTAGATCATTGTAAAATTATTTTTTGGAAATTATTTTTGTTAAATATAATGTTAGAAGTTACTGAAATTATTAATTTTTCAACATTAATAGATAGATGATATGTAAAAAGGATATGAATGATGGATGATATCGTTGTTTTATGGATAGACACGACACTTTCCGTGCACAGAGTGGTAATTTGGATGGGTATTCTAAGAAGAAAAAAATTAGTGATCTTTTTAGGTTTGAACAATAATCGATGCTAATTGCTTTTTTTTCCACACCATGGCGGCTTCCCTATTAATAATTGTCGCTTCGCTTTAATTTGTCAGCAACAGATGGCACTCCTATTTGTATTTTTACTGCTTTGCTGATATTATTAGAGCATTAAAATAAAATATAGAATTAATTACAAATACAGAATGAACGTTTTGAGCTAATTTTGATAAACTTTGATCTGAAAAGGAGAGGTCATGACCTGTATATCGCGGAAATCAATGCCCTTTTGTGAAATGAAAGTGTCATGGAGTTCTTCAAAAATATATATTTGGGTTCAGGGGCCAACTCTCTAGCGTTTTCCAGATATTTGACATTGTTTTCATCGATATTCGAGTATTAGCTTATTAACTTCCTGTTTATTTTTTAAGCCAGTACAGTGGTTGTTGTGGTACAGTGGGTTAAGCCGATTCTTGTAGGGGAAAATAGTCTCTCTTTTTTTTTTTCTTTCATTGTGAATGATTAGTCTTTTTTTTCAAGTTTTTTTTCCCCTTTCGGATTCTTTTTTCTTTTATTACTTTTTTTCTTTTTTTTTCTTTCCTGATTATGTAAAGAATATTAAATGGAAAAATAATAAACAATTAGAAATAAATAAATAATATTCTCCTTAACTTATTTTTTTTATTAGAAATATTTGTGTTTATTAAATGTAAAATAAAACAAATACAGAAATAAGCAACTTATTAATTTTTTTTATCTTGTCTATTATCTTTCTTCTACTAATGCGCTTTTCTCCTGATACTTTGTTAATATTATTAATAATCGATAAAATGTCAAGAGAAAAGCATATTAGTACAGGTAGGAAGGACGACATGATTAAAAAAAAATATTTAGTTATATTATTTTATCGTCGGAATCAAAGTGCAGCCTGCAAAGCTTAAATAAACTTGCCATTGATGTTTATTTATATTATTTTATTTTTATAAATGTCTTATTTTAAGACATTTATATTAATTAAATATATTCAATAAATTAAAAGATTTCTAATAAAAATAAGTTAAGGAGAATATTATTTATTTATTTCTAATTATATATTACTTTTCCACCAAATATCCTTAAGATAATCAGGAAAAAAAAAACAAAGAAAAAAAAACCCTACATTACATTAAAGAAAAACGAAAACAAAAGGGGGAACAAATGAAATAAATAAATAATATTAATCATTCAAAAAAATGATTAACTTTGATCTCACAAAAGGGCATGATTTTAGCGATGTACAGGCCATGGCCTCTCCTTATCAGTGTAAAAATATGATTGTTGTCAATATCTATTTACCATATGGTTTGAGAGTCTATTAATTATACAATCAAAAAATGCTATATGAGAACTTTTTTCTTCTTTTAAATATCTATAGAATATTTTTAAAACTTTCTTAAAAATCTAATGAATATGTCAGTATTTTTGGAATTATAATTTCTATTTGAAATGACTATTAAAACATCTTTCTTAGTTAAAAAAAAATCAAAGATATTAAAGAGAAAAAATTGAGAGCTGGAATTGAAAACTTTTTTATTGGATTTTTGAAGGAATCTGAAAGGCTTTAGTACTTTACCACTACGAAACCGAATCTCGCATTCTGTTGAATGGCTGCTGAATTTCTAAATCAACCTTGAAATCTCTCTTGGTTTTGATGTCGATATGTATATCCTAGAAATGTCTCCAGGGATACTAAATCTACATTGGAGGCCTTGGCAAAGAAAAGGAAGAAAAGAAGGGATAGTGCAGAGGGGTTCGACGGCTATATATCGGTTAAGACTTCCTTTGGAGAATTCATTGCAGTTTCGCCTCCAACTTGAAAGTGCAATTGTCTCTTTCCAGCATCGGATGTGACAGTCTCTCTTCGAGGCCATAAACCTTCCCAGCTTCGCCATTTGCTACCGATCGGCAACTTCGTCTGCGGCGAGACGTCAATCTCTTGCTGCCGTTCCCAAAGGCTTATTAAGAGGACGTCGTAGAATCAAGTGCCCGAGGTGCACATCCATCAAAAGGTATATGCACAAATAGCAAAGAGAACTCCGCATCTCTAGTGGGATTTAACACTATTTATGTCATACAACAGAAACAGGAAATAGGAAACCACCATGTTGATTGCTTGCTTAGAAAGAAAAGCACATGGGCAGACAAAAGATTGCAGAAGATAAATATCGTAAACTTTCTTTAAATCCTCTCTTTTATTTGACAAAAAGACGGAGTTAAAGCGCACTACGAGTCTTTATCAGTAATTTGTGTAGTGATAAGCACAATATTTTTTTTTTTTTGACAAACGCCCTGGAAAAATTAGACCAAAATTTACACCCTTTTGCCTCAACAAGGACAAAAACAGTGAACTCTTCAGCCACAGAATCGTTGCTCCGGATACACCATAGGAGGCAAATCAAATTATATCTTAAAAAGAGACGAAATGCAGAAGAATCAGTGAGGACCCCGGGATTCAAACCAGATTCAGACCTATCAACTATAACAAACCGCAAAGCTGTACTTCAACGGCGATATACATAATATAGAAATAGATACAGAATACAGCTTCCGTTTAGTGAAGAATTCCAGTAATTTCTTTTTACACTTACTTTCTAGGAAAATAATATTCATCACTCAATCTAATGTGTGTGTCTGTGTATGTTTTTGTCTTTCTCTTATAACTTTTCAACCGTTGGAATGATCTTCGTGAACCTTGACGTGCATGTTTAAAGACAAGAGAGTATCTAATTTTTATTTTTGAAATTTTTCTGTGTGGATTTTTCTTTGTTGTTGAGAAATCAGCGCTTGAGCAGTGACGTAAATTCCCTTTGAAGAGCATAAAAACATTGAGATTTAACAGTGATTATTAATCCTTTTATCTATTCTAGTAATTTTCCTGATTTGTAAGATAGATTTATTTACATTTTATTAACTTAAATAACTGATGCGGA
The DNA here is from genome assembly GCA_023159025.1 of Thereuonema tuberculata. Classification (NCBI taxonomy): domain Eukaryota; kingdom Metazoa; phylum Arthropoda; class Chilopoda; order Scutigeromorpha; family Scutigeridae; genus Thereuonema; species Thereuonema tuberculata. The sequence continues at coordinate 73,979,710 of JAFIDM010012231.1, forward strand.
TTGAATTAGTATTTTTGAGAAAATAGAAAATTTTCGTCTGTAGTGTACAGCACTGATATCACAATTTAAAAGTAAACGTAGAATTTTCTTTTTGGTCGTGGTGGTCACCGCAGGAGGTGTTTGTCCGCCTATGTAGCAAGTGTTCTCCTCAATCGTATTCTTCCAGAGCTCTGGATTGGACTTGCTTCAGGTGCGGACAACCACTTCCTATGGTGGCCACCACAAATCCTCGGACCTAACATTATGTGATTTCTTCCAATGGGGAGTACGTGAAAGACAACGTGTGCGTACTCCCAATGCCCAGACACATCACTGATATCAAGGAACGGGTCTTTCATGCTGTAAAGGTCATCACACCGGACATGCTTCTTCGAGCCTGGCGGATGTCATGACTGTACGTCAAGCAATACAGGAAATACACGTCTTATAAATACCCCCATTATTTTATGTCCACCCTGTATTACCGAAAATTATAAATTGAAATCCTTCATTAATATATAAATCAATACTTTATGTAAGATTAAAAAAAATTAAGCCGAATAAAACATTTCGTTTGAAGATTAAAAAAAATAAAAAATATTTTCTTTTAAATAATTTCGTTAGATTGAATAGAATATACGTTATTATAACGAACTTATTTAAAAGAAATTTAAATTTACTTTGTTTTTAATCTTCCCACGATATGTTTTATTAATAATAAAAAAATATGTATATATTAATATAACTTATTTTCACTGCAATTCTGCTTTTAACTTCAAACTAAAAGGGAAAATATTTTTTTTTTACATTACAATATTAATTTTCCTTACAGGACAAATGATCTTCAGAAACTCTAGTTAAGAAAATAAACAACAACAAATTGTGGAAATTAAATCTTTGGGCAGCTAAACAGAAAAAAAGGCATTTAGCCACAAAGCAAACAAATAATAACAAAAAATTCAAAAGATACAAAATAAATAAATATATATAAATAGATAAATAAATAAATAAATAAGTAAATAAATTCTAATAAGTAAAAGGAAAAATATTATTTTTTTATTTTAGTACGGAGTTAAATCTGGAATTATGCTACAGATAAATACTAAGAAACCTGATTCGTAGGTGTTCATCTTTCGAAAACAACTCTGAACTATAGATTGGTGAACCGAAGTAAATCGATTTTTTTGTTCAGTAAATGTTATTCTCAACTTTACAAGCCATTGGAAAACTTATCGAGAGAATGAAGGATGTCTATTTATTTTTAAACTTCATCCAAGCAAATATTGATTATCAAGAATAGAGACGATGGATTCGAGCTGTCAAATGCCACAAAAGCTGCAGCAGAAGGTTTCCTCAGCTTGTATTATCATTGGTTTGGCTAAAAATTAAAAATATTGTGTAGTAAAAACGCTTAGATTGTAGAATGTTATTCATTGGGTAAAAAAAAAAAAAGACAAACTATAATTACATCAACTGATGATTAGTCATAATCAAGTTTCAGTACGTTAACAACAAACAAATAAACAAACAAAAACCTAGTTAAAATAAATAACAGTACATAAATAATTTTAAGACGCCGTCTATGACTTACTTACTTATGGTTATTGCTTAAGTAATTAAAAAAAATCTTTCTCAATAATCCTTGTACTAGTTGCTTCAATAATAAAAATTAACTTATAAATTATACGTAGATTACTTGTATGCTTGAAGTATAATATTTATAACTGATGGTGAATGAATTATATAGATTGGAGACAAATTCATGGAATTATCGCTATTGAAAAGAAAATAACAAACTATTATATCATGTTATTTTATTATTCTCAGAATGTAAATAGGACTTGAAATCGCCTGATGAAGGCTAGCATTAAAATAAAGCCGAAATATTGTAATTTTTTTCATAAGTATATATAGAGAAGATATATTGAGAGGTTTAAAATAACAACTATTATAAAATTTCCAAGAGACTTGTAGAATATTTCTAATGGGCAGAAAATTGCTAATATTTCTAATGTAGTACCATTAAATGTTTGGCACACATTTAATGGACTTTAAAACAAAGAATTAATCCGCATAATAGGAAATATTAACTAAATCTTTCCAATAGAATTTCTTTAATTTTATATTTCAGATCCAAACTTAAGATAGATGAACAGTACAATAACTTATAATTTTAAAAATAAGGATTTAGGAATTAAACAACAAAATGTAAACGTTGAAACTGTTAGACTTCTATAAAACTGACAAGAGGATCTTCTTAAGCTGTGGTATTCAACATCGCATACTCTCAGATGTTATCTTTACTTATTTACTCCAAGGTTATTAGTGCATATTTCAAAGTATTCAATTTAGCTATATATAAATTTTCCTATATCTAAACTTTAATATTTTTTAATAATTAAACAATAAGTTTTAGTTTTAGAAATACATATTACTTATTTCCCATCATATAAAAATTATTAAATGAACAAAAGTAAATCCCAATTCTACTGTCCGGATAAGTAAATTTTCTTTTACCTCAACAGGTTATCTTTTCAAAATATTATTATTACTGATTTTATTAATATTATTAATATTAACATCCAAAATTCTGAAAAAGATCATTCAATTTATTGCTTATTTTAATAAGCGCTGTGTTCTTCTCGAACTGAGAAACACTTAAATGAGCTACAGCACAGAGCAATCAGTCCTGAGATGTCTATTCGTAGAATGATATCCTTTGTCTAATAAACCTGCATGAGCAGCTCTGTCATGGTTTAGATTGTGAGGATTAAAAATGATGAATATTAAAATAATAAATAATAAAATAATGAAAAAAATGAAATGGGAAAAAAGATTGGGAATAAATAAATAAACTATTTTTTTATACTATTAGAGTATGCAATTATATCTAAAAATTATAGTTCATTTCTTGCTAATTTCATTGAATCGTTATTTGAATTTTGGTGTTTATCTACAGTTTATTGTTTCTCAATAAAATTGTTTTAAATTTAAATTTCAATTGTTTTTTAAAGCTTCATGTGTTTAATAGATAATTTGCAAACATGGTTTTTAATTATGCTGTTTAGGTTTTATGACTGTTTGTAGATTCTTTTCCAACCTTCTACATCTAATAACGCCAGTAGAAAAACTTAATGCACATAATAAGTAACTAAATAAACAATTATATTGTATTAAATATATAGTTCTTATTACTGATATCTTATTCATTTCTTTGTTTGCTTGCAGTAAACTGTTCATTACCCTGTAACTCAACACGAATCTGACCATCAAGCACGAAACATACAATCTGGTAGTTTACCATCAAACTTTACATTCGTGCCAAATTTTATGTTAAAATCATGTTTTTAACATAATGTTTACCGAGTAAGTGAGGTAATGTAAATATTCAGAATCTGGAAAATATTGAAACTTTACAAAAGAACTTGTGAATATTCGAATCGTACATTTATCTAGAAAGATCTTTTTTGGTTTGCGCGAATCTTCCTTCCTTTTTATATTTTCTATGCTGTGCAATCGAGCTGTTCGATTGCCAAACGAAAGAGAAGGGAAAAGCAAAAGAAATTGAAACATTGAAAACAGCAAAAGATTAAATGTTGGAACCACTGGCCTGGAAGACCTGCCAACAAATTTAATTCCGAGTGAATCCGACACAAGCAACTCGTGGCATTTTTGCTGACATTGCACAGGCACTGTAATTGAAGCAATTTAATTTTTGTCAATGATTTACCAGGCAAAGCGTCTCCGCTCGGATTCCTGCGCCCCTCGCATTCCTGTGTCACGTCGAAAGGTAATAATGAATGCCATCTCTTCCTCCCTTACCGAATCCAAGACCCTAAACTTCGTGCCAATCGCATTCAGCTTTTCAGGGTTCGAGTAGATTCAAACAGCCAAGAATGTATGTTTGAAAGCTGAAATTAGAACTTAATTTATTATAGAACTTGAAAGTTTAATTTATGCATTCAGTCTACATTCTAAGGTTTTTTTAATATCCGGAAATAACAAAGTTGTATTGCTTAATCCCATAAATAGATATCTTACAACTTCTTGGATTGTTTAGCAAAAATTTGAAGAAATTAGATGTTGGCTGCCAAGGAATCAACAAGAAATTATATAATTTAAAATTAAAAAATAAATACTGATTTTTTGTTGTAGATGTTTTTGAGGATTGACGAATTGTTGGCATTGATAAAGACAAAAGTTAAGGCATCAAAATAAATAAATAATCCATACTTCATATTAAAAATTAATACATCATAACATTAGAATTGTTATCTTATAATGGTTATTTTATAATTAGCTTATAATTTATTTGAAACATCTTATTTGATATTTATGTAGAAGTCCGTGCTATTGTGGATTTTAAAAAAGTTAATTTGTATATTTTTTTTTAGTAATGCTTACATGTTTTCTCATTTCTACATATGGGAAAGTGTTTTATTGGTTTAAGTGTGAATATTTTACTATTTTTACAGATGTTTTTATAGATGTCATGTTATTTATGTAAGTGAATCACTATAATTGTTTGATTTAATGATAAATGCAATTTGTAAGAAACCCATTGTATATTTATTCTTCTTTCAGTTCTAATAATTGCCTATTTTTGTCACTTCTTTGTGCTAATTTCTCGGCAAGATTCCAACGCAGAAAAAATTCGTCTCTTGTCATTAAATGTTCAAATTCAAGAAAATTCATCCATCGGTTATTGCTGGGAAGACATAAACATACAAACAGACATAGACTGGCTGATTTGATAAGGCTCACTTTCTTTCTAAAAAGAGGCCAAAAAACATCGGGCTGGTTAGAGAATGATATCGAAAAGATGGCAAATAATATGTGGGTAACTTTGCCCTTAAGAACTATTAATGTTTGAAGTTTGCGCTTGAGAAATATTAATTATTTTGGTCAGTACTTAGCACAAGTTTACTTGAACATCGTTTTAAATTAATGTAAGTGCTACAAGATTTTTTAATGATCAAAATCGTCGTATCTAACAATTTTTAAGATGAACTCAGTTTTTATAAAATCCAGATATGTATCCTTAAAAAGTCATCAGCTAATTTCTTTAGCATATGTACACACGCATATAAAGAAAAAAGAAATAACTAACATTCATTGATATGAAGTTGGTAGTATACTTAGCATAAACTTCGTCTCAGATATTTTAAGTGTCAACAGCTGATGTAATATATGCAATTAAAAGATAATTAAGATAAATATAAGTTAAAGTTAATTGTATACAATATCAAACTTATATTTTATTTATTTCAAAATATTTTGTAGGGATTTTTTTTCACTTGATTAAGAACTGAATTTCCAAAATTTTCTTTTCAAATGGCTCTTTTTGCTATTTTATGAAGGAAATTGCAAATTAAAGCCTTAGTAATTTTTTTAATTAACTATTACATTATCTAATAAAATTCACAGTATTTATCGACTATATAAAGATAAATGCCGTACATCAATGATATTCAGAATTTTCATTTTTTTTTATTCTCGAACTTTCTTAAGATTGATATTTCCCAATGAAAATTTTCCAGAAAATAAATGACTTAATAATTCCAAAGAAAAATTTATGTATCTTAGTCTGTACAAAAAATGTACAGTTTTAGTTTATTTTTTACTGTAATCTTTAATTTCGTCGGTTTCGGAACAATAAATATTCCGTTGAAGTAACCTTATTAAAGTAAAGTAAATATTAATTTAGTAATTACTGTATTTCAAACTATCAGCAAATAATATGCGAATAACGAAATTAGAAATATTAAATATCAAATACTACAATTCTACGTATATTAAACAAGAGTACAATAAAGAACATTTTTTAACTGAGCTTAAAAGATTTTCATTATGCTCACAGTGTGTTCTATATTGTATAGCTCGAACTGGTTAACAGATTTTAACTATTTTTTTTTTCTTTTTTCTTTTTTGAGTTTGAAAGTTAAGCATGAGACCAAAGCATATTCATTTCTTAAGCAAAAAAAAAATAAAATAAAATAAAATAAATATATATCCACGGTCTTACAAATTTACAGTATTTTCAGAACACGTCATACTCTTAACTGGAGACTTGCCCATACTTTATTTTGAAATAGATGCTACGACAATTAATTGTGTTCTTTTATTATTTATGAAGCTCACATTAATCTCTTAAACTGAACATGTAATACCATTAAACTCTACAAATCACAAAGATTGATAGCCATATCTAGCTTTGCAATTTACTTGGCTGTCTTCATTGTATGAATAATTGAAGTATTGTTTATCTCTGGGGTTGCAAATAGCGTTGTGCTTTTTTTTCCCTTCTGAATCAGACGTTTTCTATTTAGCTTTGGGTGTGGTTTCTATTCCATCTTCATTTGACAAACATTTGAAACCCCTTTAGTCCTGAACTCGTTTGTAACATTGAATTATTATTTTAGCAAAATCAGAGGAAACAACGTAAATACAAAGATTTATCAAAACTTTAGGAACTTTACATACATTAATATCATTTTGTTGCTTCAGAAATTTAAAAAAATACGTGATTTTTTTATTATTAGAGCGTATTAAACTGAAGCTTTAACTCAGTTTATTTGTATTTGTAAAGGAAGAAGGTTATTACAATGGTGCTCCCAAGTTAGACAACAAATCCTCAATGAAATTTTTAGGGTTTATTTGGGATATCACATCGCAATAACGGACTGAGTATCATTGTCGTGAAATATGTAAGGTAAACGAATAATAGCAACAATTTGCATGCAAAAATTTCAATGATGACATTTTATTGATAGATTGTTTGATATCCTATGATTGAAATAAAGATTCAGATGGATCAGATTCTCAGATGATCAGATTGCCTATGAGATTCTGCGGGTTTAATCCCCATTCTTCTAAACAAGACCAGACCTGTAATTACAGAGAGGAATACTGTGTTCTAGAAGAGTCTTCCTAAGTGTCCCAAACCTGCTTTATCTGTTTGCGGTTAGATGATGCCATTTCTTATAAATGAATGTTCCATTTCTAGGTGGAGGTTAACTTAAGCGTACGATATTGTAGTCCTGCAACAAAGAATTAGGATTTATGGTAAACATACTGATCATGGATATCATAACCTGATAATTATTAGCTTGTCGCCAGTAAAGACGTACGATCAGTGCGACTATTAATTAGTATCCCAGACCCCACCATCACCGACAAACTGTCGTACCTGTTTCTTTGCCGGATATTAGTGGAATGACATCAAATTCTAGGCTATGTCTTTTATAAATGCTCGGGAATTACTTGGATTTCATTGAGAAAGACTACATTGCCCCATTCGCTTTTGAATGCATTCTAGATGGTCTGTAGATCAAGTGCTTGATTTGTGAGGAGGTTAAACGGAAAATAAAGAGTTAAAGAGACGGGTATTCTTGCATAACTCTGACGTACTTTGTTGGCACGCTGTTCAACCTGTCGGTTGATGTGATGCTTATGACTCATAATGACTTGTTGTTAGAATAAAAGATGACTTGTTGTTGGATAAAGATCTTCCCTCGGCCATGTGTCATTCGGACATCCAGGAACGGATCTTCGGATCCATTCTGTTTGATGCAGTTTAGAAAAACGACCTACGACATTATATTTAAGAGGCTGAAGAGTTAATTTTTGTAATCAAAATAGTAAACAGGTTCGAGTGCGGGAGTGTTTTGTACAAATGTCACTTTAGGATTTAAATTAGGTTCTTATAGGATATATACAATTTTTATGTTTTGTTTCAATTATCTAAAGCGACTTTGAATTTTCACCATTTTGTTGCTGAACTTTTGGGCACCAACTTGGTAGAAAAACATGTATGTCATAAAACAAATACAAATCTAAGAACATCATCTTGTAAGTAGTCAATTGTACCTACAATTAAGTCTAATATTAGCTACGTATCATCAAATTAACTCTTAAATTATGTCAAAATTTCTTTCTCATACTAAAAGTTGGTCGAGCGAGCTTTGCATTAACCGTCAAACTTCCTTTTTATTCCGATTGGATTTTCAAACTTTGATGGCTCCATACCTGCTATAGTTCGAAAGAGATTCTAGATTTAAAAATATTAATATAAACAATCTAGATGAAAATGATGTACGAGTAGATCAATACTGTATTTGAAAGCTTTCAATAAAATGGAGAATGCTTTAGATAGAAACATTTGCTTTTGCATTCGTTTCAAAATGACTTATCTCTTTATTAATAATCTTAACTCAGTTCCTTTCTATATTCCTGAAAGCTTGAAGCTAGAGTTTCTGCACTACGTTGTTGATTGATAATTAAAGTTTTTAAATTAATTATCGAATTTTTTTGATTCTTTTAAAACAGTGGCATTCTGATGTTACTAATGATATTACTAGAAGTAGTATTTTGTGTTACCTGCGAAACTTTAGTGTTTCTACACATTTTCCTACACATTGAATTCTAAACTCTTCCGAATTATTATTTCATTCGATGGAGATAAGTCTTACGAAGCCAGACTTTACGATCTGCCAACGTAATTCAAGTTGAATTTGCATGAATCTTATTCCATGTTCTTCACCAAATTCTTTTTGAGGAATCATAGGTCGTCTGATATAATTTCTTTATAAAAACTCTAAGAGCACTGAAAAATCTGCAAGATAGACTCCTGAACAAAATTTAATAGCTGTATCGAAATAACTCTAGTTAGATATGTAAATATAAGTATATATATATATATGTAGAGGTTTTACTTTTTTTTACACCTAATTTGACAGAAAAATATTTCGATGCTCGGGCTTTATAGGCCCACTTTTCCAGTACTTTATTAATCACCCTGTATATATATATATATATATATATACACACATACAGGGTGTTTCGGAAATGGTAGACAAAGCAAAGGTCATTTTGAGTCGAAAAATATTCTATGACATTTTGTTGTACGGGCCGTAGTTTTTAGAGTTAGAAAATGAATGCTTTGTAAATGGTCTCTAATCAAAGAACTAATCAAAGTTTATTACAGAAGCAATCCGAATAACAAATATAATGACTAAACACATATATAATATATATAAATGTAACTTTTCTTGACTTTTTCTTATAAAACTATCTTTTTCCAAACATTTTTTGCCTCATTTACTTTCTTACGAAAGGAGATTCATCATATCAGTCAGTCTATATGTAGTTGTTCCCCAGATAACTTTTGAAACGGTTAATGGATCCTTTTGGAATATGTCTTATAAAAGATCGTCTTATAGACGTAATACTACGAATATCGACGCCCATTAGACGATCTTTTAAACCCTAAGTTTCCATGTGTCCTTGTCCTTAGGGTGGGAAGTTTACTAAAACACCTCTATAAGCGGTATTACCGATATCTAACATTGGATATTATAAATTAGTATTCCCCGTAAAGAGACATCTAATGGTTAAAATTCATCGGTTTAAACAAGTTTACTAAGAAATAATGACTTTTAATTACATTTATTTTACGAAATAGAAAATTCTAATACTTGTTATCTAAATTAACCCTGTGACATTCTAGCAGCCTTAAAAAGTATTAGTGCTTCCACTGTTTTTTTCCACAAAAGACTATACCGGGCCTTGTGTGAGCGGAAGGTTTAGGTTCCCAGCGATCCTCGATCAACGAGACTAGTTGATCTCGATCTGAGACTAGTCGAGGTCGAATGATCATTCCCTCCCGCCTTAGTTTAATTCAATTAACCCGATACCTATTTGACAAAGGGTTAGGTGATCCCTTAGATAATAGCCGTTGAAAAATCTCCGACTGACGCCAAGAATTGAATCCGCTCCTGCAGTTTGTAGTCCAGTACATTAACCACTGGGCTGTCCATCCCATGGTATTTTCACTGCAATAATATAAAAATGTCTGTGTGTGCTCTTTGGGGCTATTTCCTTTGAGTTACATTTTGTTAAACTTTTATCTATCTACTAGCAATTTTCGCCCTCATATTGTATTTGATTACAGTATTTTTTTTTTTTATGTTAAGCTTCGGAATTTTCCTAATTTGAATATTCTAATCTGGAAGCAAGTACAGAGCTATATAGATACATAGATAGATAGAACAATGCGTGAATATAAGAAAGATATAAATAAATATAAATAAAGTATTTCATTGTTGTTTTATGTGTTGTATCCATTTTGTTTAATATTATCTACTGTATTGACAACAGCGAAACACAATAATAATATATTGAAATGTTTGTCTAATACAAATTTCCCATTTTTAATGTTGATGATCTAACTTTTATGGATGAAAGGACGACTTCGTAACAAGTTTATTTCATTGTGCATAATTCATGCTCTAGATCTGTCGAAACTTTTTTCCTGATATAATCAGTTTTAAATCGGAAACTTTGCGCTGCCAAACATTGCTGAGACGATTTTTCGATTTATTTAAATTTTTAAAACTACTGGGCATAATGTTGACTTAAGTGAATTAAAACATGAATGAATTAAAGCTTTTAAAGTAGAACCTACTCATATTCATTTAGGCATAAATTATCCGAATCTTCTCTTTTATTTGCTTTGCATAAATCACTTCAATTACAATTCGGAAAAGTCTCTTTTTGGAAAAAAACAAAGTCGGGATTTTATGGCGTACATTTTTAATAATTTATCAAAAAAAATCATGCTTATTTTCGGAAATGAAACTTGTAATTTGTTTTATGACAATTTTCAGGGTAGAAAACTAGCAGATAGACCCGTTCTTCGGTCGGATTACAAAAATCAAATATTCTGATGTGGATGATAAAAAAATTCCAATTGCGAGATCACTTCAAAACTTTCCTTTAGGTAAAAAACTAAAAAAAAAAACTCAAAAAATCTGATCTCATTGCAAATCTGTATCTCGTTCAAAAACCCCGTAAAAGTATCCTTCAATAATGTTTGCCCATCCACTCACCGCCCTCCCGTGTTCACCCGTAGTTCCAGATAATTCGAATTTTGTAACTCGGAACTTCTAGAGATGAAATTAATGTCGAGATCGGAGAATATGAGACTTCTCACCCCTTTCTCATCTTCTACCTCCCGTTTACACCCCTAGTTCCAGGTTATTTGAATTTTGTAACTCGAATTTTGTAAACCCTATGACTTCAAACCTTTCTAAGTTCGTAAAAAATTATCTGATCTTTACAAATCTATATTTATCCAAAAACCCCGTTGCTATTACGGACAACAATAGTTTAGTTCCAATTGTCGACACCAGGTTGCTATGTGGCACTATTGTGAAGAACAATATTTTAGTTCCAATTATAGCATAACAATATTTGTGTAGTCCCATTGTCACCACCGGTGCAAGTGACGCTATTTCAGAGATTTCACCCCTTTTTTAACCCCTGGGGGTGGTGTGTCCAGGTTCCAAGACAGCCCATTTTTTTCTTCAAGGATCTGAGGAGGAAAAAGTTTGATCCAGATAGGTCAAAGGTTCTAGGAGTGTATAGCGAATAAACAAACAAACACAAAAACCAACAAACATCCTCTTTTATATATGTTATTACAGATTAGTATACGGAAATATATGACAATGTTTCAATCATAAATAGCAAATGAATAACAAAGGAATCATTGCAAGACTTATAGAATCTTAAAAGTCTTAGAAAATAAATTTCTTATTTATTTAGAACAAAATTTTTCATCAAAAAAGTAGTACTTAGCAGGAAAATGGATATATCAAATTCTCATTATAGACCAGTATAATGTAATCAATAGTTGACAGTAATATTAGTGCTCCCAATATGAAGATGAACTGAATTAGAACCAAACCTCCTTCAGAACCAAACTAAATGAATTAGTTCATTATTATTAAGTTAATTTAGATACTGTTGTTGTTAATATATTTCTACAAATAACAAAATCTAAAGAGGAGTATGTAATAAACAACCTCTCAAAATTTACGTTTGATATAAATCAATGTTCTTACTATTTTTTAAAGGTGAGTATTATGACCCAAATGCTAAAATTGCTCAAAAATTCGGCTTAAAACAACAAAATATAATTATCAATTGTATGTAATTACAGTAAAGTTTGAAGTATGAAATTTGCTGCAAATTATTGTTTTTGGGATCATCACAACTTAGCTTATAAAATACAAAATTTCATGAGGGTTGAGCAACAACATTAAACTGTTAATGTAAATTTTAATGTTGATCAATTCATTAATCTTTAAATTATTTAATTTATTGTGCTTTGGACCTTTTCTAAAGTGTTTTAAAGTTTGTGAAAAGTAACACTGTTTTTCGTTGAAAATGCAGGATATATCATTTTGTCTTATTTATGCGGTAGTGTACTGTTCTGAATTTAAGCGAAGGACACTACATGGTAAATGTTACGAAACCTCTTTAAAATGTGTGAAAACGTAAATAAAAAATAAATAACAAAACAAACAACAAAAAAAGAAATATATTAAAATTATTTCCAAATAATTACAAAAAATTATAAACATTCTGTTGGAAAAATTCAGAACAAAATAATTGGTTTTCTGAAATCTCTTAAAACTTACGGCGAACTTAAAACGTCGAAATTATTCTTAGTTTTACACCTTTTAATCGTTTTGTTGCAACACCCACCGTAAATACGGCAATAACGTTGATCATATAAAGCGCACTCTTTCATTAAAAAGAAAATGGAAAATTTTACGAGCCAATATTTTATCTAATAAAGTCAATAAATGTATTTCCAAAACAAGAGATAGAATCTTGCTTACGCGATATCCTCGAAAGATTAGCAGGCGTTGAGTTGGTGTGCGTCGTAATAAATCACCATATAAATAGCTTAAAGATATAAAATAGATGCTTGTGTTCGTTCGAATAATTCCTATTTATGATTCGTTTCAGAGGAAGGAACAACTTGACCTAAAAGGTCATTTGTTCATTACTCTGCATCCAAGTTTATGCGGAGGATGACAAATTCATTGTTCGCTGGATGAATGAATGGTCATTTAGTTAGCAGCACAGAGTTTGTTGGGGCAGCCTTTGCTATCATGCTAATTTCATTGCTGGAATCGAAGGCAGCTATTTTCCTTAATTTTATGTCAATTCTATATTACGGTACTGCTTGTTCCGTCAATTCCAACTCGGCCTTGTTATGACCGAATCTTTCTGAATCGGTTTTATGAAGTTTAACGTTACATTTCTGCTCGCCATGTACTGGCAACTCTATTAACTACAGATGTACGTTTCATTAGTGCCGGGATTACTCTTGATTATCGCCCTCCCCTTAAATCATATTCTGGTATATAGGCAGCAAATTACACAGTCAACAGCGACTTTATTCAATTCTATACGACGCTGCTTCGTAAGGATTAACGGAGAGATATCGGATCATCAAATAGCAACGATACAATTTACTGATAGATGATGTTTTATTAGCAGCAGTGCTTCCCGTTATTGCTTTTTGACAGTAATAACTGCAATCCTGCAATAGCAATTTAATAGATCTGATTTTATCGCCGAAATTAATTAACCCTAACCACTTTCGATCGTAATATTAATTTTAAAGCAAGTTCCAGATAACAATCATATAATTCTATTATCTTTACATTTATTTATTTTTTAACTTTATACATTCTTTAATAATTTCCGATTTAATAATGATATACGAGTTATTTTGTTCTGTGAATTGGAAACGTAATTAAGAGCATGGAATATAAAGAAGACAATTTTCATTTGCAACAAACGATAACTAGTTATAAGAAAGATAGAGTTGCCGTGCCAACTTTCACTTGCATAGATTTTGGACTCTTTCTCCTTACCTATTGGGCAGATATTTATGAAAATCAACAGGAATCTTCTTTAAGATAGTCTAAAGCTACCTCAAAAAACTTAGCTTCCTAGGATACAGTTTTAGGTTCTTGTTCGTGGTGACTAGACGACTTAAAATTACAGTTTAAACTTTTTTTATACTAACTATTTTTCTCTACAATGTGTCGTAAGTTGCATCACGTAGATTATGTTAGGTTAAGTTAGGCTGAAGCTAATATTTACTATGTTTCAATCGAGTATTAAAATATTAATAAGCAAAGCTTTCATTACATATAAAACTTGCGAAGCTTCAAGAAATTACAAGAAAACCAAAATTACGAGAAAAGCAATCATTCGTGTTTAATTAAATTTAATGTTAAATATTACTGTATTTTACTTGGACTGCCAAAGAATAATAGCTCAGTTCTCTCTCTAATATTTACGATGGTTTAAAAAATTCTAGAATCAAAATTTTGATATTTAATTCATAATTTCAGTATTAATTTTCAATATTATGATGAAGAAAAAGAGTAGTGTATGTGTATTTGTATATTTTCATTTGAAATTTTTTAATGTAGAAATCTACTATCATTTCTTTTCAAATAACGAATTTATTACAGTTGCTGTGAATTTGTAGCATTAAATATGTCCAAAATTCATTGCTAAAGAATTGTTTATTTTCTTTAAACAATTGAGTATTAGAGCAAATCTACGAAGCTATTCGTTGAATTTTTATTTCTTTTTCCCTATACGTTCTAAGATCAATCTGATAACAGGTGAAATTCTCATTGCAAAAAGTTTATTTTGGTGCTTGTTTTCAAACTCACACTTCAAATAATTGCAACTTAATTATAACAATTCTTTTCATATCAAGATTAGATAATTATATGCCTTGAATTTAAATAAACCTTGAGTTTTGTCCACTTCCGGATTGGAAGCTGAAGGACATATGTTGTTACCTTGATAACTTCACACTGATTTACATATAAATTACATTGCTAGCGGTAGAATCTCAATCATTAAAAGAAGACAGTCAGAACTTCAAATGTTAATATTGCAAGTACTTTAATAGTAAAGCAAATTCTTACAATACATTTTTAGATTTACTAAATAAACGTAAAATGAATTCTAAAAAACTGTTAAGGTTGCCATTTCTGTTAAATTTTTAATAAACAAAATTTAAATAATTAACATCCAATATTTCATCTGCAAATACCCATCTAATCTAATCTCTGCGGTTTTTTTTCATGTAGTGTGATACTGAAGACACTGAAAAGTTCGAAAAGGTTTGTTTCATTTTATATTGTTAGGATAAATTTTTTTCAAAGAATCGTTTTAAAAGTACAGTAATACCCCGTTATTACGCTCCCGCTTATAGCACTATCCCGTTCTTTACGCTCCTTTCGTACGGTCCCTGGAATTTTCTATATGACTCTGTGTACTTTTACCCTCTTAAAACGCTTCAAATCCCGCTTGTAGCGCTTTTTTTATATCGGAAATTTTGTATCGAAAAGAAATGTAACACTGTAAAGATTCTTTTCTTTCCCTGGTAGGAGGGAATCTTTGAACACTTTGAAGTGTGAACTTTGATACAGTAAGTTAGTTCAAAATTTCGAAGCGGAAATCCCTTTCTATAAGTGAAAAATTGGAAATTCTCGTAAGTACGACGAGAATTCTACACTAAGTCAAAAAGATTTCGTAGAATCTCTAGGAATTCCCTCATCCAGTCTGAGAACAATAATAAAAAATAAGAATGGAATTACCAATGCAGCGAAGGGTGGTTGCAAACGTAAAAAGGTAAAGTGTGGAAAATATGAAGATGCCGAGGAAATTCTAATTGAATGGATTCATCGCCTGTAGGTCATGGTCCCTTGACGAGCGTAATAACGGGGTTTTACTGTAATTCTCAGGAAATTAAGGGGTTACATGTGTATATTAGTGGGGGATGGGACTGTATATATATTTAATCTACATTTCATTTGTTTTTAATTTAGTTCGGAGTCAAATGAAGACGACATAAGAAGATTAAAATAATAAAATAATCAATGAATTGCCTCAGAATTTTGGAAAAGAAAGGAAGGATGATTGAATGAAGTAAGTTGTTGAAACCTTTGTGGTTGTTTGTTCTTATTACATTAATTTAACATGTTTTTTTTTGTACTTTGTTTGAACTTGTATGAAGTTATTGCAATTGTTCAAAATTATCTTCTTAATTTTGTTTAAAAAATTTAATACTATGATAAAATGAATAATTATAATATAATTCAAGAAATCTAAAACAAAAAATTGCATAATAATGTACATTTTTATTTGTATTAAAATTTTGATAATTACAACTTATTACTTGCAGTCAAATAATATTATAGAAACATTATTACTTAGGTAAATTTTTAAGATATCTATTCAATGAAAATGAAAAGGTTAAAATATCTGATTTCTTGCCATCATCACATTAAATTAGGAAACAGTTAAAATGAATTTTTCCGATATTATACTGCTTAGCTTTCTGGTCCTTTGAAGCTTTGTGGTCCTATTAAATCCTCAGAAGACGCAAGGGACTCTAAAGGCTCTTGAACGGGGTTAAATTGATGCGCCCTATTGCTCTTCCACCTGCAACTGCTAGGAAAGACAACTGCCATCTTTAACGAGGTCAGAGTAAACTCCAAGTCCTATCTGGAAGAAAAAGAACCAAGAAAAAATCTCTAACTACCGCTGGATACGGCTTTCCATGTTCAAGTGCATTACCACTTAAGTTTCTTCTGTCCCACTAGAGGTAAGAAGTTTTACTTCCATCTGAATTTTGAAAATCTCGGAATGTTTCATTTAAAACTTTATTTGTACATGAAACATGTGTTATACATTGCTTAACTTATACAGATTTTTTTCATGGAAATTTAAATATTCATTGTGGTTATGAATATTATTAATGACAGAATGATAAAAATCCTACAGCACTGTATGTTGAATCACTCTCTTAAACAATGTTGTTATAAAAACAACAAAAACAACATTTTCGAAGAGATAGTAGGCTAATTTCTCCTTATTCTATGCTTATTTCATTACAATTTTAAAATAATTACTTTAGTAACCTTTAATCCTCTGCATCATAGGCTTAAAGTGACCACAGTACTAGCGGATTACACCCACGGTAATTTCAGTGTACTTTTAGTTCTTCCCTTAATTTCAAATGAAATTTTATTTTATTTATGTTAGTAGTTTCAAACGTTTCCTCACATATGGAAAAAGAATATACGTAACAACATTGATCGTTAAAGATTGAATTGCTGAATATTTTCAAATGTTTTATGAAAGCCCAGACTAGAAATAAGTAGATGGAATCAATTGGATTAAAGAAAACGATGCTCTAAGAACTCAGTTAACTAATCAAATGCCAGTATATCCATCCGCTGACATATGTTTGTCGAAGATTTATATACTTCATTTTTTTTAAACAAGTTCTTATTCATGTTCTATGTGTAAATGGATATAATATATTTTACCCCTCCTAGAAGATAACATGGAAACTATAGTTGTTGTCGAATTTCCAAATAATATCGAATTTTCTAATTTTCCTGATAAGCAAATCACGTTATAAGTTGTTTTAATCAAAGCTACTATTTCTTATCTGATTTTCTATGTGAAAATCTTTTGAAATAAAGTTTTATTAGAATAAACAAATGGGATTAAAACGACTGTGGTAGAAGATATTAATACAATAAACAATACCTTCTTTTCTAGCATTGTTCAATACAGTTTTACTAACGATACTTGTTAAGTGGGTAAAAGATTATTGACGAAAAGTATAGTATCTTTGAAGAGATATGAGAGTCTGGGTTAGATAAACAAGAAAAAAATATAAAACGAATTAACCAATAATATACACGACGATTCTAGTAAAAACAAATAAGCAAATAAATAAATTTTATTAACTAGACATAAGGAAAATATTCGTTTACTATATATTTTTAACTATTTATTCTTGAATTTTTAACCTGACAAGACATTGAGAATAATTCATGATTAGTCCGACGTTCGACATCAGATAGCATAATTGTTTGGTTAATATAAGAAATTCAATACTTCTCGTAGAGATACTGACAAATATACCTTCTTGACGATTAAACATCAATCTACAATATTTCGAGTCAACAATTTTTTCCAAATTTTTTATTAACTTTTGACACGTTTTGTTGTCAACAAATAGTTTTCTAATAACAAGTAATACGGAGCTTTTATAATAACTTTTATAATAATAAGTTAAAAAGATCTTGGCCTGTTGGTACGCAGAAAGATTTCAGAAATACCATATTTGTCTTTGATTCAAAATAATCAAGGAAACGACTGAAAATGTAAAATAGACGAATTGTTAATTTACCAATTAAAAAAGGATACAATGAAATTATTGTAATAAATAAAATTTTTCAATTTAATATAAAGGCTATTGTAAGGATTTTAGCGAGTGAAGAGAGATGAGGAAAAAAAAAGGGAAATACTTAATATGCTACTAATTTAGGCTAATCGAAACCTTCCTTCTTTTTTTTATTTTTCTACATGAGATAAATACGAGTTAATTTGAATTTCTTATTTTAGATTTGAACTATAACTTTCTTTAGAGTGAAATTTGGGAGGTTCCAATATTACAAGTGATCGAAGGCGTTGAAGTGAAAAGTAGGGTCAGGTCTATCATCGCCTTTATCTACGATCCTTGTAAAAGCAGGTGCCGTTCTTTATCCTTATAAGAAGTCAAGGACAGGGTGGTATAGCTCCGTGTGTGTGTCTCTCTCCCGAGGCAAGGCAGATAGCACTCGCTTTGCATGCCGATCACGGCCAATCTCGTCCTTCTCTATCTCGATCTCCTTTGGCAGATCGGATTTGCGTCGTCAGATACATTATTCATCGAGAAGTACTGGGGATGCGAGTCAAATTGAAAATCGCGCAATTCAACACCCCCTTTCTCTTGCAAGCCCGAGTCATAGTCACGGAGGGCGCCCATGAGAAGGTTTGTCTCCTCGAGACGTGTGTCAAGATTTAACTTCGTGTATTTGCGCGACAAGCAGTTCTTATTCACAGAGAAATTACAGCGTAAAGAAATATTAACGACCACAAATGGAGTGCTAGACTTCAAGATATCGACTGACCTGGCGACAGATGAATAAAAACATAAGTATAACAATGCAGAGCAATGCAGACACGTATCACCTGTCATTTCTCAATTTTTATTGATGTCTAAAATAATTCCCAGACGATTTCAGTCCATGAAAATCCTCCCAAAACAAAATTCATTTGTAAAAAGACATAAAACAGTTCAAAACTATTTATTTACAAAGTTTCTTTTGTGCAAGCTTCAACAACAATATAAATTGATCCCACTTAATCATGTAATCATATCTGTTAGCACCAATTATTTTGCTGCAATTGGTTCGTATATATTTCCCGTAAGAGCCTCTGTTAGTTAAATGAGCTGGACATTTAAGAGAATTGCGTTAACGTTGCCTCGTATTGCACCTGATCTTTAAGTCAATTACAAGCTCCATGAATGCTTATAATTCACAATCATAGTTTTTTTACAGAATATAATTCAATCATGTATTTCTAACTCGGAAAAAAAACACGATTCAAAAATACAGCAAACCAGCATCTAATCGTTGGTTGCCATTTCAGAGATGTCGATATCATATCTATTATTTTATAAGAATATTTCTCTGTAAAATAGAACTAATAGTTATTAATTTTCATTAAATTTGAAGAACAAATTTTAATAATTTAGTGTTAATCCTTTGCTGGAGCCAATGTATAAGTCGAATGAAAGAAGAATAAATTTCACAAGGATTTGAAAGTGCCTTTTTCTTCTATTAACATTGATAAGTGGAAAAATTACACAGGCGAGCAATAGGATACCTTTTTATCACAAAAAATAAAGTTGAAGAAGATGATAATATAAGTCTTCTGATGAAAGTACTCGCCATGCTCGTCACTTACAAACCCGAGATTTTCTAGGAAGAAATGTGATAGAGTTAAGGAAGTGGATTTCCAAAGCCTTGAATGATTTCAAAAGTTCACTCACTATACCATGATTGCTATTTACCTTTTGAATTCCGAAGAAATCTCGAGAAGCATTTCTGAGTAATTTCCATTCTGCTTTTTTCCCATTTCTATTTACTATTCTTCAAAATGGTCTTTTAGTATTAGACAAGCCGGGTACCGTCGCTTCGCTCCGGAACCCTTGCATATATAGCATTAAAAAAAAAACTTTATTTATTTAGCAAATTAATATTGAGATCGGAGAATATAAGACTTCCCAGCCCATTGTGGCCTTCTCCACTTAACTCAGGTGTATTGCGGGTTGGCGCCACACATCTGGGGTTCCATACACTTCATCGTCAGTTTGCCAGATTATTCCCTATCCCGTAAGATTTTGAAAAATCGGGCCTTATTCCTTGTCTACATCATAAAGGAAACCTCTGTGCAAAATTTCAGCTTTGTAGGTCCAAGGGTTTGGGGTGGGCGTTGATGAGTCAGTGAGTGAGTGAGTCAGGACTTTTCGTTTTATATATCTAGATTTTCATGAATTTTGTTTTGTTAATTAGTTCTTAAAATAGATTATATTTGGATCTGTTATTTTTCTCATTTTCAACTCTTATCCGATTCGTTCTTTACATATTATTCCTGGTGTTTTGATATCATGTTTATTTATGAAAATATGATCTTTATTTGTTTTCGTATTTCCATGAATTGTACAGTTGCTTCTTGCTGTTCCGTAAAGACGATTTTTGAAACCATTATTCCACGTAAGTTTTACGTATTTCTGTATTGCATTGTTTTTATTCATTTTGAAAATATCTACATTTACGTCGCCAATCAGTGTAGTTGGACAGTCGTTAAATATATTTTCATTTTTTATGAATAGATTCTCTATTTTATTAACATTTTAGTAATTTATAATTTAACATTTTGCTTACAGAATGACAGACAGAATAACGTTTTTATTATATACGTTTTTATAATATACAATAACAATAGCCGGGTACCGTCGCTTCGCTCCGAAACCCTTGCGTATATAGCACTCAAAAAACAAACTTTATTTATTTAGCAAATTAATGTTGCGATCGTCGGAGAATATATAACTTCCCAGCCCGTTATGGCTTCTCCGAATAACGCGGATGTTTTGCGGGTCGGCGTCACACACCGAAAATTCACATTTTTGCATGTATCTCGCAAGTGAATAAGTGATACATCGTTCGATAGAACTTTCAAATACCAACATTTTCTCAATATAATGTTTTCTTCCATCTTTTATACTTTTCGTTTAAAGTGAGAAAAAGTCAAAATTTGACCCTTTAAAAGGCGCCATCTTGGAAACCAAAAAACTTTTTTCGAAAGATTTTTGTAGCATTTTGTTTGTCTTAAAAAGATCTACATTTTATCCATTTTCATGACCAATCTATCTCTTATAGTTTGGTCATAAAATTGGAAAAACGTAAAGTCTTCTGACAGACAGAATAACGCTTTTATAATATAAGATTACTTAAAATATCCCCTCCTTGATTCAAAAAATAAAAAACATAGAAAATCTGTGAATCAAACACATAAATCCAGTAGTATTTTGATCCATTGCCATGACTAATTTTTTTAATGGTATGATTATTTGACTAATGAGGGTCCAGGAACGAATGACTCACGCTTCAGCTTTCAGATAACTTGGTTCCTTCTAATTCCTACTGTTCCATACATACAATAACACATTTAGATTTTCTGATTGAACATAGTACTTGCTTGTGTCATTCCAACGATGAGTGTTTAAAATCTAAACATTACGTATATAATAAACGAGCAAACATAGAGTATCCTAGCTGAAATCATAGGAAAGCATACAACGAAAAATCTATTTCCAGATATAAAAATTATGAACCATAAAAAACAAAACAAAAGCTGTGGATGATGGAGGAATTTCAATTAAGTTACGTATTTAAATTCAGCATAACATTATAAAAGCGTTATAGACACCTGTTAATTTTTATGTGATAAAGTATAATAAATTATTAGAGAAATTAATTTTCTTTAAGCTACATAGTTTATAGATGAATAAATGATATTCAGAAAAGATTTTTTTTTTGTTATTGCGTAATAAGTATTGCTTGCGTAAGATTAATCTTAAAAATATATCACTACATTTAATCAAATTGAAGAACAAAGATAATAAAAAGATTCTCCTATTAAGGACATTGGGACATTTCACAGGGGATGGGATCTCTTTCTTGCACGAGAAAATGAGATGGAAATTGAAGAAAGGTCTTTGAAGACAAATGATGACTTAATTAAGTTTGATACTAATCAATTAAAGGGTCCATAAATGGTACAAAATTTTCCGCTGGGAATTCAAAAAGCGATGTGCTCCAGTAGAAAAGTAGAACGACGTTGAAAATTGCTGCAGTAAAAAATCAAAATGTAATTGTAGAACTAAAATACTTACGAAGGAATAGTAGAAGAGAAAAATCTAATTTGATAAAGTACATAAACATATAGTCAAAAAACAACAACAGAATAAATGTCAGCAAATTCGAATTTCTTGCAATATCAGAACAAACGCGACTTAATATACATTAAAAATACACAGCAAATCTTATTGAATTAAAAGTTAAAAGTTTCATTATTAAAATTAGGAATTGTGCGAACTTGTTTGCTAACTTTCTTCGAGCACCAGAAATAAAATTAAAAAGCATCGGTCCTTCACAACCTTACATAATAAAGTAGTTTTTTTTTTTTTAAATGATTAGTAATCAATCATCAGAAAATTCAGATTCAACATCTGATAAAAATTGTATGTTCAGAATTTTTACATTTCTGTAACTTTGAAAACAAAGAATATACAGTTAATGTTTCCTTTTTTTTATTACAAATACATACAATAAAATACTCGTATTTAAGAGCAAATCGTAATAAAACAGTGCAAATTTAGAAATATTGAAATTTTATTATTTTATCAATTTTAAATATCACTACTTTGTAAAAACAGATTTAAAATAACACTATTTTATCTCATAAAATTATGTAAAAATAACAGAATATTAAAGAAATAACGTAAAATATATTCTATATTTTTAATAAAAATATTAATATGTGAATTTTATTTAAAAATATTAAAATGAATATTAATGTGATACAGTAGCAAAATATAATGTGAATTGTTGAAAAATAAGTTTATCAAGCTGAACATTCATTAGTTTTTTGGTTTTTTTTTTTTTTGTAAATTGAATGTAAATGTAAAAAAGCTGACTTTTGGAAACATTCTAATAGCAATCAGGTTTCTCTAAAAGGAATAAATTCTCTGGAAAGACAGAACTGAAGCGGAAATAATTCGGAAGGATGGAAGAAGGATGTCAGAAAGACTTCATCTGGATAGAATTTGATTCAAACCGATTTGGATAGAATTAAAACGAAGAACGAAGTCTTGTCCTATCCTTAAAAATATGACAGTAACCATCATCATCACTTTCGCCATCATTACCATATTATAAATATTTTAATGTGTGAGCTTGTTTTCTTTTCCCAGCAGAAAAAAAAATCAACGGATTTCCTGTCCTCTATAAAATTGGTCAATCATTTTACACCAAAGTACCACTTTTGCGCATTCACTTTTCGCAAATATTGTGGCTGTATCTTGCAGAAAATAAAAATAAAAACTTGAAAAAAATGTCAAATATAAAAGTTAGAATGCCTCGTGCTTTTAACTTTCAAGAAGATCCATCTGAAGGTTCAAAGGTTATCAGGAGGGTGAGCAATATACTAACACAAGAATCATTCTTTTGATTAGGTTCACTTTCCTATTCGAAGGTAGTTTAAAAGACAGTTACCGTATACCGTCGGTATTATGAACATTCAGTTCATGAAAGAAGAGCTTTTGATGACGTAATTTCCTTATAGATTGATGTTTCCAGGACGTAACAGCGCCATCTATTGCAAAAATCCGTAACTGAATCTTCATGACATTACAAAAACATTCTGGTTTTTGTATTTTCTACAGTTACGAATACATAATAATAACTAAAATTGAAATAATTAAAAACGTTCCACACTATTCCCCTTGCTTTGGTGTGCAAAGTTTGTCCTTTCTTGGTCACGCTTATGCGATCACCAAACGACGCTAACTTGGACTGACTGCTCGGAGTTCAAGTTGATGACGTCCAGACAAAATCGATACCTACGTAATCACCATAAATGGCAAATCCTTTTTTTTTTTTAAACTACTATAGATAAGCATTAATATTAAAGAAGGATAACTTTGTTGCTTTGATAACAATAACTCACCGGAGAAAATTAATAAGATTATTTATAAAAAAAATAAGAAATTAATTATCAGGAACGTAAAAATTATCACTATGTTACTTTAGCTTATTGGCAGAAAAAAAAATCTTAGGAATGCAAGCAAAATATTCAATTTTCTTTGTTGATTTGATTTACAGTAAAACCCGGTTATTACGCTCCCGCTTATAGCACTATCCCGTTCTTTACGCTCCTTTCGTGCGGTCCCTGGAATTTTCTATATAACTCTGTATACTTTTACCCTCTTATAACGCTTCAAATCCCGCTTGTAGCGCTTTTTTATATCGGAAATTTTGTATCGAAAAGAAATGTAACACTGTAACGATTCTTTTCTTTCCCTGGTAGGAGGGAATCTTCGAACTCTTTGAAGTGCGGGTCTGTGATACAGTAAGTTAGTGCAAAATGTCGAAGCGGAAATCTCTTTCTATAAGTGAAAAATTGCAAATTCTTCGTAAGTACGACGAGAATTCTACACTAAATCAGAAGGTTTTCGCAGAATCTAAGAATTCCCTGATCCAGTCTGAGAACAATAATAAAAAATAAGAATGGAATTATCAATGCAGCGAAGGATGGTTGCAAACGTAAAAAAGTAAAGTGTGGAAAATGTGAAGATGCCGAGGAAATTCTAATTGAATGGATTCATCAGTCCCGTGATGCATCAGTGCCATTAAGTGACCCAATCATTCAAGAAAAGGCGCGTGAAATAGAGGGCAGTGCACTAAATCTGCTCCGAAAATATATTTGTATTGCTCCTAGTGGAGTATCAATTGATGTTAATAGTTTCTTGAACCGCATTGAAAATGTCATAATTTATAACAATAGCATACACACACGGCAAACCACAATCAAAGATTTTTTTAATAGGAAATAAGCTCACATTTGCACTATATCTATTTCAGAATCAAGTATCTTTCCTGTAAAATGGTGTCTAAATGTTTCCCCATCATATAAATCATTCCCCGTTTATAGCGCTATCCCGCTTATTACGCTTGTAGGTCACGGTCCCTTGACGAGCGTAATAACGGGGTTTTACTGTATTTCGTTCGCTGGAAAAGATCTTAGCAGCTACCATTATTCCCGACCTTTATATCCATTAAGTAGATTAATGATAAATAAATTGTGATACTCATGTTATGTTTCATCTTTGATTCCAGTGACTAAACAAGAATAGTTTTTTTGCATCAAAATTTGGGATAGTTGCACAACAATGGATTTAGTAAATGATTTATATCATTCAGGTTTAGCATTTGAAGCAAATGACTTACTTTAAAGTTTGCTCGAATACCTCTGGAAGTCTTAAAGTTTTTTTCCACTGCAGAAGATAGACAAAGAAAGGTCCTTAATTACTTAAAAGATGCATAGTAAATCAGAGATTACGTTGAAGCTCAACTTTACTTGAGAGATTCTTACTTGATTTTGTGCTGCACAAAAATTTAGAACGTAAATTCAAAATATATTAAAAGAACCTACTGTACTTTCATTAATTACTCTCAGTGGTAATTCTTTCTGGACTTCTGTAGCCTGTTTAGTTTCCAGTTCAAAAGTTAATCTGTTATTAAAATTGCTATAAATTCCTATAAATTACTTGAAAAAAATAATATTTTTTTTTGTTGTATATGTAATTAATTTTCAAATCATAGTAAGTAAATAAGTAAAGCAACTATTACAATCAATGGTGAGAACAGTTTGTCACAGAATAATCAACTACTTGATATCCTATGTATTGCATCATAGTTTTCGTGGTTTTTCAAACGTCTGTGTTAGGAGAATAATTTACTTTACGATGTATCCTTATATATTGATATTATTTCTCAAAGGTGATTTTGTGTCGGTAAGCCATATCTCCCTTAATACTTCATCAAAATCAATGATTGAGACATCATTTTGAAGATTAATCACGTTCACCGCTAATGACGAAAAATAAACAAATTGTTGAAAATTAATGTTTTCATTAAAAAAACTGTATTTTAAACATCTTTTTATAAAAATGAAGAAGGCGCCATCTATTGATAATGTATTGACACAATTTATTTCTCAAAGGTGATTTTTTGTATTCTCACGGGTCAACTAGTAAATAGTAATTACGAATTAGATAACATTTAAATGATAACGCAATTACAATGTAAATATTTCATTAATTAATATTCCATTAATAATGCCTTCAAAACAAAGCTTAATTTCTGATTCCGTTTATTTTAAAAATTATTTAAAAAAATGATATTTAAAAACTGATGATTAGTAAATTAATTTCATTTAATTTTTTATTTTGTAAGTAATGATATACTGCATTGTTAGATGAATAATTTAATATACACTCATTACCAAAAAAAACGACACACCTAGAAGGAGTTGTCCGATTGTAATGAAATTTCGTATGCAAAGACATTGGGACCGCCCATGTAAATGATTAAACTTTGGTGTCCAATGAATGAATAGCGAGAGCTACAGCGCATCGGAACTGCGCACTCAGCAGGTGTATATAAGAAGCGATTCTCAATCTGATGGTCAAAATTTCTGTTGCATTGAGAGTTAGGATACCTTTCAACGACTGAAAAAAATGCCTTGCCGCAGGATACGGCAACTGTCAGAGTTTGAAAGAGGTCGTATCATTGGATTGAAAGAGGCAGGTTGGGCAAATCGGAGAATCGCTCGTCATATGGGTCGAAGTGATGCGGCGATTAGAAGATGCTGGCAGGAATGGGTGGACAATGGCAGATTTCAGCGTCATGAAGGTAGCGGTCGCCCTAGGGCCACAGCAGAGCGGGAGGATAGAGTGATTGTCAGATCAGCTGTCACAGCGCCTGAATCATCGTTATCAACCATCAAACGTGCGACCCGCACACGAGTGCCCACCATGACCATTCACAGACGGCTGAGAGAGCGACATCTACGCTCGTACTGACCGCTACGCCACCTGCCACTCACGTCTGCACACCGTCGGGCCAGATTACAGTGGTGCTTGGCTCGATCCGGTTGGAATGATGTTGACTGGGGACGTATAGTGTTTAGGACGAATCCCGCTTCCAACTGTATCCTGACGATCATCGAAGACGTGTCAACACCTTATTGAGCTCGTTACTTTGTAACTCTGTAACTCTGAAATAAATCATTCAATTTGTCTGAAATTTTAATAATTTTCTATTCTGTACATAATCTTCCCGTCCACCAATTTTTGTCTCCATCGGACAACTCCTTCTAGGTGTGTCTTTTTTTTTGTTAATGAGTGTATACTGTTATACAACAAAATTTAATATTTTAATTTTATGTAATTTGTAATTATATATAATTACCTAATGTAATTTAAATTATATAAATTAAATACTATAAAAATAATAATATAAATTAAACAAAGAAAATTAACTTTAATCCGCTAGATCTATTCATATGCAAATGGCAGTACACATCACGTATGCTCTTTGTAACTTTGTAACGAAAATCGAGAATTAATGAATTGGTTTGTGAATTTTTAACAGCCTACAAACAGTGACATTTCTTTACATGTTATTTTAAAATTTTTAATTTGAAAAATAGAATTAAAAAAATAATTTTTATTTAAAAAAATAAATAAATAGAAATAACTAAAATATTTTCCTTTAATAAACCGAGTAAAGAGAACCGTCTTTCTTTTGCTGTAGCCAACGGGCAGAGCGTGCACGAATAAAATGGGCAATGGAGTGAAAAAGGTTCTAATTAAGTTATTGTTATCACAGTAAACAAAATTTCCAAGCATGTTTTCTCAGTAAATTTACTCGATGAAAGAGATGTTATTTGAAATGATTTTTCAAGATTTTTTTTAAAAAATTATACAAACAAAGGATATTAGCAGCGCAGATAGTGAAGTAAGGGGACTAAAAACCGATAAGAAAATGTTATGTTAAAATTCATAGAAACTTAAACAGTTTCTGTAGTCTTCTTTTGTATGTTTGTTTTATTTATAAAATATTCCTATCAAACGATACAAATAAATAAAATCATTCTATACATAAGAATGTAATATCCCTAAAATAAAGAAAAAGAAGAAAAAAATAATCAATCGAAAGTAACATCTTAATAATAACTCTTAATGCAGTACAAATTTTTATTTCTATTGGTGAATTTGCTTAATTTCATTGGTAACTCTTGATAAGAAAGGGAAATATAGATTACATTTAAAAGAGAGCACTGATTAAAGTAAGACAGTGAAACAAGAACTATGAGCTACATAAAATAGAAAAGAGTGAGGCCTATTTTCTATTTTTTTGTCCAAACAATAATAATAATAATAATTTTTTTTTTATTTAGTTTCATTAAATTCTTTTCGTCCTGTTAGGATTGAACTAAAACAATCCCATCAACATGTTCGAATACATTAATTAAACAAAAATAGAATAACATACAAAAATCAGAATATAAAACAAAGTAAATGATACATCACTGATTTGATGCAATCAAAGAGTTACAGATAAAATCAAACATAAATTATCATTAATAAAAAAGTTTAAGGTGCCTTGAATACAATATTATTCAGTAACGAGTCCTGATAAGGGATGATAGATTTTTAAAAAGGTTGGGGTTTTTAGCTTGAAAAAGGAATTATGATTTGATATTCCGAAACGTACGTTGCGTTTTTATTTATATTTTTTAGCTGTTGACAAGTGCCAGGATAGTAGGCTGAATAATATATAAATTATCATTATTCTTAAAAAACATTTTTTTTTCTCCTATTTAACCATAGGATTAATATTAGTTATTGACCAAATCTTAAGAAATCTTTTTAATGAAGATATTTTATCAATTTTATTTATGTTTTTTATACCTATTTTATTAATTATATCCTGTAAAATTTTTTTCATATTACATTCTCCATAGCTATTATATATTTGCGGATAATCAAGTTTAAAATTTAAGTCATTCCTAAAATTATACAATTTACCATTTCGATTACAACAGATAGATATATTTATAATAATTTATCAAAATAAGATTATACAGAAATTTTTGTTCAGGTGTGAAAATTTTGTATTTAATTAATCCTTCCATTGTAATTTTCTTTTTACTAAAATTAGTTTGATCAATATTTTTAATAATTTTTTTTGTAACTTATTGATATTAACAAGATTAATGTTCTTGGTATTTGACCAAATACTATTTCCGTAGTTTATGTAGGAATCAAAAAAAGCTGAGTAAATCAATAATTTATATTTAACTGGTAAAATATAAATTATTGATTTATTCAGCTTTTTTTTTTGATTCACCCTATTAGAGTCACCCTCACATAAGCTGTACTGGGACCGTCCCATTCACACAGACACAACAATGCATCACAATAGAGCTGCTATCACACTTGTTGATAAGGTGAACAAACAGACCTATCTCATCGATATTACAGTTCCTATCAGCAAGAACATGCAGAAAACTCACGCAGACAAGATCAGTAAATACATCGACCAAGCACACGAGCTGCAGAAGCAGTGGAGGCAGGATCGAGTACGTGTTGAACCCATCGTTCTGTCCACCACTGGTCTCAGCCTCAGCATACTGGGACTTCACATAAAGACTTATGCACAACTCCAGAAAGTTGTGGTACTCAACACAACACGCATGGTTAGAAAATTTATGAATACAACCACACATCCCTAACCCTCCTTGCATACTTCTTTATACTTGGCAATATCTGCTTTGGTCCTTGACCCGCCATGTTGTCTTTTGCTAATATAGCATAAATGTAACTTCAACGTTATGTATAAATTCAAGATATTTTTAAATATTTTCTGCTACTTTGTCTATTACTAAGTTTTGAATTATCTTCAACCAGACTTTTCTTTCTGAATGTCCTAGTATAGAAAAAAATTTATTTTTATTTTAATTAATTACTTTTAACTGAACAAAAAAAAAATGATACTTTCCTCAAAATATTATTAGATTTTTTTCTAAAACTTTTTATCAAAGATCTTATTTTTTTTGCTTTTTCTATATCCTCTAAAACTTCTGCATAAAGAGAATAGGATATTTTGAGAATTATAATTAAAAATGAAGTGTTAAGTAGAATATCATTATAAAAGGAATAACTAACAAAATAAATTATAAATGTATAAATTATATATTTGTTTTCTATTTATAATACTTTCTCATGATTCTAAGAGAAAGAAAATCTATTTTACAAACGTATGAGAAACAGGAAATGAATGTAATTAAGCCATTGTGAGGAAAGCTTTTTATAGTAATGTTTAAAATTAAATCAAAATAAATGAAATTGTGATGAAAATGTCTATTATTTTATTAATATAGTAATATTATTAGTATTAATGTTACTATAGTAATATTATTACATTAATAGTACTATTGATTAATATTCTACATTTATAACAATTTATTCAATTTAAAATATAAATTTAAAATATAAATTTATATTAATAAAATATATATGCTTGTGAGCCATTTTTGAATAAAATTTAGTATACAGCAGGTTGAGATAAATTTAGAATTACTTCCATGTTCGCATGTTGAGAAAGAGTGAGAGAGAGAGAGAAAAAAAAAAACCTTTTAAACTCTTGATTTAGCTTTTGAAAACTTTGTGATTGCTTTAATTTACTTTTAAGTTGCAGTTAGGAATCTCTTTGTTTCGCTACTGTCAACACAGAACCAAGTGAGAAACCATTATCCATATTTATAAAGGGAAGTTAAAACCCTTGTCGCCTAATGGCCAATGGAATTGTCTTGTATTGTTTATGCGAAAAGAAGTAAACACTTCACTCAAGTGACCGCAACCAGTAAAGGATCTCATCTAGGTGAGAGGAAAGAAAAAAATGTTGAATACTTCACTGCCCGTAATGGCATGTTAAATACTTCTAGACAACTTGCTGTTGGTCCTTTAACCACTATGACAGTAATTATTCTTTGAAAAACTTATCTGTAGAATAATAATGAATATAGCTTTTAAAAAGGAGTCAAGGGAGTCACCTGTCTACGGGTAACTTGAATTTCCAATTTTGCCGTCAAAGCCAACTTTCTAGGTCTTGCAGAACTGTGAGATGCCAGTCAAAGCCCACTTATGTTTCCAAAGTAATTATTGGTGAATAAACAAAGTGATATCTCTTAACATAAACATATCAATAAAATCATAATTAAGGATGGACAACGCTGGCCTACAGAAGATAAACAAGGAAAATATAAATAAAATTAGAAAATGAAAACCAAAAACAATATAATCAGAAATGTACTGTAATTAAAATTAATACTTTAGATATTATGTAACTTTTCTTAACTTTGCTTAATAATGTTTTCATTGTACTTTAAGAAAGGAAAGTAAAATATATTTAAATATAAAATATAATTAAATATAAAATCATGTAATACCGTCAGAGATTGACTTTTTTTAATAGCATCCAAACAGTATAAAGATTTTTGATATTAATAATAATTTTACTTTTTGAGTTATGGAATCAAGTCGTTTAAAAATTATTAAAGCTACTTTTTTTATTCAAAAACAAAACAATTTCATTTTCCTTTAATAAATAATTAATTACAAAAAATAGTTTTTTTAATACGTTTTTAAAACGAACTAAAAATATAAAATAATTTTTCCTAGCCCCATATATATTCCTAAGGCCATAAAGATAGTCCTGAAAAATTTGTTATTGTACTGTTTTAAATAGCTATAAAAGTACTTGTAAGATTTAAAACGAAAAACGTGGGGCGCAAGCAATAGATAATTGAGATTGTATGGATGTAGTGTATATTATCTTGCAATAGATTATTAAGATGGTATGGATGGAGTGAATATTATCTTGCAATAGATAATAAATTGAGATGGCACTATACATTATCTTGCGCCCCACGTTTTTCGTTTTAAATCTTACAAGTATTTTCATAGCTATTAAAATTGTACAATCACAAATTTTCAGGACTATCTGTATGAGGTTAGGAATATATATGGGGCTAGGAAAAATTATTTTTTACTTTTTAGTACGTTTTAAAAACATGGTATATTCAGAAAACTTTTTTTTTGTAATTAATTATTTTTTGCTTTTTAGTCTTGTGTGTATGATATTTTTCAATCGATTTTAAACAGTTTGATGAGATTAAGTAATACGATATCAGTTAGTTGCTAAAAAAAAAAAAATTTTCATCAAAAAATAAATGAACTCTCTTCGCATTTTCATAAATAGTGGAATATTCATTTTCACAATAAACCTACAAGCTTGAACTGATATTATAAATTATTAAATATTAAATATTCTAATAATTATTACTTAACCATTAAAACTAAAAACCCCTATGACAGATTTGTAAATAGTGGAATATTCATTTTTACGATAAACCTACTATCTTGCGCGAGTGTCGACGATTCAATAAGAAATGTAAATTCTCTTTAAAAAGCTGACATCTGCACTTTCTGACGCATAGAGTTAATTTATTTCAGTAAAAATATTGTTTATTTTCGAAAGATAATCTCCTCACTGTGATACTTAATTCATAATAGCATTCGATTTTGTCGAAGCGATGGAGAAAATGGCGCTAGTGGTCAATGAAACGGTCGCCTTCTGTTTCAATATTGCTGACCTCTACCGGCAAAAATGTTAACTACATTATTTTTTGTAAATGCAATGGCGCTTAAGGAATATTATTTCTGTAGATATATGAGGAAACTGTTTTCAAAAATATCCATTTATGTGGACAAGGGAGATAAATGGTTAATATTGAATTATCATCCAGTTCTGAGCTATGTTTAAAGTTTCAAGTCTGTAGCTCATCGGGAAGTTAGTTTAATATAAATTACAAAATTTGTATCGAACAAACAAACAAACAAACAAACAAATAGACAGACAAGAAAGCGAGTTAATAAAAACGTGTTAATAATAATAATAATAATAATAATAATAATAATAATAATAATAATAATAA
>JAFIDM010012231.1:74012626-74022954 GCA_023159025.1 Thereuonema tuberculata
AATAATAATAATAATAATAATAATAATAATAATAATAATAATAATAACCCACACTCAGGCCGCCACTCCCCAAAGTACACACATCAAAACAACTCGCCACAGTCATATATCATCTCAACACACACACTATCCCACAACACCTTGACAACATCCAAACATTAGAAGACATACATACAACACTCTACTGTGCCGCACAGGGAACCATTCGGGCACTTGGAATCAAACAACACAACATATCTCCCACTGCACGGACACAAGAATACATCCCCCCTTGGAGACGTCGCCTTGAGGGCCGCATCAGCGACCTTAGAGGGGACATAGCCAGGCTCACACAATACTGTGCAGGAAACAAAACAAAGAAACTTATGTCCCAGGTTAGAAAGATATTCAAGCACATAAATACTCGCCCTTCACATTCAAATCATCATAACCAGGTTCAGGAACATCTCGACACACTAAAACAAAAACTCAGTGCACTTGCAAAAAGATAACAAAGATACAAGCAGTGCACTCTGCGCAAACAACAGAACAACACTTTCCAATACAATGAGAAAAAAATTCTACAGATCCCTTACATCTTCCTCTACTGCAACTAACACAAACACTCCCAACAGCGAGGCTTTACATGAATACTGGTCGTCTCTGTGGTCAAACCCTATCCCCCACAATGATAAAGCACCATGGATAACAGAGGAACAGCAACTCACTGAACACTTACCCTGCATGTCCTTCCATGAGATTACTCTCGCAGACATACAGACAGCACTAAAACATGCACACAACTGGAAGGCTCCTGGTGCAGACGGAGTCCAGAACTTCTGGATCAAGAGGTTCACGTCCCTGCATGGAAAACTAGCGCTTACACTCACTGACATAATCCAACACCCAGAACATATGCCTCGTTTCCTCACACAGGGTGTCACATACCTACAGAGCAAGAACACTGAAACAGCGCAACCTGCAAACTACCGCCCAATCACTTGCCTCCCCACACTTTACAAACTCCTCACCTCCTGCCTCGCAGACAAGATCTACACACACGTCGAGACATATAACATTCTTTCCGAACAGCAGAAGGGCTGTCGCAGGAATTCCCAGGGTTGTAAGGAGCAACTCCTTATTGACTCTGTAATCCTGCGCCAGGCACGCGCGAAGAATAGGAGCTTACATATCGCATACATCGATTACAAGAAGGCATTTGATTCTGTCCCTCATTCCTGGCTCCTACACATTCTTCATATCTACAAAATACACCCCAAGATCACGGCATTCTTAGCTGCCACGATGAAGAGTTGGAACACAACATTACACCTACGCACCTCTAACACCTCCATCACTACAGATCCCATTCCCATAAGGAGAGGTATTTTCCAGGGAGACTCCTTGAGTCCTCTTTGGTTCTGTCTCGCCTTGAATCCACTGAGCCATATACTAGATAACACAAAACACGGTTATAGGCTTACCACAGGCACTGTGACACCATATAAAATCACACACTTACTCTACATGGATGACATTAAACTCTATGCCACAAACAATGCACAACTTACTAATTTACTACAAGCCACCACACAGTTCACCAAAGACATTGGGATGGAATTTGGAATTGACAAATGCCGCAAGTTACACTTAATACGTGGGAAGACTTCGAATTTGGAGGGTTTTGAACTGGACCATGGTTTGGCCATCCAATCCATGGAACAGGGAGAGACCTACAAGTACCTGGAAGCCCGCGTCATTGACAACGCAAACATCAAAAATGCACTGAAGAACACATACCTTGCTCGAGTTCACAAAATCCTCAAAACACAACTCAACGCTAGAAATAAAATTAAAGCTATCAACACTTTTGCCGTTCCCACACTAACATATTCGTTCGGCATAATTCCATGGACAAACACCGAACTCGAAGCACTATAACGCGCAACACGCACTACATTCACGAAACACAACATGCACCACCCCAAGTCCGCTACGGAAAGGATGACTCTTCCCCGCAAGGAGGGAGGCCGAGGACTCATCAACCTCATCACCCTACACGAAAAACAAGTACATACACTTAGGGAACATTTCCACCAAAGAGCAGAAGACTCCTCACTTCACTCAGCCATTGTCAAGGCTGACACACACCTCACACCCCTGAACCTCGAAAACTCTTCTCCAACAGTCACCACCCCTGACTCCCACACTCAGCAGCTGCGTGAATCATGGGCTCGTAAGGAACTCCATGGCAGACATCATCACGAACTCAGCCAGCCTCATGTCGACATGGAAGCGTCGAACAGATGACTGACGAATGGTGAGCTGTTTGGTGAGACCGAAGGGTTCATGATCGCAATACAGGACCAAGTCATCTCCACACGCAACTACAAGAAACACATTCTACACGATGCAAACACACATGACGACAAATGCAGGAAATGCCACACTACGCATGAGACGATCGACCACGTAATATCAGGCTGTCCCCTTCTCTCTCAAACAGACTACCTCCACCGACACAATCAGGTAGCGTCGATCGTTCATCAACAACTAGCACACAAACATTCACTTATTAAGAGCACGGTCCCGTACTACAAGTACATACCACAAAGCGTATTAGAGTCACCCTCATATAAACTATACTGGGACCGACCCATTCACACAGACAAAACCATACATCACAACAGACCAGACATCACACTTGTTGATAAGGTCAACAAACAGACCTATCTAATTGATATTGCAGTGCCTATCAGCAAAAACATGCAGAAAACTCACGCAGACAAGATCAGTAAATACACTGATCTAGCACATGAGCTCCAGAAGCAGTGGAGGCAGGATCGAGTACGTGTTGTACCCATCGTTCTGTCTGCCACTGGTCTGGTGCCTCACACATTGCACCACAGTCTCAGCACACTAGGACTTCACAAAAACACTTATGCACAACTGCAGAAGGCTGTGGTACTCAATACTACACGCATAGTTAGGAAATTTATGGACACAAGCACACATCCCTAATCATTCTTGCACACATCTTTACACTTGGCAGTATGTGCTTTGGTCCTTGACCCGCCATATTGTTTTTGCTGGGGAAACCCAAGGTTTGAAACTTACAAACATAATAATAATAATAAGCCCCCATGGACCCTACCTCCTCGCGGTGGGGGCGGGAACTACACTAGCTTTAGGGTAGGCTAAAGGGTCCAACCATCCATGATGAGAACTCGTTCTAATATAGATCATGGTGCATCGGGTGTGGCGCAGGATAAAGTAACCCGCGTTCGGGGGTTAGGCAGAGGTCTCCGTTGGAAAAATATACTACAGTCTCCCGCAGGTGGTGGTGGAGAAAGTGGCACCCCATCCTGTAGTATGGCTACCATATATATAAGTCGTACATAAAGACAAGGAGACCAATACCTACAGAGCAGGTTTCTGGTGTCCGCACAAAACAACACAACACAAAAGACAAAGGACAAACAAGTAACAAAAAAAAAAAAAAAAAAAAAGATGCAACTCTCAATTTCCACGAGGTTCAGCAGTTGGAGGATGCGCAAGGTAGAGTTACATCCTTCCCACACTGGCCGTCAAAGACTCAAAACATGTGTTTCAGGGCAGATCGCTCGGCATTGCTCTCACAACTCGGCAGATCAGTTGGATCCAAGTAGAAATAAAAAAGAAGTAGAAGCCCATATTTCCAAAGCCTCAATTTCCATATATTGCAATAGACACCATATGTCCCAAATTAAAAAAAGCTGAAGAGGTCTTCGCGCTCAGCGGCCACTACTGAGCGACTGAAGTAAGCATGATAATGTAGGCCTCCCCCCCTAGTAAAAATGTTGTACTTGTAATGAAAGACCCAGTGAAGAAAAAAAAAAAGGAGAAACGAACCAGCCAAACATAAAAAAAGGAAGAAAAATGGAAAACCCAACATATATTTATCAATAGGAACGTAATACCTCAATAATCGCAATTCTGTAACAATTAATCACCAATTATCAAATGGCTAAAATCGAACCTACGATCCCTCCCAAAAACGAAAAATGAAAAACAACAACAACACAGGTTGAAAATAACCCGAAAACCAGACCCACTTAAAGACACATCTTTTGCGCAAAGTTACAATAATAATTTAAAATCTTAAGGACACAATTGTCCGGGCAAGGGTACGGTATATGTCTTCGTGACAGAAAAATCCTGAAGTTATTGCGGATCAGAAGACGCTGAGGATTCCGGCAACTCCACAGGACGTGGTCGGGATCCTCGTCTTCATTCAAATCACATAATTCACACTCGGGCTCATTCCTCAAGCCAAATCTAAAAAGATAACTTTTAAAAGACCCATGACCCGTTAAAAATTGATTTAAAACGAAGTTAGCTATAAGCAAACTTTCGCCAACTTTTTCAATGAACCAGAAAAGTGGCCGTCCTTTATTGGTGTGTTCCCAATGGTTTTGCCATGCAGCTATTTGATTCTTAAGTTTGAGATTTCTTGAGAAACTTCTGGGCAAGGGACAGAGATAAGTGATGCTTTCCAAGGTGGTGGCACGCTTGGCCTCTCGGTCGGCATCCTCGTTGCCTATAATTCCCACATGTGCCTTGATCCAATATAAATAAATATTAACATTCTCACTCAATAAATTCTGAATGTAAACAAAAGCATCCCTCGCCGATTTATTTGAGTAAGAGCACTTGCCAACTGCTCTCACAGCAGCCTGAGAGTCAGAGATAATAGCAATATTGAAGTAAGGATAGCACCAAAGCTCAAGACACAGGGAGAGGGCACATAAGATGGCACTGAGTTCGGCCTGGAAAACTGAAGCGTCATTAGGAAGACGTTCTCTGATGATGTCAATAGTGTGATTAAAACAGTCTTTAAACACGACGGCGAATCCTACCTGACCATCAACCTTGGAACCATCTGTATAAATTTTTAAGTCCATTGAATCAATATTATCTTCCCAAGTTGAAAAAGGGAAAGAATCCATTTCGGTAGGATGTAACCAAAGAGAAGGAGGTACCCTTTGGCAATAATTTAAATTAAGGATCCTCTGATTGTGTTCATAAATTTCTTTAGCCTGAATCCACATAGGAACAATGCCACAAAGAACGTAAAGAGCATCAGTAGAACCGTCCTGTATGTGCGAGCTATACACAATGCCCGGGCAACACCATCCAGCCCGAACAGTCGGAAGTGTTTCGGCTGTGCCAGAGCAGGTGACCACCAAGACTGGGAAACCACGCCAGCGCATCCGATGGTCATCACAGATGAACCAGGATCTTATGCGCGACTTCTACACTGTTACACAGTTAGGGACTCAACTCACAGGATACAGACAGGCACTACACCATGCATTCACCACACGTTATCCATCGTTAGGGCTTAGCGAACAGCGGGTAGCGGATCAGCGACGTTCTATAGTAGTAAACAATCTTATTCCTCCATGCATACTTACACAAATTAGGGAAGAGGTCGCTGAATCCAACCACAGGACACCACACCCCACCCCAACAGAAGACATTACATTTATGGCAAACACAGAAGCCTTAGAAGCCTCTACCCCTCAGTCCACATTCCCCAACAATACAACTAATGACATACAACAAGCAGCACATTAATAATAACATAATAATAAAATAGTAGAAAAGTGATAAGATATAGAGAACTTGGGTTCAATTCCCGGCGTTCAATCTAACCACGTACTGCTTTATGCAAAAACAACTATCATTTTCCGAATTTAGCTGAACGTTTGTTTTTGGAAAATCTCAACCTGGTGCAACCGGACATAAAAGCGTCTAAGCACACTGTGCAAATATCACTTCTAATTTTTAGATTTACTTACAATTTAAGTTAATTTATACTTTTGATTAAAAATATTTTAATAACAATAAGTTTACTTGTGTAAAGATGTTAACGACTGACAAAATGAGAGCATACTCAATCACGACATTAATTTAAAATTTAAAATTTTATGAAATTTATTTATGAAATTTAAAATTTTATGTTAATAAACGAAATTCTTATGCAAAAATCAAGAAACATAGCAAGAAAAAGGTTCTAAGCAGTTATACGCGAACCTCTGATGGTGATGCGATATATGCCGTCGAATCTGCTCGGACTATTTGTCTGTGACTAACTTTACGAACTTTACTGAAGACCTGAAGACGATTCCTGAACAATAGGACGCGAAAGACGTCGTCAACCAGAAATACGCCAGTCTCGTATGCAGTAACCTCGTTCAGAGTAGGACTACATTTTTACGATGAGTTGATTACATTACAAGTGAATGATTTTAAATCACAAAATCTAGGTCACGTGAGGTGCACAACCGCGATTCGTCCAAGGGTTATAAAGACAACGTATTAGCTAACATTTCATTAATTAATAATAGTGTGATTGTTAAGGTAGGGGTTCGGTGGAACTGAAAGAGTCGGGCGGCGCGGCGATGGCCGCAAATACAGCTTTCTCACTCCTTACAGCCAGGCTTTTGTTGTAATTTAGGATATTAAAGCTGTCCTCACAACCGCGAATGAAGTTCCCCTAGGGTCTACATGAGAGACCAGTATTGGATGACTGCAGATGACTGCGGATCTAGTTTATGTAGCTTTCTATAATTAAAACATCGAAATAAATTGTATTTTGAATTCTTTTTTTTTGGAAACAAATATTACAGAAATTACTATTATAGAAATTTATAAAAATAATAGAATTCAATTAAAGTAGGCCTATACATCCTCCAAGAGAAATTTCCAAGCGAAATTTTCATTTTCTGCGATTATCAGCATATGCAAAAATATTTCGAAAGTTAGAGGAGCATAAATAAAACAAGAAAAACTGAACACCGGCAACGTTATACGAACCAGGACTCTAGAGGCATAAACCCGGGTTAAAACGGAGAATCCGGCACTAGTCTTCGTTGAGCTTTCTTTGATGGCCTCTTCCACCTCTTGCTACAAGGGGCAACCACGGTGAATTAGGCATATAAACCATTAAACCGAAAAAATAAACAAAGAACAAATCTTTTACGTTAATTCCAAGCACCAACACAACTCAGGAATCCACTTAGGCCACTGCAACTGGCAGTCACCGAAGCGGTAAACCACCCGTCACCGATGTATCCTTCCGAAGATGCTGATTGGCTTATGCCGGATTCTCCGGTTTAACCGAAACCCGCATCTCGTCAAACTTCGGAGGTAGTTGCGAAAGTGAAGCGCGTCGTCACAGAAGAGAATCCGAATACTCAAACATTTATTGCAAATCAAGTAGAGGTCTCTCAGTCAACGTATATACATAAGTCACCAGAAACTGCAACTCGATAAATGTCACAAATCCTGTGTGCATAAGTTACTGCTGAGACATGCAATATACCAATTGCCGAAAATTATACGAGTGCTATCTTTCAGTTAAATGGAAATTTGTTGCGACTTTGGATGAGGCATTTGTAAAACCCATAACATTTCCAGATTAATATATTGATCAACAGGCAAGAGGTAAAATTTTTTTTATCAAAAATGAAGTTTTCCGAGAAAATTTGTTTCATGATCATCGTTGGATACTGCTGTAAAGGAAAATTCCAATTCCTAAGTTGGCCATCTTGGAACCTCCCCCCCCCCCCTAGGGGTTGAAAAGAGGTGAAATCCGTGAAATAGCGCCAAATATGCGCCTGGTGGTGAGAATGAAAACTACACAAAAATTGTTGTGCAACAACTGTAACTAAAATATTATTGTACATAATATCGATGGGTTTTAGGGATAGATATAGATTCGTAATGATCACGTGACTTTCTACGAAGTAGGGTAAAAGTCATGATATGATCATTACAATCATAACTTATGGTTAAGTGATACTAAATCCATTCAGATAATAAAACAATCACACAAACTTTGATTAAATAAGGAATATATTTAAAATATAATACAAAGTTCCGGCAATTTTAGTTCCAATTTCTATTTTCAAGTTACAAATAAACAGACAGAACGGAAATAAATAGGCCTAAACAATCTTTTGTTTTTTGATTCAAAAAAGAGGTCGAATACGTTATTGATAGGTTTAAGGGGAAGGAAACATAAGTCAAGAAACAATTTAAAATGAGTTACAATAATATTTTATAATTACAAGGACATGGAATGATATAATGAAATTAATGCAATAAAACAGACATTAAAAAATGTAAATAATAAATTTAATTAAATAATGAAAAATATTTAAATAAAGGTTTGGATTTCCAAGTAATAGATTGAAAAACACCAGGCGGAAAATCAAGGATTCAAAATGAGATTAAAAAAAACTATTTCAATATAACCAAAACAAAATAGGATTAAAAAATTACAATTTTGTAAAAAATTTGTAAATCTCAAGGTGGTTGATCTTTGGGAAATACACTTAACGCGGTAGATGCGAGACAGAGATATTTTAATATCATTTTGAAACCAGCTGATTTCCTTATCATTCCATTCGAATTAGGTAATAGTTTATTTAATAATAAAGTAATATAATAATGAATAAAGCTTATACTCAGCTTATAGTTTATCACAACAATACAGAATATGAATAAGAACAGCAGTGGGACCTCCATGACTATAAACTAAAAACATAAAAACACATTAAAGAAAATTCAACTTCCAAGTCATCTCCATTATGAGACCTGCAATGTTCATTCTGACTACTCTCAACTGATGATCGCCTAATAAACGTGAACAGGCTTGTCTTCAGATGTCAGTTTAAACATTGGTCTCAAATTTTAATGTCTTTGCCAAAAATGCTTTGTGAAAAATGGAAAAATGGAAAATTATGTATCTATATTTAGCAACTTTGTGTATGTTTGGAAAAAATGAATAAAACTCTAAATTTGTTTGTCGATTCGGTATTCTCTTATGAAGTTAGTTGACAAATAATAAAATTCAGGTAAATAAACTTCGATGAGTTAGAAATTGAAATATTTCTTCAACTGTATCAAATTTCCCGAAATTTATTTTTTGCCTTTTAAGCTTATTCGAAAGAATACAAAAGAAAAAACAGCTAACGTTCGGGTTTTCGTGCAAATTGCTACTTTGTTACACAGTCGGTCCCCGGGTTACGAACGATCCGATTTACGAACGTCCATACTTAGGAACGGGCTCCCAAGGCTCCCCATAGGGAGAATTTATAATTAAATAATTACATTATTTAATTCGGGAACTAGTTTCTTCCGCGCATGTAAACAAACTTTCATGGCGTAGCCTAATCGGTTTCTTGTCGCAGCATCTTTATGCTAGCGGCTCCCGATACAAATCAATAAGGAATTAAATGGAAAAAATGCAGTAATTGAAATATATAAAAAAAAAACTTTCTTTTTTTTCTGTAACTTTATCTGCAGTCTCTACATAACCTTAATAAATAGTCTTTAAAGGCCTAATGATCATAGGCAATCAATTTTTAAAAAAAAACGAGGTTTCAACGTTTAAATCCAAATGAAATGATAGATTACTTGAATAATTGAATTTGGGA
Organism: Thereuonema tuberculata; assembly: GCA_023159025.1. Classification (NCBI taxonomy): domain Eukaryota; kingdom Metazoa; phylum Arthropoda; class Chilopoda; order Scutigeromorpha; family Scutigeridae; genus Thereuonema; species Thereuonema tuberculata. Next base: position 74,022,094 of record JAFIDM010012231.1, read on the forward strand.
TCGCCATATACTACACATTCAAATCTTTAATCGAATATCTTCAGGCATTAACATAACTTTGCTTGTTGATTAATTGTTATTTTTTTTTATCCGAGAAATTATGGAGAGGCTACATTCCAGGTTTCTTTTCTTACAAACCCTTCGATTTATTGTCAAACTTTAAAGCCTTATTTCTAATAGTTGAGCACGCAAAACTCCCTCTTAATTGGAACATAATGGTAAATCCTGATACTTCCTGCCAGAAAAAGAATCTCTCCATTATTTTCAAATTAAGACCAGTATGTAATTATACCCTTTCGGATCTGCCTCTTGTGCTCATCATCCAGAGCGAGTCTTCCTCAACGTGAGTCAATGCCAATCACACTACAGCCATCGTTGTCCCACTGTAGGATCACAGATAATGAGTTCTGAAAACCGCTCTGTTCACAATTTAATTACGACGGGTGGATTCCGCGGAAAGGCTTTTGTAATTTGCTGTCATCTGTACGCTTTCTTTCCTCTCCGCCCTCATCTTCCTGCTGACATGGTGACGAACTGAAAAGCACTTTAGGTAAATGAACAAATCACAGGTGGCAAACGACGACTACATTTTTCAGCTCCGTCTTTCGATCGCCCCATTAAATCTGTTGCAAACTGCAGCAAAATTTAAGTTTATTTAGTTAGCAGAGTTTTTCATGTAAATATCTTGCTTTATATTAAAAAACAACTGGGACTCACACATAAATTAATTTAAAAAGGTTTATGCTAAAAATATATACAATACATTAAAAGTTCCTAGGACAGGACAGTTTCGAGGAACATATTCCCCATCATCAGCAAGATGAAGTTCAAAGTCTTGAGAAAAGGTTTAAATACACAATT
>JAFIDM010012231.1:74027954-74038915 GCA_023159025.1 Thereuonema tuberculata
AAAGTTAAGAGTTAATGTTAGAAAATTAAAAAAAGGAATTTTTCCTGTTTCAAACTTTAACTCTTAACTTTCAAATTAGCATTCATAATGCACTCAATAACTATTACTGAAAAGAAAATTTTTTTCAATTAATTTTGTGTTTGCTTGAAAAAACAAAGAAAAAAACAATTCACTTAAGAAATTCAGAAAAATCCGTAATTTATCAAATCAAGGAATTTGTCCATCAAATCAGAGTTTTCCTAAACCAGGAAATGAAAGTCTTCTCCTTTGGCAACAATAAAATCAATGTATTTTGACTATTTTTCAGTAAGAACAATGCAAAACTCTGTGATTTTTCCTCTTTCAGTTTTCTCTAAAGCATGGCATGATAATGGCGAGCTAAGAAGTTCCAATGTCTTTGTTTTGTCAGGCGTTATTCAAAGTGCAAAGAATCGATCAACAAAGAATTGCAGTCGCAAATTCACTGGAGATCAAGATGTTTACTCAAAGCATTGCGAAGACTCCCAAATTTTTTCGCAGGATAATCAGCGCTCCTTTTGTGTCCTTTTAGCCACAGTTTTCCCCTGCCTGCAGCATCCTCGGTGCAAAACAAAGGGGAACTAGAGAACGGGAAAAATTTCTTTGGAACTTGTTTTATTCACTTTCAGGCAGAAGGAATTAATTAGCATGAGATCGCAGACACATTTCTTTAGAAACTAGAAAATTAAGAAGACATCTCAAGAATTGAAAAGTTGGTTGAATAGAAGTTGGGAACACAACTGGAAAGGCATCAACATCTTGAACAATTTGTAGTACGAGTGATCCATTAAGTCTCTTTATATTCAGGTGTTTTTTTTTAACAGTGCATATTTTCATAGAAAACTTAAACAACAGTGTTTTTGCTTTTGCCAAAACATTGTTAGGATATCTTAATTTTTTTCTTTTTTTTCAATTCATTATTTCAATTACAAAGATATAATCAATTATAAAGACTGAAAAATTGCAGACAAGTTAAAGATGTGTTTGTCTTGAACTGAACTGCAACAGCAAAATGGGACAGATAAAGTTAAAACGAAAGTAACTCGTTTATTTGGATAGGCAAAAGCCATTTGTGCTTATCTTATCTAATTTGAAAATTACCACAATATATAAAGATATCCGAACAATCCTTCAATAGTGCGATATACTTTGTGGAATTCAAATTTATTTTTAAAAATAAAGAGAAAAAATTCAATTAGTAAATTTTGGATTTTGAAAAAAACAAAAATCAAAAATATTTCAATAAAGTATTTTTTTCTAAAAAATTATTGAAAAATTGGTTTGTTCGAATCTCAAGAAATAAATAAGAAAAATCAACAAAACAAAAATGAAAGTTTTCTGACGAAAAACTAAAATTTGTAAGTTATTATTTTAGATGTCTTAGTATAAATAAAAGAAAGCTTAGGTTTCCATGACACTAATGAATCTAAAAAACTATTTCGTATATACTCCTTAGTTATAAAATAAACAGTACTAAAAGATAGTTATTATTTACTATTCAACTGCAATTCAAAAATATTTTACTGGTGTCGGGATTTCTTCTTATTTTCTAGAAAAATTTTGCAATTCCCTTCACGAATAATAAAAATCGTTATTTAATTACTACAATATAAAATTATTTTAAATGATTCCAGCAGATACAACAAAACAATAAATAAAAAACAAATCAAACTTCCAGTGGGTTCGAACTTGCCACAAGCACTATTCTTTCCATTAGATCGCTTTGATCCGCTCAACGACCGGAACATGGAATCCATATATTATAATTAGCAGTTTATATGACAAAAAAAAATATTTTTAAGCCATTGTCTTGGAAAGGAAGACATATGAAGCAGAAACCAAGACAAATGCTTCCTTATTTTTGATTTAGAAAAACTCATAGATCATTTTCGTAAAAGAGATCTGCTGAATTTAGTAAATTCATTGAATTTCACTAGTTAAAACAAGACATTTCTGAATGAATTTGAGGCCTGCTTTCCTGAAAACATCGCCTTGTTTTATAATTCGTAAAAATAATACAAACTAATTCGTTAAAAAAATACAAACATAAAATCTCAGTTTATTTTTTAATATAAACATTACAGAAGTAGAGATTGTTTCCTTTTCGAAAATTTAATAAAATCTGCTTTTTGTACCTCAATTGTTTGAATCCAATTCATCTTTGTGAATTGATCTTGCGAAGTTCCACGGAATTAATAGGATTGATAAGCGCTTCAAATTTTTAAATAAAAATCCATTGTTCCTTTCCTAATGCTTTTCTCTGGCAATTTTCTCACTTTCTCGCACTAATTGTCTACAATGACACCCAGAGAAAACAATTAACATTTAAAAGTTAGCTCGTTTCTCGTCATTAAATGCGGACAGCAAATTTTAGTCAGATTTAGGCCATGGTTCAGAAATTATTAGGAAGAAACTGACAACCACCACAAACTGACTGATTTGATGAACCCGGCTTTCCGAGGTAAATAAACTAACAATCAATTTCATTCCATTTTTAGAGATTTCTTGTAATAGAGTAGAAAATATTTTAAAAATTGTTACGAGGATGAGTTATGTTTATTATATTTTTTGACCCTCGACGAACTGTCAACTTGAAAACGAATTCTGTCGAATTTTCATACTTTTGTTCTTTTCGTGCATTTCACTTTAAATTTTCAACATGGAAACTAATTTTGTATTCGCCCGATAAGGGAAATCGCCAGAATAGGCTGTTAGGTAGGAAATTATTTTTGTTTCCGTTTCAGCATTCAAGTTATAGATTACGTTTCATGATTCAGCCAACTCACAGGTCGATTTCCTCCCTGAGCTGAGGATATCAGTTTGAACTTCCGCTATAACGCTCTCCGTTGGCAAACCATTGCTGAAATGTCACTCCATCGTTCAGTCCAGCGTAAATTAATGATGGGAACAGCAAAAGCTGTCGCAGTACTGAAACGCTTCATTGAGCTGCTTGACAACTATAGAAAAACAGGATTGTCTATCGATTCCGAATAGTTCTATGGCTATTTATAGTGCGCCAGCAGAGCTGGATTTAAATGTAAATGGCTTCCATGCATGTTATTAATCGGAGCATGCAAAAGATGAATGGAGATTAATGTAAAAGTTTCGAAAGTACAACACATTTATAGTTAAAAAGAGTTTGTTTCGTTTTATATAACATAGTAAAGGGTGTACATTTATTCTTTGGTATTCTTTTGAAAACACCAGATATATGGCAAAAGTCAATGTAAATTTTTTTATATATATAGTAAAAAAAATAAAATAATAATATTTAATATATATTAAAGTCGCTTATTGTGGCAATGCAATCGTTTAGTGCTAGCTTCAAATTTAATTAAGTTGATCTTATGATGTGCAGCTGCTATTTGTTGATCTTTTGCTAAGATTTTCATTATAATAAATTAATTTAGGTAAATATTCAGAAATTTCAATATTTACTCTTGCTATAAAGTTCAAACTTACAACCACAAATGAGTGTATCAGCCTGAGTAAGTCCAAGCCATGTTTATATAATGCTTTATACATTAGCCTTATTAATTTATTTAAGGTATTACCAGTATTATTAGAGTTAGGAATGTTGTGATTTATAACATTACTTAAAAATTGGAGGTTAGTTGCGGTTCGCAACAGTAAGTATTAACTAGGGCGATAGGCCTAGTAAAATGGGCTAATGTAGTTACAATCTTTAGTTATTCCATCGGTAGAGTAGATCAGTTTAGGATTTCACAATGGTAAAAGTCTATGGCGACAGCAGACTGATTTAGTTATCATGAACAGAATAACTGAATTGCAGTTGATCAGTTAGGTTCATTATAGAGATTTTCAGAACAATCAAATGTTACATTTAGGATCTGGGTGATGATATTTACGGAGAAGTAGAAAGAGATGGATCCAGATGGATTTCGGCTTTGGTAACTTAATTAAAATTATCATTTACGAAGCTGAGAATTATAATAAAAATGCTGTTCAAAACTTAAAGTTACAAATAAAATAATGTATATGAAGTAACAGACTTTAAAGGCGATGTATCAAAAACTGCAAGAAATAAAGATTATATCTTATTGAACAAGTAGAAACCACTTAAAAAAATCCCGTTAAAATAATCAGGTTTTGGATTAGATGTGATAACATTAAGACAGAAATTTCAAACCAAAAACAAAAACTAACTTTTGTACAAAAGTGCAGATGTTTGTGCCATTACTAATGTTTGTACTTTTTATTTAAAATCAGTAAATGTAGTACTTTTGAGTTCAGCTATCTTTCAGTAAAATCATATAAATCACAACATTTAGCTTATATATATTAATCTTTCAGGCATTTTTCTTTCTGCCACACTGGCAACCAAGCCATCCAGAAACTGTCAGTTAAGCAGATTTCTAGGAAAACTTCCATCTAACCAGTAGAAGATGATATAGATAAATGTTACGTTATTAAAGTTGAATCTTCCCAAAAAAATATAATTTCAGGCATTTTTCTTGAGTTTTTTGATATCTTATTAAAAAGTCTAGAAATGCCTATTTTATGTGAGTAAAAAATGTGTTGATATATCAACTGATACGCAACAATTCCTGATTTTGAATAAGGAACTCCGATCTTCAATAACACAGTACAACAACAACAACAACAACAAAAATATCGAAACTTGAAACTATAAAATTTTTATGTTGTTGTGTGCACTGAATTCGAAAATGCCTTCCATTTTTTTTCCATACCTAATAAGGATTTTTTCAGTGTTGCAATCCAGCTTTCTACTAATACGCGCCGGGTGGGCACTCCAGCGCTGTCTGATTGTAAACATAAGATAAAATTGCAGGCAGACGCTAATGGAAGTTAACGGTTATATGACAGATTTCCTGTTTACATTCTTTCCGAAATGTATACCGTTACTCCAGGGCTAAATATATATTAGTATCAATAAACTTCAGACAGTATAGTGACTTGCAATTGTGCAGAATGTTTCTACGTAAAGTTGTGTGTTTGCATTTATTGTGAGTTCACATGTTAATTTTGTGGTTGTGAATAACAGTGCTTTAAACAGTGAGAAGAACTGTACCCAGACTTTTAGTTTGTAAAACTCATACAAAGTGACAATTTACAGCAACGATGTCGCGTCCATTCTCCGAATGTATTTTGCTATGTGTGTGGTGAATTCACTACAAAATCTCAAAGAGAAAATATTACTCCTACGATTAAGAAAGCATATGAATTGTACTTTAACTCTAAAGTAGATAAGAACAAAAGTTTTGCACCTAAATATTATTATAGCGGATGTTCTCGTACTTTGAGAGGCTGGTTAAATGGCACTCGCCCTTCTATGTCGTTTGCTGTTCCTATGATATGGACAGAGCAGAAGAACCACCTCTTGGACTGTTACTTCTCTTTAACCAAACTTTCTGGTTTTCATTGGCATTTTCATTGGTCCTTAAATCCGGAAAATCCAGCAGGATCCTATGTTCGAGGAAAAACTCAGCAAAACAGAAAATGTGGCGTGATGTGCAAAGACGTATGTTTGAAATTCCTGGGAAATTACAGAGCAAATACCTACATCGAAGTTGTGGAAAATTTGTGAAGGGCATATGAGGTAATGGGCTACAATATGTCCCTTAAAATTCATTTCCTGCACACCCATCTTAACGAGCAACGAACCTGGGAATAGTCAGGGACGAGTACAGAGAAAGGTTTCACCAGCAAATGTCCCAAATAGAAAGGCGATATGCAGGAAAATAGTCTCCTAACATGCTTTCTGACTATTGTTGGTTTCTTGTCTCTGAGTGTTCCGGGTCCAGCCACAAAGAAAGTCTACCAGAAAAACATTCTAAAATTACAAGTTTTTAACATTTTTTTTTTAAAGTTATTTGAATGTAATATTTTTTTTTTTAGTATTTTAAATGCTTTGATATTTTATCAGTAATCAGCACATCGTTTTCAATAAAATGGGTAATTTTGAACGCTGAGTGTAGTAAAATTTTGATTCTGGAACTACAACTATGAAAAAACATCAAATACATTTAAACCAAAATATTGAATATGGTTGCCAAAGAAAACGGTACGTGATAGAGAATCTTTGACTTCAAATTCGAATTTAGGAGACCCGAATTAGTAATCTATATTACTAAAATCTTTTATTTCTCTGTCTGTCTGTCTGTCTGTCCGGCGCAGTTTTCTGTGAGAATGAAAAATAGAAAGAATTTTTTCAATGAAACATCCGCGACAGGAATCGAACCTGCAACCTTCTGATCCGAAGTCAGACATCTTACCCATTAGGCCATGGGAACTACAACTCTCTTCATATTGCTTTTTTGACTTATCTGTCAAAACTGAACTGACTTTGACTGAAAAGTAACAATCTATATTACTAAAATCTTTTATTTCTCTGTCTGTCTGTCTGGCGCAGTTTTCTGTGAGAATGAAAAATAGAAAGAATTTTTTCAATGAAACATCCACGACAGGAATCGAACCTGCAACCTTCTGATCCGAAGTCAGACATCTTACCCATTAGGCCATGGGAACTACAACTCTCTTCATATTGCTTTTTTGACTTATCTGTCAAAACGGAACTGACTTTGACTGAAAAGTAACAATTGTAATTAAAAAGAAAGTCAAAAAAGAAAGACGCAGTACGTCATTAGGTAGAATACAGAGAAATCAGTATTTGTAACTTAAAAAACCACTGAAAAGTATCAATTGGAATTAGATAAACGAGATGAACGAGAGTGTCGATAACATCAATCGAATGATAAGTCTAAGAATACAAGGAGACTACAGAGCATACAATACAAGTGCGAATAAAATTGACACTTCTGATAATCCATCACACGAACATCTCTATATGCCCAAGTGTCTGAACGCATTGAATCTCAGCGGAATTCCTCAACATCGTTTGTCATTGAAGATTGGATCTCCAATAATATTGTTGCGAAACATCAATCCCAAGTTTGCATACTGCAATGGAACTCAACTTAAATGCTGTTCATTCGATAATGATCTCATAGAAACCGAAATTATAACAGAACTCACAAAGGAGATTTTGTTTTCATCCATAGGATGTCTATGGAACCATGCGGTAATCTACTTCCATTCACTTTCACAAGAAAACAATTTCCGATCAGACCTTCTTATGCGATATTTATCAATAAAGCTCAAGGACAAACTCTAAATAAAGTTGCCATATAATTGGAAAACGTTGTCTTAACTCACATACAACTTTAGGTCTTTGAGTCACAATTCAACAGAATTTGGTTATCTTCACTCTAAAGAATATTCACAATCAATTTCTTGCGAAGAATTTCGTATACAAGCTATGATCTTCATTTATCATCTATATCAACTAACGTCCATCTGAAATCTCTTCTTAAAATATCTATATCGAACAATCCGATGGCCCAGCTAATAGATATAGATAATTTTCACTATTTGTAACTCAAAAACCACTGAAAAGTATCAATTGGAATTGGATAAAAAACAACAGAAAAAAAAATAATCACTATTTCTATTAGGTAGAATACTGAAAAATCGCTATTCGTTACTGAAAAACAATCACTATTTCTAACTCAAAAACCACTGTAAAGTATCAATGGAAATAAAAAAAAGAGACTCAAGAAAGAAAGAAGCACTATTTCTATTAAGTAGAATACTTAAAGCTCACTATTTGTAGCTCAAAAGCGACTGAAAATTGTATCTATATTACGAAAATCTTTTATTTCTCTTTCGGTCTGGTGCAATTATTGTAATTTACAAAAATAGAAATAATTTCTACAAGTTATCTACTGGAATCCAACATGCAACCTTCTGCTCCGAAGTTAGACTTCTTAGGCATTAGACCACAAGGATTACATTCTAATCTCTATAAAAAATAAAAATATATCACAGATATATGATTCACACGCTGATTCTAAAAGCAGTCGTGAATTGAGAGAATATATACATCAAAAATTAAAATAAAAAAAAACTTTAAAAAAATTTTAGTTTTATTTTACTTGATGTAATTTGTGTGTGTGTGTGTTTTTTTAATAAATAACAAATTGTTTTCCGTTACATACGCGAGGCTTCCGGAGCGAAGCGACAGGTAGCCGACTAGTAGTAATATATTTTCATTTCGTGGCAAGAAAAAAAGTTAAAATTTTGTTGTACAGTGTAATTAAAGTGGGTGTTCCTTATTTCTTTTGTGACATATCGTGACGTTCCGCAACATTGGCTTCTTCACAGAAACCAATCTTTAACAAAAATTTTAATTCATACTTTCTAACTACATATTTTGAAAATAGTTGATTTGTTGTTCAGGTGAACCAAATTAGAAGAGCTTCTGGTAAACTTCAAGTATTGAGAAATGATGATATGTAATCGTTACAGATGCTTACCTTGTAAATTATAGACAGATTCAAAAGTATTTTTGTAACATAACTACAGTAGCACCTCAATTATCCGTCACCTACGGGACCTGAGGATGGTCGGAACGCTAAAAAGGTCGGGTAATAAGGGGAGAATGAATTAAGCCATTTACAGATAGACAAACGATGTATTTAAGTAAAAAATACTCTACTGTTACTTAAGGACTATACAGTGTACGCTACAAAAGGAAAACAAACAGATAACGCTGGCGCGCCGCTTGTCTAGACATGGTCGGATGACGCGGGGAGTCGGTTGATCCGAGGTCGGGTATGAGAGGTGCCACTGTATAACATTAAAAATCCTAATCAAGTTTATTGACGAACTTAATACTGTGATTAGTAATAATGGATCTAGTAAATTGTTTATTATATTTTGTGTGACTCGATTTCTATCTACAGAGATGTAAACATGGAGAGAAAACTGATGAAGCAACTTTTTCTTAATTGAAACATTCGATATTTTAATTTCAAAGCCAATAAACGACAAAATTAAATAAACGAAATAAAATCTTGATAAGAAGATCAGATTTAATGAATTCAAAATATTCTAATCTTAATCAAAGTGAATATAGAAAATGATTGCCAATTTAGAAATTCACACAATCTAAGCATCCTAAGTGAACTCTAAAGAATTTCTGAGCCGCAAAGGCAGCTGGCCAATAGCGAAGATCTCACTGCTTCACAGTAATATGATAAAATGAAATTGAGATTACCATGATGTTGTTTTGATATTTGAATCAGTGTATCAAAAAGATATAGTGCTAATTGTTGATTTATTCTTTGAAAATAATATATAATTTGAATACAGTTTTGATATTGTGACTCCTAAGTATTGGGTTGGCCAAACAGTTCGTTCGATTTTTAAGTAAAAATAAAGACACATTTTTCATTTTCATCAATACTTTTATTGAAAAGCGTTTTCAACGGTTTGTTCCACTATCTTTTGTCGTCTTTCAGGCAACTTCATAATTCCATCTTCCAACAACTTTTTATCTTTTTGAGCAAAAAGAATGTCCAGTTGCCTTTGGTGTCCTCCTGAGAATTGAATTTTTTCCATTAAGAGAATTTTGTAAAGACCGAAATAAATGGAAATCCGAAGAAGCAATGTTTGGTGAATACGAACTTCGCAGCCAGGAAAAAAATTTGTTTTTACCTGGTCATCAAAGAAAAATGCGGTTTGCATACTTATTTTCTTCCATCTTCAATATTAAATTGGCGACACAAAATTCAACAATTTTGATCAGTTTGTGTTTTAAATACACGCTGATATGACAGCTGTTACAATACAATCTAACAAAATGTCGGATGACGTTAAAGACGCCTAAGCGCCACTAGAACCAACCAATGTAAAAAAACTTCGAAAGAGCTTTTTGGCCAACACAATACCAAACACAGTTCAAAAAACAAAAGGAAAGCTTCTGTTTATTAGAGGAGCGATTGACAGCAACAGGATTACGAATTTTCTATATAAAAGCTCTATTTACAACTGATAATTTCTTTGATTAGTAATTAATTGATAATAATCTTATTAATTTCAGACTGTTGAAAGTCTTATCTTTATTTATCAACTAGCATCAGTAAATATATTATATACTTTTATTCTGTAGATACATCATCTATTTTAAAGATTTACTTCTTTTCATCAAAGCAATAGTTTCATTAAATGAAATAATCAACTTATATAATTGGCTAAGTTCGTCTGTCTGTCTGTCCGTAACTCGATATAATTTGTTACCACTGCACCGATTTTAATGAAATTTGGCATACTTACTCAGTTTTTTACGCTGATTTTGAAACTCAAAACCATTTTTGTCGTGGTAGCGTCGTTCACAAGTTAGCGCAATATTTAGATTATACAAAGGTGACTTTTAAATGCCTTTTGACATTATGAGTCAATAATAATAATTATTCTTTAGATAAATTAAACTTTAGATATGGTTGTTATTTCGTTTTTCTTTTTGGGTGGAAAATGATCCTTTAGATTAAACTCTCAGAATCTATATTACAGGTGTACAGATAAGAAGTACACCTAAATAGGTCTGATAAACATTAAAAAAACAAAAAAAATGTTTCAAATCAAATCATCAATCGAGTCAAATATATATATATATATATATATATATATAAATTGGCTAAGTTCGTCTGTCTGTCTGTAATTCGATATAATTAAGCTATTAAGATAGATCCAACGGTCCTCAATGGTACCATTGAATCAAAAGTACTCAAATTGGATGAAAATATTAGTTCATTGTGTCATTCCATGTTGTTTCCATGAAATTTTATTCTTGGGAACTGACCTCGACAACTGAAATTCTAACAAATCATACGTTCAAAACCAAATAATTTTGTTACCACTGCATCCATTTTAATGAAATTTGGTATACTTACTCAGTTGTTTACGCTGATTTCGAAACTCCCCGCTAGCGTTTAGCTGAGCATCAATGATTGTTAATTTATAACAAGATTAGTAATTTGACAAAAGATTTAACGTGCGTTAGTACATTTTTACAGTAAAATAAAACAAAGAACGCACATAACTAAAAAAAAAAAAAAAAA
>JAFIDM010012231.1:74043285-74060771 GCA_023159025.1 Thereuonema tuberculata
ATTATTATTATTATTATTATTATTATTATTATTATTATTATTATTATCTGTAGACATATTATTAGCATTTTAAACATCTAACAATTATTTCAAGAAACTTAAACGAACTAAAGATGGCAAGAAATGACCATCAGGTTTTTATGATTTCTTATTTACGGTACATGAAGACATTGTTTATATTAGAATACCATTCTGACGATTTTTTTTATTTTTATATTTATTATTATAGTGATCTAATAGATGTAATGTCAACATTTACGGTAGGCATATTCTTTATCATATTGTGAATTTGAATTTTTGACATTAGATTATACAGCTAAATGTATCTTTATTGAATTGGAATATAAATTAAAAATTTATACATAAATGAATATGGTTTCTAAGCCGTTGATCGTCATTTTTAGAGCAAAATTAAGAAATTATAACAACCTTCCTTTCGCAATCGACCTTTTTAATTATTTCATTTCAAATTAACTAGAGTTGTATGACGCGAAACGTACTAATTTGAGAAATAGTATGTTTGATTCGCTTATCGTGAAATAACTAAGAAAAAAATTGAGCTTTTTATTTGCTAATTGGTGCTTATCTTTTAGCAGTTACTACGGTAATTGATTACCAAGCTTACAGAATTTTTAATTTTTTTGTAGAAATTTTTATGGAGTTTACAGAATGTAAGTTTTATAGAATTATTTATAATAATTCCTACACTTCATTTAGAAACCGTTAATTTTAAAGTAAATGTGCAATACTATTTCGTTCATTTTATAATAATATTCAAAGAAAGAATTGTTAAATATTCAAAGATCTTGAACTTTTGTATCTCCTATTTGATGGTTCGAGTAATCTGAGTGATAATTCGAATGTACAGTGTAAGGATTTGAATCCTGGATATGGTTTTTCTCCTTCCTTGACATCAACAACTGCAAAATTATCTGAAATGGTTTTTTAATTTTCTCTTAGATTCCAGCGTAGTTACATGCATTTCTATGGAGAGGCCTTCAGAAACTCCCTTAGTATTCTTCTACTTTCGCTATATTTTTCGTAGGGCAGCAACGATTAAATACATAAATACAGAATAATATTAATAACAGCAATTAAAAAAAAAAGAAACTGTCAAACATTTATCTTATTTTTCTATTTCATAAGTAGATAAATGCTAACTAGCTACTTTTTATTAAACACTAAATAGAAGAATTAAATATCTACTTTTTAATTAATTAACGATTAATTTCCGGATTTTTTTTTCTTTTTGATTTCAGAATTTTAATCAATCCAAGAAGTCTTGAAAATGGCCATACTTTGATAATTACATATAAGTTTGAAGTGTTTAATTTAAATTGAAGGCACCAGCTCAGCGATGAGTCAGTTAATGGATAACTGCAACATTTAAAAAAAAGAAATACTATGATTTAGAATGTAAAAACATGAGAGATTGAGATCGAATTTAATTTGTTATTCTGTAATTTGTTTTGTACTTTTTTTTCAGTGAATTTAATAATGAAGTTATACTTACATCAAAATTTGTAAATACTCAATAAATAAAAACCACAAACTCATTCTTCTTCTAGATAAACACACTATATTTCAAAAACATGTAATCTATGTTTTCTTCTTCAGGTAAATAAAGGAACGAAACTAAATAAGGTTCTTCTCCTAAAATCAAAAAACATGAAATAACATCGAAAATGATAAGAATTGAATTATATCATATAACAACATTGAGCATAATAACAATATAATTTTCATGATAACAATATACAGATAACATAATAATAAATGTCGAATTTTTGACAAATAATTTTAACATCGAAAAAGATTTAACAATGATTCATAATTGTTCTTCAGTATTTTGATTCATCAAAGTTTGAAGAGAGAAATTGTAAATAAACTTAATATTTCTTAGCAAAATACTTTCGTAAATAAAAGCTTTAAATATATCTATACCTGGGTTAACGTATAGATGAAACAGAGCTGAGGTGGTCTGTATAGTAACTGAAATGAACTGATGATTTAAAGTAGCCTTTGTTAATGTATAATATATTCCACAACCTATTTACGTTTCATAAAATAAGCTTAGCATCGATTAAATGTCGAAACCCTGATCAAACGAATCTTTAATAGCTTGTGTGCTACATTTATTACTCGAATCTATGATAAATTAAAACAAATATTCCAGATATTGACAAAGCTTTATTTCTGCAGAGAAACGCTACACAACTACCACATCTAATAGCATTAAAAAAGTTACAAAGTTTGGAGAAATTTTTATTACAATGAATTTGTTTTAGTTTACTTAATTCTTAAAGTTATCGTACTACTTTCAAAATGTATAACAATTTCCCAAGCTATCTTATGACTTCACCTGCAGTTGTCTGAGTTATAATGAAACAGAGCTGATTTGTGCTTTTTGTTTTTATTTGTTTTTAATTTTACATCTTATTAACTCTTAGTAAAACCCTAACATTCCATTTGTTTAGTCGCCCGTGAATTATTGTTTTCTAAAATGCTCCCCGTTCTCTTTTGTTTATTTTTGCCCAAGAGCTAAACAATTTTCTCCTTTAAAGAACATTAAGACGGAAACCAGAGCCTTGGATGCGGCAAAGAACCCTCAAGTCTTTCATTTCCTGAAGTGGAAAATCAAGGATTCATCTTGTCCACAGATGTACTCGTAATTACAGAGCTGAAGGTAATTACCAGCACCGGACACTGGAACGAGTTTCGTTGAGGAAGATTATTTCATTTTTGTGCAGAGGAACCAAGAACAGCAATTATTGGTTTAGACGACATAGAGGTGGTAATCAGATTAACCCCCCTCCCCGCTGTGCTTTGGAATAGAGGTGTTCCTTCCTGCTAACACCGGTTAGATGCATGAATATTACATATGGTGAAAATTAAGATAAATGATGGGTTTAATGGCTTTCTCTAAACCAAATTCTAGATTCAATTATATAATATTTAAAGTACCTTAGTCTGGTTCGCTTATAGTTCATAATTCCAGTATAGAAGTATTGCACACGTTTGATCAAGCCAAGTGATTTTCGAAACTAAAATTTAATTTCTCGAAAGAATGAGTGTTATTGATAAATTTCGTAAAGCATTATTAAAATTACACATTTTTCTTTTTGTACAAATTGCTTCATGTGGTCATGGGCCTGAAGATCGAAATCAATTTTTAATATTGCTTTAGTTTTTTTTTTAATGTTTTATATTAAGATTGGCAGCCTTACTTTCATCTAACTATTGCCTTTCTTCTGGTTCACTTTTGGTTTTCGAATGCGAATAGTATTGACAAAGAAGAACAGCATTAGTAAGCTAAAGTAGAAGGAACGTAAAACTTCCCATAGCTCTGCAATAACAAAATCTTTTATTGATCAAGAGCAAGAAAAATATATTATAATAAAGCACGAATATTAAAAAATGCAATAGCAAATTTATTAATTGTGTTGTAAGCAGCTAATTGTAATAAATATAAATATTTTAACGTGTTGTTGTAGGACAGATAAAGGAGCTTTTATGGCAATAAGTGGCAAATAATAAAAGCAGTTATCCAGCACTCATTTTCCTCGACAAACATGAATTTAAATCAATATAATAAGGAGGTTTTATTAAAAGTACAGGTCATCACAATTGCAATGTGGAATGTTTCTCTGAAAAGATATACGATAAGATACAGACATTAAATTCATTTTAAATCTTAAGGGTGTTTCACATGGATCCGAAAATCCGGACGGTGGATCTAAAAATCGGACATATTCTATTTCCGTTAGTGAACATTCATTTTATTTTAATTTTATTTTCATTTATTTTAATTCTCCGACATGAATATTCGTCTTAAGGAAATCTAAAAGCTACTTTGATTTTCAGAAGAAAAGTACAAAGACACAGAAGCCGTTGTTTGAAATACAGTGAATTCTCCGAAATGAATGTTCGTCTTAAGGAAACCCTTAAGTGAAATGGAATACGTCCGATTTTTAGACCCGCGTCCGATTTTCGGATCCATGTGCACTGCGCTTTAGAAGGAAATAAGAGAAATTTCTAATCTTGATCAATTCTTGATCAATTGATTTTTAAGTGTTATTTAATCTTAATGATGATATCTTCAACAGATTTGGCAAGTTTAATTTTTTTACAATTTTAACCATTAATAAGGAACATATGGAATCCCTTATCACAACTTGTGTGTGTTTGGTTTCAATCGGAAGCAAATGTTCCATTAATGACTTTAACGTTTGACTGAATGGATAACTCAATTTTAAGAATCACTTTCCGTCACCATTCCGTTTCTGATATTCAAATCATCAATCCCATCGACTCAAATCAAGTTTTGGATTGAAACTTATAAAGCAATCCTGAACTTCATAAATTGATAGTAATGTTTTGGCAATGCTAGGAACAGACAATCATTGTCTATACCTAAGATGCTCAAGACAAGACAAGTTTTGGCAATGGCTTGGTCATTTCCTACACTTACGATAATTTCAATGACTATGACACAACATTATTATCTTCAAAAGAACCAAATAATGAAGAACGGATAGCTGAGTTTTGATGAATAACTTTTAATTTTTCGATATCCTTTCGCGGATTTTTCTTACCTTATAACTTTACCTTTTATTAATGTAACTATGCTATTTAAGTTCAAATTTATGAAGTCTTAGTCGAATGTTGCAGTTTCCCCTCTCTCAAATCGTAATATATTTTAATCCATTATTAAAGTTAAAGTATCCCACTGTAGGTCTATGCAGGCCCTTGGGGTCACGGGGTCAAGAAGGCTTTTTGGGGGTCAAGAAGGCTCGCGAAGCTTCTTGAACAATGGGACTAAGGGGTCAGGTGATCAGCCCGCCTTTAAATCCATTATTAGATGTTATTATTTAAATAAAAATTAGAATGGATTATAAGGAAAATATTCTTTTTAAAATTAACGAACTTGAATTTCAGAAGCCATCATCAAATTATATTTTTATTAATTTTTTTTTAAATCCTAATGTAAAGTATTGAGCGATTATAATTTAATGAAATTTTAGAAAAAATACTAAAAATTTTTGTTTTATATGTAAAATATAAAATATAGATGGATTAGAACTTGCAATTGCTTCATAAATAAAGATATAATAAAAAGATATTAATAAAAAATATTGAATAATAAAACACTTGTTTTATTATAAAATTTATGTATACTTTATTTTGCGAATTGATTTTAGAAACATTAGACCAATCGTCTGAATATAATTTTTTTGAGAGCTAAATTACCAACACATAAAAAAAATGAGTACAATGGATAGTTGAAGAAACTTATGGTTCCATCCTTATTGTTAAATGCTTCCTTAATGTTACATTGATATTTGATTAGCAATATAGTCTTTGATCTTTTTTTTTTCAATCGAAATTTTGAAAGTCATATTTTTGTTTTGATCAGTGAAAAAAATCTAGAATTTTCGTTAAACTGTGGCTCTTCAGTTAAAATCAAATTTAAATTGCACTGCTTCTTTGTTTTGACAGGACACATATTTAATGGTTCACGAGCAATAAAGGATAAAGTAAGGCAATGAGAAGAAGTCGTTGAAAGAAAAACACATACAGCAAAATATCATAGAAACATCCAAGGCTACGCCGGGATTCAAACCCAGTTTCGGGTGTATCAACAGACCGTCATTTTGACCACTAGGCTGTGCCTGAAATGATTATCATTTAAATTACATGCATTACGGATTTCATAAAGAAAACAGCGTAACACCAGCACCACCAGTAATATCAACGCTCTCAGTATCAGTTTTCTTGAAAATACTTGATGAATTACGAACTTAGTTAAAATTGTAATATAAAAACGATGAAATTTTCCACACGGCTTTCGGATTCTTCTCTTGCAAAGCAAAAGTTTAGCTGCTTCTTTAATTTCTTTATCTAAATTATTTTTTCCATTATTCTATATCTTAAATTAGCAGGCTGGTTTAAGGAATGAAGACATTTCAGTTTGTAATGGAATTTCAAAATTCTTTGACATAATTTAAATAATTTCAAAACTGTCAGCAGATTTGCCAACTGTGCAACATGATGTAACACTAACCAACTGTAATTGTTCAAATCCCAGCAGATCAATAAACCTATCTAAAGTTTAGATTTAGTTCTGTTGCTCATTTATTCTAGTCACATTACATTGAAATCAATTGTGGTCTCAAATGCATTAGATTTTCAAATGACGGACAAAATCCATATTGATTGACAACATTGAAATCAAATGCTATTCATCTTCTGATGATGTCGTTTCTGTGATCACAACTAATTTGGAATAATTGATAACCAGTTTTCACATCAAATTCAATGACAGGTTTATGATTCAAAACTTTTTTTTAGTTTATTTCTTCAAATCCAATCTATCAATCACAAATTTTCAATCAGAAAACATACTGAACATTTTATTACATTTTAAAGTGAATGTACAAACTTCGAAAAAATGTTAAAACATTTATTAAATGATTTTCTTTAACTCATTTGATTTTTGTTATGGAAACAGTTATCAATCTTGTTAATTCTGAGGTAAGTATAATAACTATTTTATTATCTTCAATTGTGTATAATAATTATTGCTGTAAACGATAGTGTGTATCAATAGATTTTATTTCCCTTTTTCTCGTTATTATTTAAAAATACATTGCTTGTAATAATCATAATGTTCCGTTTACAAGTAGCATAAATAAAAGATTATGCTACTAATTATAATCATTTAACTCTAGCTACATAAAAATACATTTGATGCTTGAAATTAGAAACAGGAGAGATTCGTATTCTTGTAACTATATATCTTATTATTGAATACATTGGTAATTTAAGTTTAAGTTATGCAAAATCATTTAAATACTAATATTATAACAACCTTTTTTCTTTAACTTAAAAACAATAAATTTATTTCAAAAAACTGAATGAAGAGGTGAAGCCACTAAACCAGTGTTTATCTTATGATTTGTATAAAACGAATAATAAGATAAACACTGGTATAATTAGATTTGTAATATTTCCAACTCAAAAATTATTACTCTCAGGAGAACGTATTCTAAAGTAGTGCACATTTTTTAGTATAGTGTATATTTATTTCATCCAATATAATTGACAATATACCGTAGATGAGAAAAATCAATTTACGGTTTTATGATTTATTTAAAATTTTCAACATCCTAAAACATTGAAACTTAAGTAAACAATACTTTAAATATTGAAAATTCGAAATTTAAATTTTACTTTTGTTTAAAATAAATCAGTTGTGTACAAATTTTACTATGTCTTTTATGTTCTCCTATATTTGATTTTTCTACTTTAATTTCTGCGATGTGTTATTCATAACTTATGTTAAATTTACATTCACTTGAGGTCTTTTGCAACCGAAACGTCAATGACGGAAACGCAAAGCGAACAAGAGAGCTTTGTGTAGTTTTCTCCTAGAATTCGACTTCACAAGGTTCCTTCTTTAAAGTAACCACCGCCATTTCCGCAATAAACCTTTCCGCAAACTGAATTACTCAGTATTCCGCTTTGCTTTCTGATAAATTTCTCAACTTAACAATCACCCGTCTTCTGGCAATGTCAACAAAACGTCATTACGACGTCTTAATGGTCGTCGGATTATGACTTCACGCTCTGACGCAATTAAATTTACAAAACAATATCATAATGCAATAGCGTGATTCCCACTTTTCCTCTACAGCTAAGATCGCGTTGCTCGTTTATGCTGACGCATAAATTAGGGGAAACGGGAAGCCCATCAAGTGTGATGATGTGGATGTGTGTTGTCTTAATTGGTGTTTGTATTGTTTTCTGCTAATGTCACCACCATTAAGCAATCTTTTCACCCTTACAGGAAATTCAAAACTATTTTATTTATTGTTTAGAGTTAAAGCATTGTTATCTCAGATTATTAAAGTCGAAATGTTAATTTATAATCGGCTGCACTATATAGTAACATCAAGAAATATTCAAAATGTAAATAATCATAAAACTCCTAAAGTTACTTTCATTTATAAATGGAAAAGTAAAAAAATTCGGTAATGATTAAACTGAAACGTAGATATGTTTTTAATATAAATAAACTGAGCTCTTATCTTCATTTCTGTCTTGTAAATCCCTTTTAAGAACTTTTGCTACTTGTATTTTATTAATGATTTAATTAAAAATTTAATCGCTTCATTTCTTTTTTAAATTAATTTCTGCATTTCTTTATTTCTTTATTTCATTACTTCATTTTTTTTTTCATTTTTTTTCATTTCTTTTTTTACTAAGTAAAAAATTTTTTTGATATAACATACGTTTATATTATCCCGAGTCAAGAGTGCAAAGAAAATTAGGAATTTTTGAAAGATGTCTTTAACTCGACATCAGACAAAGATTATTTTACATTTGAAATATCAGCTTAATAATTTGAAATTAGAATACAATTTAAACTGAGGACACCATTATCGAAGGAATATTTATGATTGATAATTAAAATTTGAATTAACGATTTCGCCTGTTGAACTAGAGTTAAGTCAGGATTTTCAGTTGATAATTGCTTTTATAAGTGAATCCCTTTTTTTAATAGATATTCACAATCATATTGGGATTTAAGCTTGAAATTAAGATAACAAATTTATTTATTTAGTTAGTTAGTTATTTAGTAAGTTAATTTATTTCAAAAAAGATTTTAAATAAGAAGCTTATTGTCATCTTTATAGTAACTAAAGAGGTATAGAATATTATATAAATCCAAAGATGCCTTATAGCAACCAAAACAAACATTCTAATCGACAAGAAACAAACAGAACAACAACATTGATTTTGTTATTTTAAAATATGCTTCATATAAATTACTTCATAAAACAAAAACAAACTATTTTTTTTTTATATTCGCTTAATTGATAGACCACAATGTTTAAAATCCTTCGCCAAGAATTATTCTTTGTGAATATTGCAATTGAAAACAAATAGAATCATCAGAGTTTAGTTTCCTTGCGATGATTATTATTCTTAAATGAATGTTTGGATGTAAATAAAAAAAGAATTTCAAAGGAATATTACAACATTCCTGACGACCAAAGCATCACTAAGTAAAGAAATTTAATTCATTCTTTGATGGTAAGAAACAGAAACATAAATCTTATTGTGATAAGAAGTAGTAATACAAATGCTATCAAGGTGATAGATTACGGTTCCTCAGTGAGGGTTTTACCAATTGGATTCCCCAATCCATTAAGGGTTCCCCATTAAATAAAACCATTAAATAAAACCTTAGTCGAAATAAGGACCTTTTCTTTTATCTGAAAAGTCATCCTTATTTTTCAAATTTGAATTATTATGATAATGCAATATTCATGAATCTGGCGGCACAACATTCTCATTGATTGTAGAAAATGTAAAACTTTTTTTATTACAATATCGTGAATAAATTTACATTTAGGTAGGTCCTTCTCCTTACAAGATTTTTTACTTTTAAATATAAAGATGTTTTCTAATAATTTAATAAATAAGCTATAATTATTGCCTTTAGTCATTTTTAATCTATATTTTTTCCCTTATTTTTTTTTCTGTATTCTTATTTATTTTGCTGTATTCTAAATGTGAAACCATCAGCATACTATCTTCTTAAAAACAAAACAATGAAAAAAACAAGCTACGTCATAAACAACTGCTTAGAATTTAATATTGCAAGAAAAAAAATAATTTCATATCATAAAAAGTTTCATAACCAGTGTTTATCATTGTTTCTGCCGAAATTTATTAATATTACTCCCTAGGATTTAGTTTGTGTAAGAAAATAACGGAAAGATTATAGTTTTTCATTGACAGCAAATGAACTTAGTAAGTAAATATTTTTATAGAAAACTAGCGGAAAGACCCGTTCTTCGCTCGGGTTACAAAAAACAAATGTCCAAATGTGGATGATAAAGAAATTGCAATTGCGAGATCATTTCGAAACTTTCCCGGTTGGTATAAAAACAAAACAAAAAACAACAACAACTCAAAAGGTCTGATCTCATTACAAATCAGTAGCTATCCCGAATCCCTCGTAGAAGTATCTTTGAAACCATGTTTGCTCATCCACTCACCGTCCTCCCAGTGTACACTCCTAGTTCCATGTTATTTGAATTTTGTAAGTCGACAGTCATAGATATGAAAATAATATAGAGATCGGAAAATATAAGATTTCCCACCTCTTTCTCTGTCCCGTTTATACCCCTAGTTCGAGATTATTCGAATTTTGTAACATCATAATCCTATCACGTCAGACCTTTTCTAGTTCGTAAAAATTCATCTGATTATTATTATTATTATTAAAATAAATTCAATATTATTCATTATGTCGCTATTATGCACAACCATAGTTTAGGTCCAATTGTTGCACAACACTATGGGTATAGTTGTCATTGTCGCCGAGCTAAAATTGTTGCATAACAATATTTGTGTGGAATTCACTCCTTTTCAACCCCTGGGGGTGGTGTTTCCAAGTTCTAAGGTAACCTATCTTTTTCGCAGGGTCCTAAAGAGTAATTCTGCAAAGTTTGGTCCAGATAGGTCAAAGGGCCTTGAAGTATATAAAGGACAAAGAAAGAAAGAAAGAAAGAAAGAAAGAAAGAAATATACATTCATTTTTATGTATAAAGATAATGAAGTACAGAAAATAATTAAAAGGAACAATACAGTGGCCAAAAAGAATTATGGAAAAGCATTAAAAATACTTCTAAATGTTTCTTAGTTATTTCAAAGCAAATCAATCTTGTTACTTTAGATAAAAATACAAGTAATACAAATTACTATAGCTTCATGTTTGAAATCTGCACTTTAATCTGCTAAAGTTGTATTAAGATGGTACGAAATGGTACGAAATTCTCATAAGATGCATGATTAGAATCCCAATTAATGCATTATTCTAAATACGTAAATGCAAAACCTTTCTTAATGTACCAATGCAATTACTGCAAGCATATTATATATTGGATTGTTGAAAACCGAGAATCTTCTCAATTTTCTTCTGATAGTCCTTACTTTGATATCTTACTTTTTACATTACTAGGGACAAATTCTTGTTGTATATTTAACGCAAAACGAATTAACCACAGTCAAAGAACAGACTGAGGGCCTTTTAACATTAATCTGTTGTTGTCTCAATGGTTTTATTGTTGACAGATAATAGTAAATTTTTTATATCTCCTTATTAGTATATGGACTAATAGTATTATCAACTTGATCGACCATTTATAACATTCTTTATATGTAATGGAGGAAAAAAAGACAAGAAAAGAAATAATTAGAATTAATGTTTAAAAGGCCCAGTAATAATCTACGTTTATTCTTCTGTCACTGAAAATTATCACTTCAAAAACTAGGAACTTTACTGATGTACTGATTTACTGGTTTACTACTGTAAGTTAGGAAATACGGAACTCTCTTGATTTTGCTATGTTTTATTTATTTATTTACCGACTTTTTTTCAGTCCAAGGCTGCACGAAGGCTTCCTCCCTGAAACTCCCAATAACTCAGGGGAATCTGATCATTATCACCCCCACTGACCAGATGTCTGGGGTGTAGATGTTGAGGTGGTTTTCCAAGGATTTCTCAGGAAGCCATTATGGACCCGAAGAGAAAATGAAGAGGCTGATAAATACAGGAAATGAAATTGAATATCCTTGCCGGTGCCGGGATTCGATCCAAGGTTCCGACGCATCTGCCTAACGGAAGGCCGCCGCTTGGACCACAAAGCTATGCCCGACTGGCATTTTGCTATGAACTGAACCACAAAAAGAAACTTAGAAGAATATTCTTATTCGTTCTTAAAGTGTATTAAAAACTATAATCCAATATAATATTCATCTATCATCAAAAAATTCTTAAGAATAATTCTTAAGAAATTTTAGTGGTAAATGAATATTATTTATTAACAGGTAAGATCTGGTATAATGTGAAGATTAAAAAGCAATGATTGAAAAAATCCCAACCAGAATATATAAAATAACATAAATATATATTTATTTTAATACAAATATTTCTTACAATTCAGCAATTCCTCAGCATATAGGCAATTTTCCACATTGATCGAAAGATCAGTATTCTTGCTTCTTTGAATAATAAAGGTAAATCTTCTATAATATATAAAGGAGGATATTTGTTGGTCTCTGTGTTTGTTTATTTGTTTGTTCACTATACACTCCTGGCCCTTTGACCTATATGTTCCAAACTTTCCAGAATTTCTCCTAAAGGATCCTGTTGAAAAAAAGGGCTACTTTGGAACCTGGACACATCACCCCAAGGATTGAAAAGGGATGAAATCCCTGAAATACCGCCACATATGCGCCTGGTGGTAACAATGAGAACATCTCAAATATTGTTGTGTAACAATTGGAACTAAAATTTTGTTCTGAACAATTCAGAACACATACCAACCTGGTGTTGACTATTGGCACTAAATTATTATTTTACAGAATAGGCTACGTATGCACCTGGTGGCGACAATGGAATCTGCACAAATATTGTATTGTGCAACAATTGGAACTAAAATATTGTTGTGTATAACAGCAACAGGGTTTTCGGGATAGATATAGATTTGTATTAATCAGATGATATTTTACGAACTGGGGAAGGTTTGAAGTGATAGGATTATGACATTGCAAAATTCAAGTTACAAAATTCGAAAACCTGGAACTAGGGATGTAAACGGGAAGGAGAAAGGAGTGGGAAATCATATAAGTTATTATCTTATCTCTATATTA
This sequence comes from Thereuonema tuberculata, assembly GCA_023159025.1. Classification (NCBI taxonomy): domain Eukaryota; kingdom Metazoa; phylum Arthropoda; class Chilopoda; order Scutigeromorpha; family Scutigeridae; genus Thereuonema; species Thereuonema tuberculata. The sequence continues at coordinate 74,056,015 of JAFIDM010012231.1, forward strand.
ATTTAATGTCTAAGAATTTCGAGTTACAAAATTCGAGTAACTTTGAACTATGTGTGTAGACGAGAGGATGGTGAGTGAATGGGCAAACATTGTTGAAGTGTAGTAGTTTTCAGGATAGATATAGATTTGTAATGAGATCAGACCTTTTGAGTTTGTTTATTTTTTTTGTATCAAACTGGAAAGTTTCGAAGTGATCTCGCAATTGCAATTTCTTTGTCATCCACATCAGCACATTTATTTTTGAAACCCAAGCGAAGAACGGGTTTTTCTGCTAGTTATTGATAAAAGAGGCTCTATTTATCAAAATATATTCTATGCAATTGTAAAATAGAAAACATGAAACTCTTGATTGTTTTGCTTTATTTGAATTTTAAAGTCTTAGTTGTATTGCACGCTCTTATTGTGAATATTTTCATCCTCATGAGAATCAAGTATAATATAATTACTTCGTTATAATTTAATTTCTTTTGGGCTTCTGAAAATGCAACACTTATGTTACGAAACATGTTAGCCGATTTTTATTCAAATAAAGTCTGTTTGTAAACGTGAAGATTACAAAATCAAAACCTACAGTTAAATGTTTGCTAACTTTTGCCAAAATCAACAATTATCCATAAGTTGAAGATTTACTACCTTTGCTTCTAGCTAACAGCTTGTGATAAAGAAAACCATTTTTCAAGAAAGTTTTAAAACATTGGTATTTCAATTCATAATTGGATTTCGCAACTTACGAAGTAGCCCAATCTCATATTCGCAATATTAAAAAAGTCGGTTTCAGTCATAATTTTCTTGAGGGACAAGCTAAAGTAAGTTTTGTAATGCATGTTCATTAAGATTTACTAAATGTCTTAATTATTTCCCTTGGCATCATTAAATAAAACGTTGTGCCAAGAATCATATTTGACTAAGTACTTACATTATCAACGGAGAAATGAAAATTAAGCGAATTGTAACGATGGGTTAATTACATTCTTGATAACTGACCCAACTTTAAAGAGTTTTTTTTTCAGTTTTTCATTTTTCCAAACAGAAAACAAGGATCTCTGAGCGCCATGAATCATGACTCCTCGCAATGTCTAAAGATAACCAAGCTAACCTGCATAAATCACAGCACCGATGGGAATAGAAGTACACAGGCTTTCCCTTTTCTCTGTAAATGGAATGAAACAAGCTGATAATAGCAGCCATTATCCAAGCGTTCTTTCTTCTCTTCCCTTCTTTCATTTTTTTTTTGCAAATTTAGTAAAAGTTTTGGGATATCTTTCATTGTGATTTAAGTATTGCTTAGATAGGTGAACCAAACTAAGCAAATAACCGTAGTTTAATTCATTTCCCCTCCTAAAGATTGGATGTATTTCCCTGAAGAAATTGCCGCAAACCTTTCTTTTAACAATCTATAAATCTCTAATGTTTTGGTCTTGGCTATTATCGCAAAGTTCCACTCCAACTTCCGCTCTTACAATTTATCAAAATTGCTTCTGTTTCTGTTTCCTGTAATTACTGTAATGTTCAGACTTTTGGCTCTGAACTTAGAAGGAAAGGCTAAATGTCTCGCAAATGCAGATTTAGCTGGAATTAACAGGGTTGAAGGAGACCATTAAAGAAACAACATTAAAAACAATATGCCTTAATGAAAACACAAGATCGAGGTTTGTGTTTGTGAGGTTCATATCCCATCAAATGGGATTTCACTACCTTTAAAATATATCTTCATGAATTCAGAATCCTACTTTTTTATCCTACTTTCTTAAGAAAGAGAGACTTATCCAATCACGTAATCATTTGTCTTTGTGTGTGTGAATGATCCTCTGGATGGATCTACTTGAAACTTGCTCTGCATATTTACGTAATGATAAAATACAATCTAATTTTTATATTTCAACTTACATCGGCATGGTTTCTTCAAAAAATCAGAGCGAGAAGATGACAACCTTCCCTAAAAAGCTTAAGAACTGAATAATTGATCTCAATACTTTCAGCTAATCCACTGGTACTGTGTGCTTTTGAAATGATTATTAAATTAATAGAATTGAAGCAATTTAATTAAGTAATGAGGATTGATTTTTTTTTTTTTTCAGAAAATGGAAAATTTCTAAAACTTTTATTCTGGAGACACTGTACTTATAAAAAATTAAATAAATAAATAAATACAACATTGTAAGAAACGTAAGCTGTAATTTCTTTCAAGAATTTCGCGTTGTTTTTTGGTTTGTTTGCTTTCTTATTAAATCTAGTTTACTTTCTTTCAGTTCTAATTGACTTGAGCGACAAATAATAATTGTTTATGTGAAGTAAATAAATCTCTTGAAATTTTTTTTTTCAACTAAAATTTCAAATTAAACGTTAGATTTCTAAAGAGAAAAGATAAAAAAGAGGAAAGGTTTTTATGTTATATCCTACTGAAGCACAGCAATGATCGAATAATATCAAAATTCCAAAACTTTAACGAGTATTTGTTGTATATTTTTTTATACAAATAGGAACCATTAATGAGGATGCTTTAATAAACACAGTTTCCAGAAACTAATAATCTTCTTTATTCCTTCGTAATAAACTGTGTTTATTTTTATTCAGGATGAATTTAGTAGGATGCTTTAATAATTAAAAAAAAAAAAAAAGATCGAGTATCCTTGATCAATAATGTCCGAAAATTAATTTTTATCGACCTTAAAATTAATTTTTTATTCAATTAAAAGTTGAATCACTGATGTTTGAAATTCAATTCATTAACTGTAAGGTCTACTGAATAGTTTTAAAGAATTGAATGTTTTAAAAAATTACAAAAACATCTGAAAAGTAATATCAAAAATGCGATAATGCTCACTTTGCTGCCAGTAAGATATTATTACATAAAATGTTGTAATTCAGCGACTTTTTTTTATTTAAAAAATTTTCAATTTTATGCGAACGTTATCATTCATACTATGCATTACTATTAATAACTCTCGCTTTTCTAAATTTTGAATTTGCATTTAATCTTTTTAAGTTTGAAAATTTCTTTTACGAAAACTATATTAAGAAAAATATGATGTCCTTAACTTCAGTGACATTCATCTCATCAACTCAATTTTCAGGATAGGAAGATCTTGACCCCAATTCTCTCCTAATTTACGATTTTCTGAAAACAAAGGCGCTTTCGAATTGTTTTACTAACAATAATTAGTTTGTAAGCGGTAATAACTTCCTTTGGGTTTCGTAAGATATAAAGGAAATTTCCAAGTTTTTGAAAAACATTTGAGATAAAACAATCGTTATCTGTATTTTCTGATTAGCACTTTTTTTCGGTTTTAAGCATTTAGTTTAACAGAATAGATATTTTACAATTTTCAAATTATTTCTTTTAATAATCAATTTTGTTGTCAATTGTTTCACAATAAAACGATTTTTTTTGTACCATTCTTCTACAGGAAACAGAGTTTCGTTATTTTAAAATACAATGAATAGGGATACGTTAAATCGGAAAGAATTTTATTCAATGCTTCAACTAATGCGAAACATCAAAATTTCACTGAGTAAATTAAAAAACTTTAGTTTAAGAACGAAATACATACTTAGCTAACAAAGAAAATTCATCCATACCTAAGTGGGACTTAACCTGCCGCCTTGAAAGCAACAGATTTAAAAAAAACAAAAACTTAACGTGCAGAAGAACATAACTTGTTTTTCTTGATCGTTTTGTTCTTCTATGCATTAAATTTTTGTTTTTTGAATTCAAATCTTTTGTTGTTGTCATTTTCGATATTTTTGTTTAATTCCGTTTCGAACGTGGAAAGTGTCAAGCAAATTAAACAGTTTTGACTGTTATATTTATTCTTGTTGTTTTCTTTCTCGGGTTCCGCTTTCAAGAGCGGAAAGGTTTCCGCGGATTGGGCTGATGAGTTCAAACAAAAACGAAATAACCGTCCCAGACTCCCATGGATGATTGACTCAGGGTGAGAAAGCATAACTTTGTTGCAGGTTTTAAAATTATCCTATTTTGCATATTTTTTAAGTGAACTATGTGCTATTGGTCTTGTGAATAGTCAATCAAATAATTTTTGTTTCTTCAAGTCGTAGCACGCTGTCTACCTCAGGAAAATTAGAAGTTTTGTCTCTCGAATTTTGAGGTAAACACTGCATTTCGGACTTTTTTTTATGAAATAGTCTTTGTAACGGTCCAAAACAAGGATTTTTTACTAATTTACTGTACTAATAAAAAATTTATATACTGAAAATTGTTGCTAAAACGATCCAATAATTGGATTTCACCATTGTTTGGAGTATCGTAGAAAACTCCAAGCTTTTTCGCCTACTTTATCTTGTCTTAACCTTGGCATTAGCATTTTAATGTTTTTAAAACTTATTACATCATGGACATGTCCTGTCCTCAACTTTCCTGGGATCCAATATTGAATAGAAAGTTTTAAAAATCCGAACATTTTCCCAACGTTTTTAGTAGAGGACGGTCTTCTCATTGCTTATAGTGACTATTGAACTCTACACGACTTTTTTCTTAAATGCAATATATGCTTGAATCCTCAATTATTCAGAGAAATATTTTTGTTGCTTTCTCTTTATTGGTCGAAGTCGTACAGAGAAGTGTGATTTTTCTGCATGAGTAGAGAAATTAAAAATTGGAAAGGCAGGGGTTAAAAAAAAACTTAATTGTGGGCATAAATGGGCTATTCAAAATCTGTTCCAATAGTGATGTGAGAAAGTTAGGTGATTTTGAAATTTTGTTTTATCATGTGTGATTGAAAAAAGTGAGCTTTAAAATT
>JAFIDM010012231.1:74060781-74100222 GCA_023159025.1 Thereuonema tuberculata
TGGTCTCCGTCTGTCCTCATTTCCGTGGGATAGCCACCAATATTCACTAGAATCAATCAATCAAAACAAAGTCTTTCATATTGTTAGCATCGGAAATAACAATATGGCGTTACATTCAAAAAAAATAACAATGACATTCAGAAACAACAGTTAAAGATGAAAATTACAAAGTCACTTAGTAACTGTGTATTTGCTTAGTTCATTTTTATTAAAGTGTTACGGTTCAAAATTTCTTAATAAAATATTATTTTCTGAAATAGGATCTCAAATGACTGTTGCAACAAAACAGATTGAAACAGAAATTAGTAACTCCAATTTAAGACAATTGCTATTTTCCACAGCAAAATTGCATATTTCCTAGTTTTCAACGTTGGAACAATTAAGGAAAAGTGTTTTCCATTAACATTGCCATTATCAGAAGAAAAGAGTTTTCAGACAATTAATTGCGTTCAGAATTAAGTTATTTCTTAATTTATTTCTTAAGTAAGAAAGTTACAACAAATATTCATTCACGTATGTAAACAATGAAGATCGACAATTGCTTAAAATCACGAATATAACAGTACAGAAAAAAAGTACAGCAAAAAACGTTTGTGGACGTGAAATGGGGAATGACAAGAATTTTCTTTCAAAACAGTGGAATTGGAAAAGAAAATGCTAAAATATGAATGTAAAGCTTGTTAGATAATAAATACCCAAGATGATATAATTCTGTTGAAGATAAATAGAAAGAATGATAAGCGACAAATATCATAACCAAATATTGAACTGAACTGGTAATTATATCATGGAATTACAAATGGAAATATTCAAGATATTCATGGAGAATTCTTCAATTATTCGAAATAGGATGTTAGCAGGTAAATACACTCATCTAATTTGAATAATTATAAGATATCAAGCATTAGCCAAAAAGGGATTAATATTAATGAAGATAAGTTTTAAGAATAAAGTTTCTGAAATACTATTTTGTGTTCCAGTTACGAGATCAAGTTTATTAATTGTTGGTGCATTTTATGTACATTTATTTATGATATAGCAGCAGTATAGTATTCCTAATTAATTTTCAAGAACGTGATCTGTTTTATCTTTTATTCTACATTTCACATTAATATAATGGAATACGGAATCTTCATTTGATGAATCTATTTTATTTTTAATCACAGAAAAAAAGCGCAAATTAAATTGGATTATAAATCATAATGTATAAATTAAATTAGATTATAAATCATAAGTCATAATACATTGTTAGACATTGAACTTTTAAGGGGGTTTACTGCAGGAATACTTTTCAAATGGAATTTTTGATGCAATTCCTCCAAAGGACTTGTATTTGCGCCAAGTTTCAAAAAGATTAATTCACAGGTTCAAAGATTACAGGCTCAAAAACATTTTTCAGATATGGAGATTTACAGATTTTTTTTAAAGCTAGTTTCCTCCATATAAAGACTGAACTTCAAGAAACCAACATGAAATTCGGTTCTAGACTTCTTCCAACATTTTAGGTATCAAAATTTACAAAACAATACGATATTTTTGATATAATTTAAATAAAAAACCATTAAGAAGCATAAGTAGCACTTTAAACTTTTAATATCTTAATGATATTTTAATATGTTAAATAGTATTAATTTGTATATTGAATCGTTATAGTTAAATTATTCATAAAAGTTCGCAATGGAAAAGAAAAAAAAAACGTTTACATTTCTGAAATCCTGAGGCAATTCATTAAACCATTTTCTGCTTTAACCATCGATACTATTTTAATTGCCTTGAGGGATCTATTAACTACAATATGTATATTATCGAAGCATGTGACTTTTGCCAAAGAAGTTAATTTCGAGACTGAGGGTTGGTATTAATTGACGAATAGCGAAAGGCCAAAGAAAAAAAAAGAATTAATCGTGGGAAAAGTGATGCCAAAGGCAATGAGCTCTTGAAGCCATTATAGGATTATTATTAGCGCAATTATGGAATTGCGGCAAAAATTGTACAACTCGAAGTTATCGTATTTGCCCGCGTATATGATGCACCCGTTTTCATGGATAATTTCTGGGAAAAAACTTATGATGTTGAAAAAAATTATACATTTACTGTATAAGACGCACCATTTTTCTTTAGAGATATTTTTAGGGAAAAAAGTGCATCTTATACGCCGGGAAATACGGTACTTACTAAATATCAATGTTAATAATTGTAGTTGGTGAGCCAACTTTCGAATATCTTCTATCTCCAAAACGTTTTTAAGGATAATATAAAATTTACCATTAGAATAATTAGTAATTTCTGTATAATTAATGGTTATTTAGCTTGATAAAGACTTTGCAACTACCATCAAAAGTTCATCTATCTAAGGCAAATAATTTTTGGATTAACATGATTGTTCGCACATAAATATAAAACACATACATGACAAAGTTAAAAAGTATTAAAAAAAAAAAAATACTATTTCAGACTGACTAGTATTGCTCGCACATATTGAAGACTTTAAAAGCGATAATAAATAATGTCAGGCTCTACATTATAGAGTTCAAAAATATGCAAATATTTCGTCTACATAACATCATCACTCCGGACCAATCGGTTATTCAATCCTCCCGTCCAATGCAAACTGCAGAAGCACCGCTCATCCAAATAAGGCAAGACTCTTCTAACTCGACAGCAAGGAAAGGATGACTAATCTTCATATGCAAATGAAATTACCTAAATGAGAAAGAGAAAAAAAAAATCAAAGCAAAACCAAATGAGTAATTTTTTCATTTTTTCTTTTACAATATTGTTGTAACTAATAATCAGTATTGTTCATTGTAGCACTGTTGTGATGGTAAAATTAGAACAAATTCAACGCATTTTCTCACAAAGTCATTATCCGCCCTAACCAGCACGTTATCATTGTTCTCTTGTTTCATGATCCGAATTCAGCAATAGCTTTTCCACTAAAAATTTTTCTCAAATTCTTTCTCTTAAAATCCAAACATTGATTCAAAACGTATTTCTTCATATAATAATCAATTTTTCTTGCTTTTCTGCAGTCCTTCGATTCTTGCAATATTTATTGTAAAGTAATCATTAATACTTTTTGAAATTGAGTTTCCAAAAATAAGATAGTTTTTTGAATAACTTCATTATTCCGGTAACCCCTGCATGATCTGACTATCCAGTTAGAAGAGATCAAAAGATTCTTACCTCTTCTTTTAATTTGGATTACCTTAAAAGTTTTAAAGTTTATACATTCTTAAAATAAAGAAAGTTTAAATAAAGAAAGTTTAAATGTTTATTTTGTTCATGTGCTGTTTTCTTTTTCTTTTCATTTTCTTCTATTTATACATTCTTTTAGAAACATTCTTTTATATATGCTGATATACCAAAAAAACTGAAACAGCTATCTAGTAACGAATAGGTCCTCATTTGGATTGGATTATTGTAGCAACACAAAGGAACATGGAACCCACGAGCACTCTGATTTAATGTTTAGTGTACACTATGCATCCTCACCATGCATCCACAATTCCCTAATATTCGCCGGTGATGAAACCCTGGCATTGACGGCATTTTGAACCGCATCCCACATGAAGGCTATTGGGCCAACCCATCATGTTAAACTCAAGAGGAATGCTCCTCCAGCCTTAATTTGGTGACTGTAGACCTGTATGGTGGCACATTGTCCTGCTCCCATCTGAGGGATGCATCATATGAACGACTGCGATAGATCCCTCAACCCGATGTTTATGTGGTATCCGCCAGTCAACGATGTCTGCAAATTTATTACAGATCCTAATGCATGTCAGCTGAAAAGACCCCACAAGATAAGGTAGCCACCCTCGCCCTGGCTTGTTGGCATGCGGGATCCATTGCCTCGTGGTATTTTCTCCACATGTGTAATTAACCATTTGTCCGAAACAGTTGGAGTCGCTACTCTTTGGACCATGATCTAGTCGTCCTGTATCTAGTAGCGGTGATCAAGAGACCAGGAGGGGGTGTAAGCATTGGGACCCCAGTGGACGTCGGTTTCTGTACAAAAGAGAGAACTCCGAACGCTGGTGTTACCAGCATTGAATTGTTCTGCTGTTTGCTGCAAAGTCGCATACTAGTTGAATTTTACAATGCTTGGTAGACGATGCTGACTACCAGAGTTTTCGTCGGCAGCAGCGGTGTCGCACGCTGGATGCTTCCCTGATAGTGTACGATATACTCTTGAATGTTATTACAGTTGAAAATCCAAATTTCGTAATTATTTCGAAGATGGAGTCACTCATCTCTACGGCAACAACTATCACGCTTCGTTCAGAATCGCTTAAATCGTGATACGATGTCATCGTCATAGCGAATTATACGGATTGCAGAGAAAAAATAAATGTAGGCTTTTAATTTTGTCGTTTTCGCGACTTTAAAAAACAAAGAAATTAAGAAATGATATTTTAAGGAATGTAGGCTTTATGTTCTTCGGACTTCGTGTTCAATATGTGATTGCATGTTTATAGGAAGTCTGCAATACAGTTAAAATTTTAAAAGCAAATTTTTCAGAGTTAGTTTTTTAAAAAATTAAATCTGTCCAGAAAATCATAAGTAATAAATACTGTATTAGATATTAAGTCGAAGAGTGAAGTGAAACTAATTTTCAATGTTTTAGAAAATGCTTCAGCCACCGACATTTTAATATTTTTGGGTTGTCACGACTTTACAATTCGGATTAGGAGATCCACATTTCTTTGGCGATTCAAAGAGAACTGGAAGAATTTAAGAAGAACTTGAAGAACTCCATCGTCTCTATATGTCTCAGTGTGAGATTGTAGCCATCATCAAGATATCCGAAGGACTGTAACAAATTTGGAAGTCAGTTAATGTCTGATTATCTAGAGAAGCATGCTTGATCTATTTGAATTAATATGATATTAGATCAGAATGTCAGTTTTATAGATTTCATAATATAAATTAATATAAAGAACACAAAGCAGAGTAATTTTACACTATCTCTGACAAAAAAACATGAAATAGTCTGCTCTTGAGTATTTACTGTGATAAAATAATAGCGTAGAAGTTCAGGTAATTCTCAACATCTCTGACGGAGGCTCAAGGAACCTAATACATAATTTTAAATTCTTGTTTAATTAAATAGCGTTCAAATCTTTTCATATATTATTTATTCTAAAGTTTTTTTCTCCAACAATCAGACGAAGCAAAATTTAGTCAAATCTAAAACTGAAAAGCTGATTTTTATTTTAATTATCCCATATTACTCGATTGGATTTAAGTTAATGTTTAACATTCATATTCTCTTACAAAATCAAAATTGCTTGAATGTATTCAGTATTTGGAATAATTCTTTATGGGAAATCATTATTTTGGTGTAAAATTATAATACAACTTTAAAGAGAAGGAATTTTTCGTTTTTTAAATACAACCATCATAATGTCTTCCAAACTTTATTAAATTATTTTTTTTAATTAGAATTCATTTTATTTTTAAATCTAAGAAAAAAAATGCAGTCAAATGTTTTGCGGATTTTAAGTTAACTTCACTTTAAACAGCAGTAAATGTTATTTTAACCTTTGCCATCTATTAGAAGTTAATTATTAAAAAACAAAAACAAAAAAACAAAAAAAAGCACATTAAGGACAATAAGCAAGACAAGCAATTTTTCGAAATGTCATCATCGTAACTTTCAAATAATGAGTGCAAAGTTCATTTGACTTCAAACAAACAAATAAAACAAAAAAATAAGAGCCGTGATTCAATCTCACAATTTGTTTATTCAATGACCTACCGATGGCCAATTAAAACAGTAATTAAAGTCCGACAATTTGTGTGTGGCAATGACGCAATTAGGAAGTTGAGGGTGGATGAAAAACAAAAATTATCCTCCGTAATTAAGAGAATTAGAGATTTATAAGCGCAAAATGAAATTGAATTAAAAAAAAGAAAATAAATAGATTTATGGTTTAATTAAAGGTAAAGTAACTTAATAAATGTATTAATTTTTTAATTTTTTAGAATTTTCGGAACATTTTCAACAAATTTACTTCTTAGGTCCACTTTCTTTTATTGTAATTAAAATATCGTACTTTGCGCAAATGCTCTACAAATTCTACTATTACATTTCCAATAAAAGAGAAGATATTATTTTTCAACGTATAATCATAATGTAACTATCAATTGACGTTCCAACTTCGCCTACTATGTCGGAACCCTGGGTTCGAATCCCGGCAGCGACATGAATGTTTCTTTTACTTTCCTGTGTTGGTCAGCCTCTTCACTTTCTCTTCGGGTCTGACGTCATTTCTGTAATGACTTCCTGAGAAAGGGAAACCACCTCAGTATCTTTTCCCAGGATATTCTACATGGCCCCAACAGAAGAAGTCAATCGGATTAAGATCCGGCGATCGTGGAGGCCACGGGACACTACAACGATTACATCGCAGTATCGGTGTAAGATCGGACACACAATACTTAATGAAAACTGTTTGTTTTCGTAGGCTACCCATATTCTTCTGTAACATAAATTCGGAAACTTCAGTCAATATATTATAAAATGTACTTTCCATTCAATTGTACAATTGACATATGAGAAAAAAAAAAAACTAGTTCATTTACAGAGGAATATACGAACAGAGTTAAATAATTTAGTAATTGTAATTTTTTCATGTACCCGATAACACTTCTGCTGATGTTCTATTGATGAAAATTTCAAAAGTTCTATATTTTTTTAGATTTTCATTGTAATTTCCAATTAAAGCAGTAGTAATACAAAAATACAGAAAGGAATATTTCATTTGTGATAGATGAGAGAAAATGAGACAATGTTTAGATATATTGGTGACTTGTAGAAAGAAATTTGTCGAAAATCTTGCTGAAGTTAATCTTCAAAGGAATAGCTGATATATTTAAGTTCTGATCGGTAGTTCATTTATAGTATGTTAAAAAGTAGCACTAAGCCTTTGATATATTCACTTAACATTCTATTCTATGGAAATAATATTGTGATAAATATATGTTAATGTTCATCCACAATTTATATGAACAGAGATTAAATATAAGTTTAACGTAATCCTACACATTTTAGAATGATTTGGTTCTTCCGAATCCAGATAAGATACTTTGAATTAAGATTCTATTACCTTTCTACATGTCCGTCTCGTATATTTCAACATAGATAAACAAGGCTTGGATCCAGGATCTCTCTGCTTCTAATATATTCAACAGTTTTTCTATTGGAAACTTTATATTTAGATCCTGATGCAAGAATTTTCTCAAATTCTCGATTCCTCATCCTACGTTTATAACACTTTTTGGAAAAAAATAACTTTGTGATTTTAAAAGCAGACCTTTTTTACCCTACTTTCACTTCGAAAACCAATAAAGCACAATTAGTATCGAAAAACCCACATAATTTCTCGTTTCTCAAGACTGCACTATTAGTATTTTTACGAATAATAATGCCAGAACAATCGAAGTCACCTCATGTTACTGAAGCGTTGAAGTGTTATTATGCTTAAAGTTATTTAGTCCATCATTATAATTACCAGATTTCCAATTTCTGATAAAGAATAAATTTTCTAAAGTTGTTCCTTCAAGAATAAATAAAATAAAAAAAAGGGAAATACCCTTAAAAAAATAGATCGAGATCCGCGAAACTCTGAGTGCAAAAGTCTTTCTGCTAGATTTGCAAATGATTAAAATTTCAATGCCAATGAATGAACCGGACATTTCCAGAAAACAGAGAAGAGCGCATTCTGGAATCAATGGAATTTAATCAATGTAGTTAAATGTCAGTAATATTATGTTTAAATCTTTTCTTGTTTTAAACTTTGTCATTAAAACGATTAAAAGTATAATCTTTGAACCCAAAACTGTCTTTTTGTTTCAAGCATTAAAATATAATTTATCCTTTTTTTTCTAGACTTAAAGTTAAAGTTGCGATCAGGCCCAGAGAACCGCGCAATGCAGCTGGAGGGTAGGCTCCAGTGTTCAGAACCTACGGGACAAAGTTGAGGACGGGGGGTCGGCCCGTCGCTCGCCGTCCTTTAACTCCCGGGAAAGAAATCCGGTACCCATTCTATAGAGGGCTGGGTAGACCCTAGGGCCCGTTTGGAGGAGAAAGAAGCGTGGAAAAATTCCCGTCCTCCGCCGAGGCCGGGAATCGAACCCGGCACCTCCAACCCGCAGCCAAGCGCCCTTACCCACTCGGCTACCGGGCCCACTTTTTTTCTAGACTACTTTGTTTAATTTTTATCTTATAATCTACAAAGTTTCTGTCTCATATGTTGGTGTTTTAGTTTATTGGTTTTTATTTTTTGTTTATTTTGTTTCAATGCAATTCTTTTTATTCAAACAGTGGGAGTTGGAGAATCTATATTACTAAAATCTTTTATTTCTCTGTCTGAATGTCTTTCTGTTTGTCCGGCGCAATTTCTGAGAATTGCGAGAAAGGAAAATGAAAGTAATTTTTAAAAAGTACCGTTCGCGTCGGGAATCGAACCTGCAATTTTCTTATCCGAAGTCAGATGTCTTATCAATTAGGCCACGGGGACTACAACTCATTTTATATTGTTTTTTGACATACGTGTCCTTCCCCTTCCCCCATCAATATGGAATGTATTTAATCTTTTTTTTTTTTAATCTCAAGATTGTTTATTTATTTCCGATCCGTCTGTTTATTTTTAATTCTAAAATGACAATTAGAACTATAATTGCCGAAATGTTGGAATATTTTTTAATATAATATTCTTACTTAACCAAATTCTATGTGATATAGAAAAACAAGAGTTTGTAAACGGTGGATGTTGAAATAAAAAAAGAGAGTCAAGAAAGAAAGAAGCACTATTTCTATTAGATAGAATACTGAAAAATCACTATTTATAACTCAAAAACCATCACTTATTGTAACTCAAAAACCATCAATATTTGTAACTCAAAAGACAACTGAAAAGTATCAGTTGAAATAAAAAAAAGAGTCAAGAATGAAAATTTCTATTAGGTAGATTGCTGAAAAATCACTATTTGTAACTCAAAAACCATCACTATTTGTAACTCAAAAACCACTGAAAAGTATCAATTGGAATAAACAAAAAAGAGTCAAGAAAGAAAGAAGCAGTATTTCTATTCATTTGAATACTGAAAAATCACTATTTCTAATTCAAAAACCACTGAAAAGTATCAATTGGAATAAAAAAAAGAGAATCAAGAAAGAAAAAAAGCACTATTTCTAATAGATAGATTATTAAAATATCATTTTTGTAACTCAAAAACCTGGAATCACGTCAAAGTCAAGAAACTCACGATAAATATGCGTCTCATCAACCAAGATGACCACAATCAGAGAAATATTTGCTCAGAATCGGAGACAATCGAGAACCAAATAAAAAAGGAATGATAACATTTTCTGATAATCTATGCCGAGAAATAGAACAATTCAACAAGTTCATAGAAAATTTAGAAAATATAGAATAGACAATTTTAACTCCGAAGAACGAGAGTGTCGATAACATCAATCGAGTGATAAGTCAAAGAATAGAAGGAGAGACTAGAGAGTATTTAAGTGCGGATAAAATTGATACTTCTGATAATCCACAACATGAACATCTCTATCCGCCTGAATATCTGAACTCATTGAATCTCAGCGGTATTCCTCAACATCGTTTGTCATTAAAGATTGGCTCTCCAATAATGTTGTTGCAAAACATCAATCCCAAGTTTGGACACTGCAACGGAACTCAACTTAAATGCCGTTCATTCGATAATCATCTCATAGAAGCTGAGATTATAACAGGAACTCTCAAAGGAGATTTTGTTTTCATCCATAGGATGTCTATGCAACCAAGCGATAATCTACTTCTATTCACTTTCACAAGAAGGCAATTTCCGATCAGACCTTCTTACACGATGTTTATCAATAAAGCTCAAGGACAGACTCTAAATAAAGTTGCCATCTATTTCGAGAACGATGTCTTCACTCACGGACAACTGTACGTTGCAATGACTAGAGTCACAAGTCATCAGAATTTGGTTATCTTCACTCAAAAGAATAGTCACAATCAATTCATTGCCAAGAATATCGTATACAAGTTATGATCTTCATATATCATCTATATCAACCCAACATCCATCTCAACAAATCTTTTCTACGAATATCTATAGCGATCAATCTGTACACAGCGGATGGCTTATTACCTAACAACGTACTGAGTTTTATGAAAATAGATATCAAGTTCTTGACAATACTTTTTTCGGAGTTCGTAGGATAATTTTATAATTTTGAAACTTTCCGTTGGAAGGTGTTTTATGCGTTAAAAAATAGTTTTTTGAATGGTAAAGTTTAAAATTCGACATTAAAATTATTAATTTCTGTAAATAGGTAAATTTTGTAAATCCGTGACAAAAGTTTTAATCTTGGCTAAGTTATTTGATCGATGTTCAATATTTCCAAGTTTTGATTAGGTAATGTCCGTCGAAAAGTCCATCATCCCGTTCAAATTGATTAGAGATCCTAATAAAGCACTCTGGCATATTTCCATCTAGGTCATAATGAACGGCATTTTCCACTCTGACCATCGTCGACCTGTGTGACGTCATAATCCCATCAGAGCCATCCAACGGTGAGTCTTGATCCGCTGATGGAATAACGCAGCCGCTGCAACACATCGGACATTGGAGGGGTCGGCAGGTCGCTTCCAGAAACGAAATTTGCGCATTTGTTGAGGGGGTGGGGAGTGGAGAATAGAGGATCATTACTTCCTCGTGTCACTCCATTTCTACAAGTTCAAATTTCACAGATGAATTAAAGCAGATGCGCTGATGCCGTCACGGAAGGTTATTTTATATTTTAGAAACTGTATATGTTTTCCAGCTTTGAAGAGAATATCGGACTACAACAGAATTGGATTCAGTTTCAATGTATCCTTTTTTAACACATCACTGAATCCACGAGTTTTGCTGAAAGTTAATTACATAGACTTTCTGGATATATTCAGCACAAGTAAACAATACTTCCTCACTGCAGAGAATGACTTAATTGACTCAATAACAAATCATACTTTAATTTATTATTTTGATAAATTTACCACTTTTTTTTTGTAACCTAAGAAAGTGACTTCGCAGAATTACTTTATTAAATAAAGTAGCCTAAAGTGTAATAGATTCTTATGATATTCTTCTAAAATATCTTCTTTTCTTGCATTTTTTAATGAAACTTTAGCAAAATTTCAAGTTACAATAAATACAAATGTATTTGATTTGTTAGTATGTTCTTTGTAATTGTATCCTCGACGGAACATTATTAGCCATGGTTCAAGAAGAAATATACGCTACATTGAGGTCTTGTATTTAGTTTAGGCTTATGTTGTTGCTGAAGCAAAGTTGTTAACTTTTCTCGTCGAAACATTTTATCAAACATTATGCGAATAACGTCAACTTACCAATATTCCGATTTCTTTTATAAAGAAATTATTATTATCAATAAGTACTAATTTAGAGTTTAATTCCTTTCCAAAAATTGAAGAGAAGGCAAATTAAGAACTATTTTTATGTTAAGTGTTGTTTGAAAGTTTAGTTAAACATATAAGTTACGTATAATTTTAATTTAATTTAATAAGGAATTCTCCAAGAACTTCTTTATCAAAAAAAAAAAATTGTTATGAAAATTTTAATTATTAGAATTATTTTAGAATGTTTTCTACCAAGAGGCAATTTTGTAGCATTTATTTGCGTTGTCATACAATATTCGTTTTCAATTAAGCAAGTTAATTTCTATAGACTGATTTGAACAAAATTCTATTCATAAATATCAAAGTTTCATTAAAAATGTTTTTCTTGAAATATGCAACTGTCCAAATACATTATTATCTTACTTAGGTTTTATTTAGGATATCCCTTAAATCGTCATGTAAAATATTTAGGATATTATTTTAACTCGATATCAATTTATAATATTTCTTCATGGAAGACAGACCCTTAAAATAGATAAACAATCTAATGATTTTGTAAGAACCCTAGGGTGACTTTGAGATTGGGATTTTGGACATTACCTAATTTTTTAAAAAAATGTCTCAAACACTTTACATGTAGATATTCGAAAACTGGCATATTATCTACATTATCTTTGTAATCAAAAATATTCTGTACGTATAATGACAAATTGCATGAAAGTCAGGGATGCAAATTGCAAAAATTGTAAATAATATTTTTATGTTTTAAAACTATCTGTCTTCGTATCAGATCTTGATTAGTCTCCATTTCATGAAAATGTTTTAAGGCTAAATTTGAATAGATCTATATTGCGATTAACAGCATTTTCTCTGCAGATTTCCTAATTTGTTTTTATGCAAGATCTGCGCTTTCGATTTTTATGCGAAAAGAATACTAGAACTGTATTTTCGTAAAATTTTAAATAAGGAAAAAAATTGTAGATTTCAAGGACTTGTAAGGAAAATAGTCACATGCCACAAAATTAAACTTTTACAGGAAAGCAAGTTTTAGAAAAAAAATATTGCCAAGGGAGAATTAGATCTTATTTGGAATTATTTAAACTGGTTTTGAAAGTAGATGTAATTTATATATGATGGCTAACGGTATAGATATAAGACGACAAAAAATCAAAATCCGCGTAGATGTTGCGCTCCTTTATGCACGCTCCTTTTCTATTGGGTCATTGTAAGATTATAGAGTTTGGGGAATGCTTGAGGTATTCCTCACTTGCGAATGATAGTTTTCAATATTTCAGCCGATCATCTTGAATGTTCTTCAGGGAAATTTGAAGATACAATTATTTCCACAATATTGCTGCTTCTATTTCAAAACATACTGATAATTTAAAATTTTCTAGAAACTATTCATTTTCACATTAAAAAAATCCTGCAGATTGAAATTGGAACAAATTGCAGGACAACTGGAACAAATATGCCGATTGGTACATTGATAAAGATGTACAAAACAGTATTCTTCAAGTTGTATAGTTGTATGATATTGGAAGACTATACATCATAGGTTTGCTACACTAGAGTTGGTTGGATTCCGCAGCTCAATTACAAATACATCTTATTTAATTCAATATTTTGTTAATTCAATTAAGTCCAGATATGGAAAGTAAAAGCTTCTTCCTAATTACCCCAAAATTAGAGTTTGTTGTGTATCTTTTGCCCCGCTTTACCGTAAAAATTTAAGCTGTCATGCAAAGTAGAAATTAAGAGAATTTCAGAAAATAACAACAGCGAATTTTTCTTTAATTTTATTCAATTTTTAAACAGGTTTTATTTTGACAACCGATTATTCGAAGCCGGTTCTGCCGACGATATGATGGGAGAAGGGCAAAGGTCCTTCAGGAACAGATAGAGGGAGAATAAAGTCGTGGCAACGTGGCTGGTGGACTTATTAGTTTAATTGTAGGCTTTGTTCGCTAATGAGATGAATTGCAATGTTCCGAGACCTACTTAGTTTAATTACCGAAACGGGCCAGGAGTCCATAACAGACTGCTGCAAACAATATTAATTAACTCATTGATTTCTGTAGACCTATTATGTTCAGTGACGTATTTGTATAACAAAATTTTATCATTCAGGTTGGAAGCAGCTTGTTAGCAACCTATTTTGTTTTTTGGAACAACATTAATTTGTTTATTCCGAAGTTTAAAACACCTTAAGGTTACACATGAATTCGAATAGTCGTACCAAATGAAGAGTTCTTAAAAGCTGTAGTTAAAGGACTACGGTATATAAAGTATTCTTCCTGGGTATTCTAACAGTATGCCATCAATGCAGTAATTAAACTCTGATTTCATTTTTACTCATTTCATAATTAGACTTCATGAGTTAATTAAGTTCTAAAGTTTGAAGAGCTTCAGTGTTGTAAATATCCTCTAAAAGTTAAAAAGCTTAAATTCCCCGCAAAATGAAATCAAAAAGATATTTTTCTTTTTTATTTAACCAGAAATAAACAAAAGATAGACAGCGCTGTTTTTCCATAACATTTCCATGAAAGAAATTAACCTTCTATTTCTCGTCCTTGAATAGTAATTTCTTGGCAGAATTAGGGGATCACTTAACAAGAACGGGATTATCCCCAAGGTTTATTTAGGAGAGAAATGACTGAACACTACTGTTCTACAGTATATCATATCTTTCTTTTCATTGCAAAGTAATTTAGAGCATTACTTTAAATGTTAAAAATTATTAATTTTAAATGAGAATTATTTGCTTTACGTCACCTATAAGTAATGAGACTAATTGTATCATTTTCAGGACGCATTTTATTTTTAAAAATTTTTGTCGTATGTACTTCATTATGGATTGTTGAAAGATCAGTCATCCTGAGTCTTATATTAGTTGAAATGTCTGATTTATTTAAAATATTAATTGTTATTGATGAAATTAATTTCCTGCATAAAATGTAATATAAATATATAAATCCATCTAGCACGAGTGCAAGTTCTATTGAGAATTTGTAGACAATCAACATGACGAAATAAATAATAGTGTTTTTTCTTTATTTTCTTACTGTCTGAAGTCACACTATTTCATCTTTTTCTTTTTTATTCTGTCTTCTTTATGCTTATTTTGTTAATTCTCTATTCTTTGTTTTGTCGTTGCTAAAATACCAAATTTGAAATAGAAGATTAGGCAGGAAAGCTGCTTCTATCCAATATCTACTATAAGATCAAGCTAGATTTGTAGTAGACATAAGTTGATAGTTCATTGAGATTACATGTAAAAAATAGTTCTCATTGATAAATATTGATTAAGCATATTCTATGCAGGAATATCTGCAATTTTAAAAGCAAGAAAGTTTAACAATTAGAACGCATTACAATTTTAAAACTCATTAGTGTGATTGCTTTAAGCAACAAATTTGTCATATATTGGATGGTCATGACTTTTAATCATGCCTGGAAGTTCATTTCACAGAAGTAATTGAAAACATGAATAAAACAAATCAATTAATAAGTGAAACTGATCCTTAAAAAAGAAAGTTTATATTTAAATACACAATAATAATATGGACAACCCGACATGCAAAAATAAAAGGTGTTTCAGTTCTGGCCGTGAGGCTCTAAAAGAAGATTCTAGAGTGCTGGATGGAAACTTACTAAAATCTACAACAAAATTAAATTCATGCATGAAGAATTTGTGAAAATAAAAACAAAACTCTTACATAAAAGAAACCCTTATATTTGTAACAATTCAGGTCACAAATGAATGTAATATGGGCTTGGCAATTACGAATGGATTAATCATCCCAGCAACATCTACTGATGGAAAAATGAAATATTTTAAACCATTGCGTGAATGAAAGTAAAAAATAATGCAACGTTGTGTGTTATTCTAATTCCTTACATCTCGGCTTCGTTGGGTCCGGTAGCTCAGTGGTTAAGGCTGTACTCCGGGCTGGAGGATTCCGTATCGTCCAAATTTTCGGGCTATATTAGGGAATTTTTGCAGGGTTGTTTCTCTTCCAGACTATCCCTAGGGTCTACCCTGCCCTCTGCCAAATGAATTCCTGCTTTCTTATTGGAGGAAGGGGGGGGGGGCTAATGGCGGGCGGATCAGATGTCGACTAGTCCCGTTGGTCTAGAATCTAATTGTTCGCCTAGACCTTCCGTGACCTAAGTGCACAAAGGGATGTAACTTAATGTAGTGCGATACTTTAAACTGAACTTTTTACTTTTTACTTTGTTACAATCACAAAGTCTATTATCTACTGAGCTACAGAAGTTCTTATCAAAAAGACAAGGTAGCCATTTTAGTGTCTATAGGCAGAGAAAGTTAGTATTAAGAAATGAAAGTGAATGAATTGCAGAAAGATGCACAAAGCATCTTTGATGGTAAAAACTTGAAAGAAAAATAATTAAAAATGGTAAAGAGATGAAAGCGAAGAATGATTGAAGCGAGGCACCTTGGAAATCAATGATCAGCTTAATATTTGTGAAATCAATGAAAACAGACAGTTCACTGCAATCATAGCAAGGCTCAGAATTGAACATTATAAAGGTTTGAAAATTCATCCTGATAGATCTAGAAGTTATGAGAACTGTAGAAATTGTCCAGGAACAACTCAGCTACCCGATCATACTTACTCTTGTCCAGCTATTATCGTGGCACATCACAAGATGGAACATAACCCAAGAGAGCTTCTTTTCACCGATAGAGCCAACGATATCGCCGGGGCTATGCATGTGGCATAAGGACATATATAGAAACTCTTCATTGGACACGACAACGAGAACAACGTTAGAAATAAGCAAAGAACAAATTTCTAAGATTGAACAAGAGGGTTTGGGAGGTTTATTGTAAGGCAGAATGTTTTTTTTTTGCGATCCTCCACAATTAAAAAGAAGGACTTATCAATAGAAGACATTTATTTCATTAGAGATCAAATCGGCAATTTTAAACTGTAATCATAGCATATAAATTAGAAACTGAAAAACAAATGTAGTAGTGATTCCCTCAGTTCCGAATAAAGAAACAAAAAAAAACTATTTGTAAAAATCAAAGAAAACACATTATTTACTATTCTGTTCAATTTTATAGATACTATTCATTTCTTTTATGATAACAATGTATTTATCAGAAACCTCAGGTTATTCAAAATAACCTGGAATCATAGTGAATAGTAGAAATCAGAAAATCATTTACTAGCTTTTAGCAGAAGCAACAGCTGCTTCTGCTGTGAACTATTGCTAAGTAAAATAAAAAAGTAATATACTATATTATATTCACAATGAATTTGTAGAGATGAGTTTCAGAGAACAATTTTTAAATAGTTAACTTATTATAATTTTTAATCCTGAATTTTCCAAGCTTTTTACTTTCAAATTTAAAGAATGTTAAATTAAACAATGCTTTGTATAAAGGACTTCTATTTAATTTGTAGAGATGTATGTTTATTATTAGTAGTTTACTTATTCATTATTTAATTACAAAAATAACTTACTAATGTGATTTATGGTTCCTATACTTTTTGAATTATGAGTATGTTATCTTCTTAATTCTGTAATAAAGTTTAGATATAATCTAGGCTTAATAAAAATAGAAGAAAAAAGCTATGTTTTAGATTAAGTAAATACCACGAGCAAAAAAAAAATGCCCCACTTTTCAAAGCTTCCCTCTGCCTTTCGTAAAGTTTTTCTTCTTGTTTTCCCCTCCTAACTTTTTTCTTACTGTGACTTATAACGCAAACAGTTTGGCACTGTTGATATTTTAAGCAGCGAGTCTTCTATTTCATTGATTACACTTGAAAAACAGCCAGGCAGAGTCATGGCAATGAGCCCAAAACACTTACAGTTTGAAAGTATTTATAAACATGGAACTACACAACTTCAGTTTACTCCATTTCCCAGGAGGCTTTGCGAGCAATCTCCATTCAACCGTAAGGATGTCAATAAAAGTATTTGAGGAGATGGTGTCATCAAAGAGAACCCGTAAACAAAAGCAGCTTAGGAAGACTCAAGATAATTTACGGGTATTGAATAAGACGCAAGGATAAGATAAATAGAACTCATGTGTGGGAAAAATAATCAGAAACAGTTTCGCTTATTTTTCATTAAAATACTGTTCAATTCTTATACAATTTCGAGATATTTGTTAGTTATTTCATTAAATAAAATCCTTTACATCGTCTTTATATACCTTTAGTATGATGTGAATTTCTGTTGTCTGAACTTGAATTTCTCTAAAGAAATACAAACAAACTCATTAAACGATAAACGTCTTCGATTTTAAATTCCCAATCGTATTTATTAATCTTGAAAATTATTAAATTCTAATAAGGATAATTTTTTTGTGATAACTCATCACAGAAATGTTCTTTTTTTTAAATTTATTATTTTAAAACACTAATCTCGTTATCCACATAAAATTTCATGGTGATAGCCTCAAATAATCTAATAATGGAATTTTTGATGTTTTTTTCGTAATTATCATAACCTCTAATTTTATCACATTGTATTTACATATATTATAGTAAATTGCATTTATTACATGAGCATGATAATGAATATATAAACGTACAAGCTTTTTGCAAATATCTCGAAGCCTTATTAAATAATCAGAATAATTATAAGTTTTACTGTATTACATCATCATTTTGTAAAATTTATTATAATGATAAAATGGAAGCAACTCTTATAGCTATCACAGTGTTAGAGATCTGATAGTAGTCTAAGATATTTTGAAAATGTCAGAAGCAAAATACTAGATTTCAAAGTCGATGTTCATTCATTTCTGTCTTACATAGAAATTATTGTCAGAGATGCAGTTGGAAACGTTTTACACTTAACTTATTCAGTACCATTACTACAGTGTTACAGATCGCTTATTAGTAAAACTATTAGATTTTGAAACTTGTAGTGATATGACATGGGGCACTTTATACAAAGTGCCCCATATAACGCCACTACAAGTTTCAAAATCTAGTGAACATTAAAGAAAAATGGCTATGTTCTTAATTACAAACTTCGATAGATTCAGTGCAAGTTTCCTATTTCATATTCTATAAGTTTTTTTTTTTTTTTTTTAATATTCAGGATTGTATGCCATAAAAGGCCTATAAAAAGGATCAACAAATATTACAATGTAATTCAATTGAGACAATAATGCTGTTAAATTGGAGGTTTGTAGATACTTGCAGATACTTGTTGATACTTGTAGATACATCATGCACAAACATCAACAAACTAATGTACTTTCAAATAAAATCATTCAGTACTTTGTAGGTCATTTGCACGATTACTGTATATTCCAATTACTGTCGTATGGAGAAGTGAAAAATGTGAATTGTTAGTTTAGTAAGCTTGGTTAGTAAACTCAGCTCTTGTGTAATAACAAAAATTCGAGAAGTGTAAAAACAACGGCGACGTCAATTTTCTAAAAGAAAAAAGGCGATGAAAATGCATGCGATAAATTTTGGAAGAAAATAAACATGGATATTTGTAGCATAGTCTGTTGTAAAATAAAAAAGAATAAGATAATTAGCTTGTAAAAAAAGCAAATGTTATATTTCATTTTACGGTTTTCTTTTTTACCTTCATACATGTTTGTTAATTTGTGGGAAACATTAATCTTATCATTTACATCAATTTGGATATCAAAATGAAATTATTTGAAGTTACAACCAACATCAGTAATTCCGATCGTTAATTAAACTACTTAAATTCCTAACTTTCGTTCAATTTCATGAAAATAATTAAATTATTGAGGCGAAATTGCTTTTTAAAAAAAGAATTGCAATAATTAGAAAATGTTTCCGACATTGCTTGGGCTAAATATAAACTTGATCAATTTGTTGCTCATTTAGTTTGAAATCCAATAGCTATCATTAATTTTAATTTCAGATCAATTTGTAATTGACTGGAAAGAACGTTAAAAAATTTAGAACTAAATAACATTTTAATAATAGTTTGCTAAAATTAAAAGTTATTGACAATTTTAGTCATCCAAGGAAGTTCGTGGAAATTAAATTGTTCCTTGACTTCGGATAAAGGTTTTGGAAAATTTACTGGAGTAATTACTTTTAGAACTTAGAATTCCTAATAGAAATGCTTCGGACCCAGAATTTTTTTCGAATTTTGGATTTTTCCGCAATTTGGATCATTACAGTTGAAGAGAAGTGAGAAGAAATTCAGATTATGCATTAAACGATATTTAAACAACACAGAATAGGAAATAAGTTATCACAGACGCCTCACATTGACAATGTGTGGCGGTTTACTGAATACGAAAAAGTCATATTTTGAGCGGCATCTGTAGAAACAGTGAGTCGTAGTCTACCATCAAAGGGCTCACTGCTGTGAGACTGAAGTTAGGCTCTTAGAAATATTTCGGATTTCAGAACTTAAGACTGGGGATATTCAATCACTACAACAAAAAAAGTATTATAAAATAACAATTAAGTTTTATTTATTTTATTTGAAACAATTCAATATTATAATTTTCAATTCTATCCCACACGTTAAACAACATGTTTATGAATATAGGATTATCTTTTCTTTTTCACAATTTTAACATTAACTTTCTTAAAATTATGACATTTTATTAAAATTGTAATTTACTAGTTTTTTTACTTAAAATTATAAATAATAAGCTTAATTAAGGAATAAAATTTAGTTTTGGCTTTGAAAATCAAATAAAAAATGAAAAAAAACTTCATAATCTTATAATCTTATAATTATAATTCTTATTTTCATTTCGAACTACAACGAAATGTATTTGGAAAACATCAATAGTCAAGCTGTAATTTCAGGATATTTAACTAACTTTACATATTCCAAAAAAAAGTAGGTTTTAATAAAAAAAAAAAGTTTTAATATTTATTCGTTAAGTAATTATCAATCTTCAAAATTCCTATTTTTTTTAAATGCGATTAATCAAATTTTCATTAAACTCCTAAATACAATTGGAAATTCTAACGCTTTTTATAAAATATTACTTCTTAAAAAATACTTCATTTAATTTTTCGGCATTAAATTTTACTTACGTATCGATTTAGACAAACAATTTCTCAAAATAAGCTGAGGGTATAACCACAAGTTAACTACTGGTAGAAAGAAAGGGCCTTATAATTTCACGAAATCTTGATGTGATCAATCGCAGCCACATAATGTCATAATGACTGTTCAAATAAGATCCCGTTGTCTACTTTGTTTAATTTTACTCTGTTTGTCTGCTAAAAAGGTTTCTTTATAAAATTAGATCTTTGAAATCAGTTATAAAGCCATACACCTGAATATGTTTGCACAAAGATAATTTATACAAAATTAAGTATACAAATTCGACTAGTTTCTCCGTCGAAAGACGGTATTATCAAGTTTATCAAATTAGATCTTGGTATGAAGAAAATATTTGTGGGCTTGGTAGGGCATTTCCATAAGGTATTCGAGTGCTGAATAGTGGTGTCAGATTCGAATCCCGACTGTGGTCGGAAATTCTTCCTTGGTTTCTTTCCTTCTCCAGACGGCTCCTAAATTTTTCCTAAGCCGTTCAGGCACACCCTTGTCATGTGAATCCATTGTCAACGTGACGACCTGCAACAAGCTTGATACGTTTGAACCTGGATTCGATTCCCTTATTTTGTTTGAATGTTTCCTTTCTTTCCTATGTTTTGTCTGCTTCTTCTTTTCTTTCTCTTCATCCGTCATCTACGGCATGTTATATTTGATTGTAGAGTTTGTCCTACAACAAAAAAGAAAAAGAAAATCACCTAACACAAGTAAAATGTAAAACCCAAGTAAAATGGATATTGGGTTCTTTTCCTGGAGTTAAAGGTGAGAGGGAGTGTAACTGACCACCAATCTCAAATTCATCCCTTGGTCAGAGATAGCCTAAAGCTTCACCTCTCGCTACCCTTTGGGTTCCACCTGTTGTGAGATAATTTAATTGTCAACATTACTTCACCAAGTATTTCCATAACTGCATTTTCCTAACTTATCACTATTTATGCTTTATATCTATTTAGCCTGAACTCCTGAATAACTGGTAAGCGAAAAATGTTTTGTCAATAAAGCTTCGATATCTTATGCAAATTTCAATAAATTATTGAAAATTACAAAACAGAAAAATATTATTTTAAAAGTTTCAAAACAGTTAAATTAGAAGAAATAATGGATCGACTTCAATCAAGCTTGTTTTTGTTTTGTTTTTTGTTTTTTAATTTTTTGCAAAATGCATTAAGTCTTGTAAAATTACAGAAAATCAGATGGGTCAAATGATTTATTAATAGAAAAATAAGAGAACGAACATAATTGTGCTTATCTCAAGAAACTCAGCTAATCATCTATTCCATTTGACCAATACATCTTCAATTGCTTTGAAATTGTCAGAAATAAGATTGCTCCTTAAAAACAGATAATAGATAAACTACTGGATAACAGATAAACTATTAGATAATAGATAAAGATAGTCAGAAAAACAGATAAATAGGTAAAAACAGATGAATGAAAAAGAGATGGTAAAAACAGATGGTTAAATTCATTTAGGTAAGAGATCAGCAAACAAATTCTGTTTGCATATATCTCAGTTCAACAAACAAAATAAATATACTCATTAATTTAGGAACTAACGTATAATATTTAGCAACCGCGTATTTATGCATATTCAAATACAAAGGAAACACTTAAATAGAACGACACCATCACAAATACATAATTTCAAAATCTAACTTATTTGTTTGTATATTTTATCAAATTCAAGTTTTTCATAGACTACAGGAAAAGCAATAACTTAGAGAAATTGAACTAATATCTGAATAATAATTGTTGCTTGTTGTTTTATCTAAGTGGTCAAGGCCTTGAGCTGCAAGTAGCACTTATTTATTAAATACATAAAGAATAGTCCCATTACTTTCGTTACTTTCTATAGGAAATGTGAATATTAAAATGACAACTATTTATAAAGAAAGGCTGCAGTTCATAATGTGGGTTTACAATTACTGAATAAATAGTTACGTTGTTAACTAAATATCTGTTAAATCTGATATTAATCAGTTCTATGAACTACGAAATATCCGGAAATTTATTACAAAGAATAATCTTTTAATTTTTTTTAAAATTTTAGATGAACGGGTCAAGTAATCTCAGTAATTTAACGTGTGTTGATAAAATTTAAAATAATGAGGCCTAACATATAAATTTAAAACACTAAAAACTTTTAAAAACAATTAAAACGCAAACATGTTTCGAAATGCCTAAATTACGTTTCGAAACATGTCTGCGTTTTAATTGTTTTAAAAGTTTCTTGTGTTTTAAAATTATGTGTTAAGCCTCTTTATTTTAAATTTTATCAACACACGATAAGTTACTCTTGAGATTACTTGGCCCGTTCATCTAAAATAAAAACAAAATAATCTTTTAAGTTTAAGAAAATATAGAATTTTGAAAATTTTTAAATATTAAGATTAAGTCAAATGCAAGAGAATTATTACAACTACTAAACTACCGTATATGCTCTAATAAACGCCGAGGCTCTGATTGTCGCCGGTCTCTAATAAGCGCCGGGCTGCAGAGGAGACACGGCCAAATAGTAGCCGGTCTCTAACAGTAGCCGGGTCTTTGATATTTGCCTACCGGTACTAGTGTAAGCGTCCGTATCTTTATAGTCGTGCATAATACCTTACGGTACAATACCTTACAAAATGCCGCCGAAACGGTCATGTGACATTGCCTTTAAGATTCGCTCGGTGGAATACGCGAAAGAAACTTCCGGTGAGGCGGCCGCCCATCATTGCGGATTTGGACGACGAATGGGAGCGAAAGGTATAAAAAAATCATTTCCATTATCAGTCTGATGTAGTATGTGAAATTCAAATAAAGTAGCTGTTTGTATTTAATATTAGCCGGTATTTATATTTAAAAATATTGCTTTCTGAAGGTGTTTGTTAATAATGGCCGGCCTCTAATAGCAGCCGGTCTCTATTAAGCGCCGGAGGCCGAGGCTAGTTTTGCAAATAAACGCCGGGGGCCTCTATTGGAGCATATACGGTACTAATGTTTATTTACTGTAAAGGTAAATGTTAGGTATTAATATTATTGCCGTATTATTAGAAAACTTTAGAAAACTTTGAACTATTCTAAAAATCAGGGATAGCAATTTCTCTTTTCAGGATGGCTACGACTGAATATTGAATCATTGAATAAAGTTAAAAATTTTGTATCTGTACTTCTAAGCTTTGTAAGATATTTTTGGGATATAACTGATAACTGATATAAGGTATGAAAATCGACCTGTTTACGATTAAAATAACTCAAAAACCACTTAATCTATCATTTATCTTTCAATAGTAAGTATTAAATAGAAAAGATTTTGATATGCTCATATGCATTTCATACTGACTTTGGTTTGCTTAACAAGAAGTAAAAAACAAAAAACCAAAAAACAATCAAAGTGAATTTAACTTCAGAACTAATTCTTGCATATGCTTATCCTAGATTGGTCATTAATGAACACTGAAAATGGTGTAATATATTTTCGTATTAATTAAGATATTGTCTTTTCCTATTATCTTCACAACATCCTCTAATTGGATTGCCCAATGTATATACGATTTTTGAGATTTACAGTGACTTACTATCTGAAAAATCAAGTTAAATGCAATAGTGCTCGTTTTGCGACGATTCGTTTTACGACGATTCACTTTTACAACCATTGTCGAGTCGGTACGAGTACTCCCGACTTGTGGTGCATCACTGTCGCAACTCAAGCATCGTTTCTTTTATAGCTCTTTTCCAGTGTTCATGTATCTCTTGTTTTTCTAGTGTAGTGCAGTTCTTTTAAGTTAATTGTGATTTTCCAGCCATGATGTCCATCAAAAAGACAGATTGTCCTCTTCTGCAAACAACAATTAAAAGAACAAGGAAGAGTGTAACTTTAGAGACTAAAATGTTACTGAGCAGAAAAATGGCAGCTGGTTAAATTTATACTTTCCTCTCCTCGACATCGGCTACTGTATCAACAGTTTCAGAGAACTCTGAAGAAGATAAAACAAGCAGAGAGAACTGCAAAATTATGCGCATTAAAGTTTTTAACATAGAAAAAAATGAACAATTACTAACATTATGGGTTGATGTCTTAAATCAAAAAATTCTTCTCATTTGAACAGCATGGTATTACTACAAAGGCTAAGAATCTTTTTAAAGAAATTCAACAAAAAGATTGTGAAAACGAGACATTCACTCCTAGCAAAGGATGGTTCGCAAGGTTCAAGCATCGCTCGCTAATTCATTGCATAAAAGCTGCTGGAGAGACTGCTAGTGCCGACATTGAAGCAACTCGCGCGTTCACCGCCGAATTCAAGAAAATTATTGAGGACAATGAATTGCCATGAGATCTTGCTTTTAACGCGAATGAGACAGGATTGTATTGGAAAAAGTTACCGTCAAGAACGTACAGCTCAAAGAAAGAAAAATCGGCGCATGGTTTCAAGGCATCCAAAGACCGACTTACTCTGTTCCTTCGAAGGAACGCATCAGGAACTCTAAAACTAAAGCTATTACTGGTGCGTCACTCTGAAACTCCCAGAGTAATGAAAGGCATTCAAAATCCCGTTTGCCAGTCATTTGAACTTCAAACAGAAAGGCTTGGGTCAAGCAACAAATTTTCTCAGAATTATAAGCAGCTCTGCCATGGTGTGCTACATTTTTGTAATAAAAACAATCTGCCTCCAAAGGTTCTTCTGTCGCTTGACAACGCTCCAGGACATCCTCCAAATTTGGAGGATTTTAAGTAAAAGTTAGAGATTAAGATCCCCCCCCCCCCCAACACACCTTCCTGCTCCAATCAATGGACCAAGCAGTAATAGCCACTTTTAAGGAGTATTAAGGAGTATTAACTCAACAAATGATATGACAAATGGATACTTCTGTGGTCTCCCTGAAAGAGTACTGGAAACATTTTACCAGCAAATTTTAAGAGCTATTGATAATATAATAATGGCATGGGAAAAAATAACTTTGTCGATAATGAAAGGTATGTGACATAAAATTTGGTCTAGCAACGAGAATTATGGTGCTAATTGTGGCAACTTGGATATGGTTATCAAAGAGATAAGGGAGATAGCAGAAGTTGGTCTTGATAATATTGATCCTGGGGCATCACTGAAGTTTTAGAAAGTCACTAACAGCCACTGTCCAATGAAAATCTCACGACTTGGCCCAACAATTGACTGATGAGGAGGTCGTGGAACCAAAGAAATGCAGACGTAGTACCTTATTGACATTCTTTCCGCTGTAGATATGGCACCTGAAAAGTTTTGTGATATCGACCTTAACTGGGGATGTAGCTGTACGGTAAATAAGGGGCATAAAAGGCATGCTACACCCTTATCATGAAACCTTGCAAGAAAAAGAAGAAAAATTCAAAACAGATGTTACATTCTTTCTTTCTATATGCCTAATTCATTAAATTAAAATTATATTATAAAGATATATTGTAAACTATAAACTATTTGTCTAATTTGTTTGGCTCATGAAACTATTTCAATTCAAACTATTTAAGTAGTACTCGTTTTACGACGATTCGATTTACAACCAAATATTCGAGAAAGTAGCCTCTTCGTAAAACGAGACCCTACTTTATTTTCTTTAAAATCATACGATCTTGTAATTAAAAGTCACAACTTATATCTACACTAAATTATAGTTTCATGGTACAAGCCTGAAGCAACTGTAGATAAATTTAAAGTAATCAATTTCAGTCAATGCTAAGAAATTGATTTCTATTAATAACTCGACCAATGTTGAGGCACGAAAACTGGTATTCTGATCAGCATTGGTATAACAGCATTGAATTATTATCCAGTCAGCTTCCTATATTGAACTCTTATTTATTACGCTTATATTTAACTGTAATAATACTAGAGTATTTGCCCGTCATATGATGGATAGAAAATTAAAATGAATGCATTGCATAAATGAAACATAAATGAATTTCTTTATTGGAAGGCTTGATGCGGGCATTACTGGGAACTGACGGCGCTTCAACTTGAAATGGCAAATTGACATCACTCGGTTGAAAATCGATCCTGGAAATAGTGACGATAACAACTCTGTTGTTTTCCAAAAGAACTTCTGCCATGATATATTGCGATGGCACTTCTTAAGGACTTATCGTGTGCCATTACAGAGTCCTTTCTTTGGATTGAGATTGCGATGGAGAAACACAATTTCTTGAGGCTCACCTAATGAGGTGGCATTTCGGAAAATATGAGAGTGTGAAGAAGCTATGCAGGATAGTTTCGTTCATCGCTTGGATCATCCGATACTACTACATCTGCACTGCAGTAGATATGAGACCTGCCGGGTAGCTTTTCTCTCTTGCTTTACGCACAGAATTGGAAAACAATATATACGATTTGAGATAATTTGGACTTATAGACGAGAAGAATATGCATAAAAATTATCATTAAATCATCAAAAATATTAATATTATTAGCTACATCCAACTTATTTTGCTACAAAATTAGTCCCATAAAATGATTGAAAAGAAAATATTTCAATTTTTTTATTCAGAATTATTTTATACTGGTATCTGGAAATTAAGCCTATTATTTTAGTTTTGTTCCTTGGAAAAATAATTTTTGATAATCAGTGATTTAAATAATTCAAAAAAAATATAAAAAAAAAATTCTTCATTACATATGTCAAGAATAAAATTTTCAGGTTTATTATGTATCAGGATTTGAAAATATTGAATTTGTTTTTTCAAATTTAAAATCTTCAATAATAGATTTTAAAAGGTATGAAATTAATCGCATCAATAATATCATTTATTTCTACAGCTGAATTGTTAATATTGCAAATATCAGACTTAATCTTTTTATTGTATCAAACTTCACAAATTCTGAGGCAATCGAAAAGCCACAGAACTGTAACAAAGAATTTTCTCAACGTAATCCATCTTAATAAAACCAAAGATTAACTTTTTCAAGAACTTCAGAATTTCCTCAGGGAATCAGAACTTCTTGATTGAAAAAAACATCGAGTCTTCTTTAAATAAGGTTTCCTTAATCTAGCCACAAATCCCTTCAAAAATAAATGTCTTCCTACTTCTTAA
This sequence comes from Thereuonema tuberculata, assembly GCA_023159025.1. Taxonomy (NCBI): domain Eukaryota; kingdom Metazoa; phylum Arthropoda; class Chilopoda; order Scutigeromorpha; family Scutigeridae; genus Thereuonema; species Thereuonema tuberculata. The sequence goes on from JAFIDM010012231.1 coordinate 74,088,307, forward strand.
TCCCAAACGTTTTACCTTATAAAAAAAGAACCAAACCTTTGATTTTAGAAGAAAATTAGGCATTTAAAGTTTGAACAAAAGCTCTTCAAATTTCAAACACAGAATTTAATCCTGAAGTTACAGATGGGGTATCTATTTTATCTACAATTAAAGCTTCATTTGCTGCGTTCCTGGAGAAGGAGCTCCTTTCTATATCCGTACTCAAACGCTCAAAAATTCAATATTACCTTTAAAATCCCCGGAATAGCGGAAAGGAATTACAGAATTCAGAATTTGCATTCATTGTGGCTTTTATTTGTATTGTAGGACATTGTATTTGTCCTGGCAGCCGATTTGCTTTCACTTAGGTTTAAGCAGTGACCATTCAACGTAATCCTCTCTCCCTCGCTTTAACCATGTTGATAATTAATTAGGAAGCAAACACAGAATAGGCTATCTCTTTACCTTTTCGCGGACAGAGAGAATGGAACAGAATAAACACTGCATTTCAGAGTCTCCGTTCCATTCTAGATGACACCCTAATTCTTTCTTGGAATGTTGATCATTTATAAATGGAAACGTAGAATAGAAAACAGTGTGCGACGTTTTCATTATGTACCTTTATCTCAATGAGGAAAGAGCTTATGTAATATTTGCTTGGACGGTTTTCTCTTTCTAACAACATTACTCAGAAGGAAATACTAATTATTCTAGCAGAGTGATATAGTTTACTTTACTACGAAAGACAACATTACTTTCTAACAAATTTAAAAATATCATCTAATGTGAGCTAACAGGTTAGTTTCATACATATTAGATCTAAACAGAAAAATAAATAGTTTTTAATTTTTATACTTGAACTGCTTTAGGAATATCTGAAGTAGTATGTAACAGCAATAATGTGGTAGTTAATTCTCTCTTAAATATTAGAGATGAAAATAGAAAAATCTCAGAAATTTGTTATCCTAAAGTTGTTTGACTTACTGAAAACTTTTTTTTATTAAAGATTAATGATTAAATAAATAAATATTAAAGATTTTTTTTATTTGATTTGATATTTTTTCATGATTATTTATCTATTATTAATTTTGTAAATTTATTGAAACGAAATTATTAAAAAAAACTATTGATTTTTTTTATTGAATTATTAAATACAGTTTTTCATTTTCTCAGTACCACGTTCCTTATAATTTGACTGTTCAGAAGCCAATCAGATTAAGTCATTTTTTTTTTTTATAATCGTTTCAGGCCAACTAAGGACCACATTAAGATAACTATTTTCTTCTCTCTTCCTTCCTCTTTCTCCAAAACTCCTTCATCCTTTCCGAATGGACTCTTTTCCTTTCATCCGACCATTTGGCTCCAGTTGTTTTCCTTTTCCCTGTGTCTTCCTGAAAACCTTTGAACTTCTTAACTTTTAGTCTGAATTTGTCTCTGCTGAGTAGGGTCTCCCGATCAATCTGCATTTCTGCTAAGTCCTTTATTGCTTTCCCACTCCACCCATTTTTTTTGTCTGTTTTCCTGTTTTGGAAGAAAGTATGGATTTTCTTTGTTAATCTATCTTCATTCATTCTCTCTAAGTGCCCATAAAGGGTAACACGTCTTTTCCTGATCTCATCCGTTATTTTAGGGCATTGCAAGTAAATTTCTCTATTTGGTCTCAAAACCCAATCGCCATCTTTATTCTTGATTGGACCTAATATTTTTCGCAAGATTCTTCTTTCTTTCTTTTCCAAATCTTCTAGTGCCATTTTGCATCCAGTTAGTAATAGTGTTTCTGACCCATAAAGCACTTCAGGTTTTACAACTGTATTATAATGTCTCAATTTAACGGCTTTAGATAAACATTTTTTATTATACAAATTTCTTACTTTCATGTATGCTCTTTTCATTTTTTCAATTCTAATTTTAATTGCTTCTTTTTCACTTTTAAGATTTATATTTTCACCCAAATATATAAAGTTATCCATTTTATCAATGTTGCCGTACTTAGTTTTAAGAATTCCTGGTGAATTGCCTTCATTGGTCATGTATTTTGTTTTTTCAAAAGATATTTGTAAACCTACTTTTTCTGCTGTCTCCTTTAGGAGTTCCAGTCTTCTTTTTGCATTTTCTATGTTTCCATCTAATATTACTAGATCATCCGCGAAGGCCAAGCAGTTGATTGATACTTTAGATCTACCCAACATAATGTATTTATTAAGTTTTAGTTTTTCCTCCTCACTTATCCATTCTCTTGTAACTTTTTCCAACACGCAATTAAATAGGAGTGGGGACAAACCATCTCCTTGTCTGACTCCTGATTCAATTTGGAAAGGACTAGAAATTGTTCCATGGAATTTAACTTTAGACACCGTGTTTGTCAAAGTTTGTTTAATTAATTCCAGAGTTTTCTTATCTACTGAAAATTCTTTTAGGGTTTTAAAAAGAGAATCTCTGTCAATCGAATCATAGGCCTTTTTAAAATCAACAAATATTAGCACTATCAAACAAATAATTAGATACTTTTCAAGTATCTAATTATTTGTTTAAGGTTTAGAATTTGTTCTGGACAGGATCTACTACTCCTAAACCCAGCTTGATATTCTCCAATATGTTTATCCAGTTGAGGATTTAGTATGTCCAAAAAAGCTTTGGATAAGATTTTGTATTCTACAGGTAATAATGAGATTCCTCTGTAATTATTAATGTCTGTTTTATTCCCTTTCTTATGAAGTGGGTGAATTAATGCAACCTTCCAATTTTCTGGAATTGTTTCGGTGTCCCAGATCTTGTCCATTTTTTCTTTTATAATTGTGGCACCTAAATCTCCACTAGCTTTTAGAATCTCTGCTGTGATGCCATCTTCACCTGGGGCTTTGTTGTTTTTTAGTTGTTGGATGTATTTTTTAATCATATCAAGACTTGGTGGTTCTGAATCTTTATTAGAGATGCTATCATGAAATTCCAGTTTTTTGGTCGGTTTTTCACAATTCAGTAACTTTTCAAAATATTCTGCTAATAGCTTACAGTTTTCGTCATTATTAAGTGCTAGTTTTCCATTTTCTTTCCTGAAGCATAGAGATTGCGAAACGTACCCAGACATACAATTATTAAATGTTTTGTAGTAATCCCTTGTATTATATTTTTTAAAATGTTCTTCTATAGATACAAGTTGTTCCTTTTCAAACCACCTCTTTTGTGCCCTAATAGTTTTATCCGCTTGTTTCTTGTCAGACTGATAGCTATTCCACTTACTACTTGTTTTCCTGCTATACCAATTGTTCCAAGATTTTTTCTTTTGTCTAAGAGCTTCTTCACATTTATTATTCCACCATCTGTGCTTTCTCTGTTGGTTCTGTGGAGCTATGTCAAATGCAGTATGTTGAATCATTTCTGTAAAGTTGTTGGCATCAATCCCCGCTTCCTTCAGCTTCTCCTGAAAATCGCACTCCTTTTCCTTCAAAGTTTCATTATTAATTCTCTTATTCGTCCTGGTTTGTTTACGGATTTTACATTTTGGAATAAATCGCATGTGGATTTCCGTTGGATAGTGATCTGAATCAACTTCCATTCCTCTTTTGACTTTAATGTTCTTAATTTCTTGATAATTATATTTGGAGATGGCGACATGATCTATTTGAAATTCTCCTAAGATGGGATTTGGTGAAATCCATGTTTTTTGTTTTCTAGTTAGTTTTTTGAAGTGAGTTGTCATGATTTTAAGGTTGAATGATCTGCATAAATCTACTAATCTTGAGCCATTTGTATTAGTTCTCTTATGAGCTGGGTAGTTTCCGATAATTTTTTGGAATGCTTTTTCCTTACCCAGTTGTGCATTGAAGTCCCCCATCATGATTATTATGTTATTCTTGTGAACTTTTGATAGCCTATTTTCTAGATCTTCCCAGAAGATTTCTACTTTTTCTGGGTTTTTCTTATTATCTTCATTTACTGGTGCATGACAATTAAATATTGAATAATACTTATTCTTGCATTTAATTGTCAAGACAGAGAGTCTTTCACTGAAGGATTCAAATTCAATTACATTTCTGGGTATACTTTTATGAATGACGAAGGCTGTTCCTAGAATTTTAAGATTTGAGTTTGAAAGTTTGATTGCGGGTTTACCCTTAAAGATTCGATAGTTCTCACTATCCATCGTTAGGTCATCAGTATATCTTGTTTCTTGGATGGCTGCTAGTAAAATGTTATTGTTGTTCAGAAAGTCAATGAGTTGCTTGAGTTTCCCAGCTTTGCAGAGAGAGTTAACATTCATGGTTGCAAATTTATACTTCCTTTTAAATTTAAACGTACCATTACAAAGACCCTCAGGACCCTCCGACTGATCCTTGCGTGATGGTGCAGACTCTCCAGAATCCGAACGTCTGCTTGCGCTCCTTTCCGGAGCGGTGGATTGGCCACCTGGAGTAATATTGTTTCGTTCATCACACATCATAGTTATCCGGTTCTTACGTAGTGGGTAGACATTTGTCTACCGAATTTAAAACTAAGATTGTTAGTCCTAGAGTTTTCTTCCAGCCGCCCCTAACATGGGGAACAGACGCTGACCAAACGCCGCCCGATCCGGGAACAGACACGGTTGGATTTTAATAGCTTTTATACTAACCCCAAAAGCAGGGCTGCCTCATTCGCCAGTTCCGCCGCATCGATGATCTTCATCTCCGCCAGATTAAGTCATTTTGTTTTAAATTGAAATTTTTTCTGTAAGTCATGCTCTAATGTTTATACTTTCGGTTGAAATGTGCCCAAAATCACTCTTCCAAGTTTATAGTTATGTTATCTTTCAATAAAAAATTCATTCTTCAAATTTACAAGCATTGTCATTTTTTGGTACGTAATTTTAAAAAACCTATTTCATTTTTTGGTTTATTGACTTAATCTGATAGGCTTCTGAACAGTCCATATATTACTACAATTCTGAATGTTTCTTTAACATTATTTTAAAATTATTTCAATTTTACAAAATTATTTCTTAAATAAGATGTGCTGATATCCTTAGTCATTTTTTTTAAGTTTATTTTGAAAATCTAAATTTTTTTAAAAGCTGAAAAACCAATTTGTTTTGCGGATTTTTTTTTTCTTCACAATGTTTTTTCAGAAATCGTAATCTGTTCCTTCTAATTGCCCCTAAAATAACCTACTTATTATATATATATTATATATTAATAAAGCACGAATAATATTCAATACAAATAATAATAGAACAGGGAAAAGGTGGATAAGTTATTGATACAGATTAATACACACCATTAAAATTCGTAAAATGAAATGATCAGAATATTTATGTTGAAGTTCATACACTAATATAAAAAAAAAGTCTTGTCAAAGGATAAGAGAAATTGTTTCCATAAGAATGCTGTAAATGCAAGTACGACTACGGTTGTATATACAGTGTATATATATATAGATAAAGCATAAAATAGTATATATGTTATGTAATACAATTTAAATAAAGTGAGATGTGAGTTTTAATATCTGTACTGGCTACTTAATGTCTACAGGTCTCATCAAAATTTTACGTCACCTTCAAAATCTAATTATTTATCTGGTCTTTTTAGCAGTTATCCCTATTCATTTCTTCAACGTGTGGATCATTTTTTCACACCAGCGTAATCGAACTCAACCTTAAATCTTTCGAACAAGCAATTTTCTTTATCAGTATTTATCAATTTACATTTTTACTTTTGAAAAAAAAACCCAGTCATTCACGGATCTATGTTAAAGTTAATAAGATATAATATTTGTGAGTGTTTGTTTGTCCACGATAAGTACGAAAACTACTGAATCGATTTTATTAAATTTTCATTAATGAATTCCTTATAATATCGAGCGCAGGCTATATTTTATCAGGACAACATAAAAGGGGACTAAGCAGTGAACAAAAATGTGAAGCTGGGCGTAGAAAAAACAAGCTCGCGGCATGTAAGACTAGATACGCTAGCTAAACTATTAGAGATGTATTTAATTACATTTAATTAGTTCTATAATTACTTCAGAACAGTGTTAATCTAAATTTCATAAATGACTTACAATAAGCATTTTTAGATTTGTAATGTTTGGAATTTCATAGCATCCATCTTTTGTGATGAATACAAAAGTTATACAAAAGGAACTAAAACAAACGTAAAGCATACGGAACAAAACAAACAAATATGTCATTTAGACAGTCTATTTACGACTGAAAGTTATGAAGATATATCATCGATAGAAAATAAATAAACTGGGTTAAAACGACTATCGTCGAGCGGGGGCAGGTCGCCGTGAAGATATAAGCAAATTGTATTCTGTATGTAGGTAGTTCAAGATGCCAAAAAGTCGATCGAAGTTATCAAAAAAGGCTTCTCAGAAGAAAGTAAGCCGCAAGACTCAATGAGACAGAGGAGGAGCGTGAAGCTAGCCCGTCTAAAGTCACTTCGGACACTTGCTCAAGACGTGCTAGAGAGGATACCCTAAAACGAGAATTACGCTTGCTGGAATAATAAAATCAATCTGCCAGCTATAGTTAACGCGAGTCAGCTTCCCAGAGGACTAAGGACTCGATGATTGTATAATATGGTATTATTAATTTACATATATATTTTCCTGCAGAATTTTAAGAAGAATAACATGCAATTACTTTTCGTTCTTCAGCCAAAGTAATTTTTGTGTGTGAAGTAAGAAATAAAAAGTAAATTAGAGAGCAGAGGAGTAAATTACTGTCTTACTACTTCAATTACTTTATAAAAAATTGACTGTTTTCCATCAAATAAAAAAAAGCGTAAATCGAGACATATCTGTAGTTTGATAAAGTTAGCCTAATATCCAAAATGTCCTAAAGAATGAATGTCTTGAAGATCTACGGTTTTGTTTAGGTTTTGAGACTCTTATTGTTTATTATTTCTTCCTTTTCGCACTTTGAAAGTTGATTATTGTTCTAAGAAAGCCTAAGTAAGGTTGACAACCTCCTGGAAGTATTTGTGTAGGAGGTAGCGACATCTTGAGGCTGCATCTTCTCTTGGTTTGAAGTGCTTAAGTTTTCTGTCATTTCCAGTGTTTTAATCTTATTTCATCTTTCAAAAAATTCTTTACAAAATTACAGTCCTAAAGACAACTTTTGATGATAATTAAAAGTTTTTATATAGGTTAAGGTAAGGAAGTAGAATAGATAGAATGTAGAAAGATCCAGCTCTGTATTTTGATAAATATTGACCATATCTTTTGAGCATATCTTTTAAAAATTCTTTAATCCCAATCTTTTTATGTTTCCTTGGAAATCTTTTTTGTTATTATTATTAAAAAAATCCAATATGGGGAAAATACCAAACATTACATAGTTGCAGCAATGACAGAAACTTTAGAGAATATGGCAGATATAAAATTGTTCTTCTCATAATCAGCGAATGAGATGTTCTTCCCGCAGTTCTGAACGAAACGTATTCGTCCTGTTGCAGTTATGATAACGTCACCATAGATTTGCAAGATGTGAAAAAAAAAACAAACAAACAAACAAATAAAATAGTCAGTGAATAACATTAAGAATTAATCACATTATTATACTGCGTTTTTACCAATTAACTTGAAAAATGGTGTATATAGCGATAACTTACATGAGATCCCAAGTGTATTACTTGTTTAAGAATAACAAGCAAAACGAAAGGGGAAAGTGTTTATATTGCCAAAAGCGAATATCAATTCATTCTTAGTAGACTTGTAATTTAAAATAAAGATTAAAAGCTGTAAAATATCAATTAACAAAACTGATCGCCTAATGATGCAAATATCGTTATAAAATTTATTATTAAAAAAAAAAGATTCGTAGCTGTCTCAGAGTGGAGAAGTTAAAGTAATTTAGAAAAACTGTTGATCTTGGATCAATTTTAAAACACAAATTTAAACTTGCTCTTCATAATTAGCAGCCCCTAGGTTACAGCTTGCCTGTAAAACGTAGGGACGCTATTTGTTTTGTGTTGCTGAATGTCAAACTTTTTGCTGGATGTCACACTCTGTCGTGGGCAACTGGTTAGAGATATTAGAATGAAACCTTCACCATTGTGTTCAGCATCAAAAAATATGTCAACAGGTAAAAAAAATCAGACCTGTATGACCACTCCCTGACCGACGGTTGGGGGGTCAAAATTGGTCGCTTCCAATAAAATTATTATTATATTATATACAAGCGTTACTCTGTCTGTCATTGTCATGAGACATTTTTCCAATTTTGTGACCAAACTATAAGAGATAGATTGGTCCTTTAAATGGATAAAATGTAGAGCTTTTTAAGACAAACAAAATGCTACAAAAATCTTTTGAAAAAAGTTTTTGGTTTCCAAGATGGCGCCTTTTAAAGAGTCAAATTTTGGCTTTTTCTCAATTTAAACGAAAAGTATAAAAGTTGGAAGAGAACATTATATTGAGAAAATATTGGTATTTGAAAGTTCTATCGAACGATATATCAGTCATTAACAAACGTTTCTGCGTTTGGAAGATACATACAAAAATGAAGTATTTTGCGGCAACTCCCCGTGTGAGTACCAACGCGCAATACAACTGAGTGAAGCGGAGAAGCTTACAACGAGCTGGGAAGTCATGTATTCTCCGATCTTCATATTAATTTGCTAAATAAATAAAGGTTTTTTTTTTTTTTTTAATGCTATACATGCAAGGGTTCCGGAGCGAAGCGACGGTACCCGTCTAGTCTTAAAATAAAAAACGGTATTCTGTCTGTCATAAGACTTTACGTTTTTCCAATTTTGTGACCAAATTATAAGAGATAAATTGGTCATGCAAATGGATAAAATGGTTTTTTAAGACAAACAAAATCCTACAAAAATCTTTCAAAAAAATTTTTGGGTTTCCAAGATGTCGCCTTTTAAAGGGTCAAAATTTGACTTTTATTCAATTTAAACGAAAAGTATAAAAGTTGGAAGATAACATTATATTGAGAAAATGTGTTTATTTGAAAGTTCCATCGAATAATATATCAGTCATTAACAAACGTTTCTGCGTTTGCAAGATGCAAAAATGAAGTGTTTGGCGGTCCCCCCGCCCCCCCGTGTGAGGCGGCAACCCGCAGTACACATGAGTAAGTGCAAAGTGTATGAAGTTTTATAGCGGCCCCTAAATTACAGATTGCGTATAAAACATAGGGAACCGCTCTTGCTTTAATGCTTGCTGGATGTCACACTCTGTAGTGGCCAAACGGTTGGAGATATTAGAATGAAACCTTCACCATTGTGTTCAGCATCAAAAGTAGGTGACCACGTCCAAAAATTCAGACCTGGAGGACCACTTCCTACTGAAAGTTGGGGGTCAAAAGAGGTCGCTTTCGATAAAATTTTGTTTATAAAATTGTGTTTATAAAATTGTTCATATTATGGGGCCGCTTTGCTTGTGACACTGTCTAAGAGCATTAAATATCGTGTTTTATACTTCCATTCTTATTTAATTAAAAAGAAGCAATGCATTTTTATTATAATCAAATTATTTAATTAGAACAATGTTTCTTTCGTAATTAATAAAGAATAAGTATAAATGCTTGGAAATTGTATTTTTTTCTTCTTCGCTTTGCAGATTTTGGAATTTTTTAATTCTCATCAAAGGTTGTCTTTAGGACTGTAATTTTGGAAAACAATATAGAATTAAATTTAAATTCCAGCATTTTATTTAAGTTAGAGAAGAAGTGAATTTTATCCAAAATGTGTTGTCTTTTTCAGAAGATAAATCAAAATATAAAAAATACGATCCTTTGTAACATACAAAAGCAGGATGTAGGAAATCGGTTTGTAATATCGCATGATCTTTATGCACGATTTTTAAATGCAATTATTCGTTTTTAGAAGCACTAGCTTCTCCATAGTGTAACCACTTATCATCCCCTACATTTAAGTGGTGGTCATTTGATTTTACATGTCGATTTTTCTTCCTCTCCCTTGTCCATCAGATGTCAGGAGTTAACCATGCAGAAGAGATCTCTTGCTATCCCTCTAATTAACTCCTTTGCATAAAAGAACCATGTCCAAACACAAGTGGCAACTTTAATTAGAACCTCCCAAAAGATAAAAAAAAAATATGTAGACTTCTCACTTTTAAAACAGTAAAAAAAAAAAAAAATTACGAAAAGACAAAAAAATGGCGCAATTTTTATTATGTTAATAAAATTAGACAATCTAATCATGACAACCCGTCTGTTGTGAGAAAATCAAAGGGGGTTAGACACAATCCCAAGATTTATGCTAAAGTGATTGAAAGGATTACTGAATATGAGTCTTCAATAAACAAAATAGATAATTTATTTTATAGAAAATTAAAAGTTGCAGAAAATAAAAGTAGAGAAACATAATAATTAAACTAAAACTATTTTTGTGCGACTTTACTACTGTTGATTTGTCGAGTTACAGATCAGTTTGATAAAGGCTAGAAGTTTCCCTTTAATCATAAAAAGGGAACTCTCATAGAAATTCATGATTTGACGAATAAGCAATTAATATTATTTTTTTATATCGATTGAAATAAAAAACAATTGTTGATCGCTCATACATTAAAAATTATAAGATTTTTAAAATTTAAGAAAGGATTTTGAAGTAGTAATTCTTCTTTACACTGTACCGTAAAAGACAGAAGTGAAGTGAATTCGAGTTAGATAAAATTTCAATTACTATTTGAATGATGTTAACTGGACAAATCAATAAGAGTTCCAATCGTGTTTAGCTTCAGTAACACATCAAATCAATGTTATTTTGATTTCTCAACATTTAGTGCAATTCCTTCTCGTACCAATGACTTCTGACGTGCGTTTTTACTTAACAACTCATTTCTGAACAAAAGGGAGGGTCTTTCGGGGAAAGAGCTGCAGGCGAAGTAATGTGCAACCTGATTACCCCTAATTGACGAAGGGGAGTTTTGTCGGGCATTGGGGGTTTTCCTCCGGATAATGTTTAATTAAAGTAATTAACAGGCTTTCAAAATTCACGTGTACTAAGAGTGGATGGCGACGTGGATGGAGACAAATTTTTAAGTGCAAGTTGCCTCTTTCTTATCCAGAGAGGGGGATGTATGTAGGGGCATGCAATTATGCAAACTCACAAGGTAGCGTTAGCATCTTGTTTACCCTCTTCATCCCTCCACCGTTCTTCTATTCGTCGTTTTATTCCGGGAGACAGAAAGACTCAAATTTACATAAAATCCAATTTCGTTTCTAATCCGAGATGCTTACTTCGAAACAGAAAAAGAACCCTCGCCAAAGGAGCAAACCTGCATGAAATTTCCCTAATGAATAAAGACGCACTCTTACTGTTATCAAGGTACCACGTGTATGACACTTGAATTGTCTGGATTTAGGCACAGTGACCGCAAAACCGCTAACGACGACGCTAAAATTATAGAAAAAAATAGGGTACCATAATGGTGAGCATTCTACGGAAGAGATTTCTTTCAAAAGTTTTCAGCACATTTTTAGAAATTTGGGTGCTATTATAAAGCACATCCAAATTATACAGCACATCCAAACCCCTCCCCCCCCTTTTTTTTTTACTTTTGAAGAATTAAATAAAGTTAATGTGTGACAAAGAAACAATTGATATTAGGCTGTTTTGGATCAAAAAGTGAAACCTTTTCGGATGAAATTAATGAACTTTTTAAAATAGAAGTTTAACTATACGATTAATGGTTTTATACTTGCGGACGGCGAGAGACCATTCTATGGTCTGTCAATTTTTTTTTGCAAACATATATATTTTTTACTACTTGCTATTTACTATTTTGACAAGGTTTTTTTTTTTATGTATATATTTTCTTTTCTAATCAATTATCTAGTTAAAAAATTGGTGTTTCGTGTAATCATTCAGTTTACAAATGCTGTGAAATTCTGGATAACTACTTTTATTATTATTATTATTATCATTATTATGTGCAACAAGATTATTACAACTATTATTCAGTTCGATAACTTTAGACTGT
>JAFIDM010012231.1:74100232-74126643 GCA_023159025.1 Thereuonema tuberculata
AATACTCCGAGAAACTTCGCTCGTGGCAATCTATTCGGAGCTGGTCCGGTTTAGGAATGACAGGTTCATCTACATTCCAAAGCCTTGAACACAGACAGCATGGAGTCACGGCACCAAACTGATGATCTAATCAGTCACAACACGTTTCTTACTCTATTTAAAGATATCAGAATAAAGCTGGTGGTAACAGACTGCCAACATCTGAATTCCGAAATCGATACCGAATAAATCCGAGAGATTTTGTGCTTAGTAAAGCTCAATTAAAGACTTGTTTTCTTAATCCCTTACACGAAAGAGCAATTAATTAACTGGAAATGAGTTAATGATCAATCATACCTTTTGTTTATGAAATTAACGTCCCAAAAATCAATATGATAACGTAAAAATATTGGATTCTACGAAAAGAATCCGATAAACAGAGTCGAAAAAAATATTACATTTACTTTGAATTTTATATTATATTCTGGGAATGAAAAAGCAAAATTCTCAATATTAGGGATTAATTGTTTTTGAATATTATTTTATTTAGTTTTTGTTTAAAACCTGGCTCATTTTAGATAGCTAATTATTAATCTTGCGATAAATAGTCGAAATATAGATGTAATAAAAATAATGACTATTTTTTTTTTCAAATATAATTAATTGCTTTGTTTAAAACCTGGCTCTTTTTAGATAAAAATAAAAATTGAGATAAAATGATTGCTGAATTTTTCACTAATTGCGTCTTCTCAATCTTCTCTTCCGTTCTTCATTTGTGGATCTTTCTATTATTTTTAATTTATATTTTTCATTTATCATTATACCTTTCGTTAATCTGTAATTCTCGTTTTGAAAAAGAATTACGTTTTAAAGGAAAATTACTTTTAATTTTTTTTTTTTTTTTTGAACTTGTTTCTTGTGAAAAAGACAGTTTGTTTTAAATATCGCTTTTATATCAACATTGATTGGTATTGCTAATTATTTTCCTTTTATTTGGTTTCGTATATTTGATATTTGCTTTTTACACAAACTTCAAAAAGACCTGTAGTCCATTAATTTAAATTTTTGAAGATAATAATTGCGTTCCAAGCACAAAGAAAATACGGTGGCAGTAGGATTTGATCCCTCCAATCCCGAAATGTTCAAAAGGAAAATTTTCAACTCAAATGAAATTATTTCTTTATCGAAAACTATTTAGGCCTATTCCATGTTTCAAGAAGACCTGCACATTTGTTCAAAAAACATTAGGAAACATATACACATTTATATATATATACATATATATATATATATATCATACACAATAGTGATATGAGAATATATACAGTAAAACCCCGTTATTACGCTCCCGCTTATAGCACTATCCCGTCCTTTACGCTCCTTTCCTACGGTCCCTGGAATTTCTATGTAACTCTGTATACTTTTACCCTCTTATAACGCTTCAAATCCCGCTTATAGCGCTTTTTTTTATATCGGAAATTTTGTATCGAAAAGAAATGTAACACTGAAAAGATTCTTTTCTTTCCCTGGTAGCAGGGAATCTTTGAACTCTTTGAAGTGCGGGTCTGTGATACTAAGTTAGTGCAAAATGTCGAAGCGGAAATCCCTTTCTATAAGTGAAAAATTGCAAATTCTCCGTAAGTACGACGAGAATTCTACAGAAGTCAGAAGGATTTCGCAGAATCTCTAGGAATTCCCTCATCCAGTCTGAGAACAATAATAAAAAATAAGAATGGAATTACCAACGCAGCGAAGGGTGGTTGCAAACGTAAAAAAAGTAAAGTGTGGAAAATATGAAGATGCCGAGGAAATTCTAATTGAATGGATTCATCAGTCCCGTGATGCATCAGTGCCATTAAGTGGCCCAATCATTCAAGAAAAGGCGCGTGAAATAGCGGGCAGTAAATCTGAAAATGTCATAATTCATAACAGTAGCACACACACACGGCAAACCACAATTAGATTTTTTCAATAGGAAATAAGCTCACATTTGCACTATATCTATTGCAGAATCAAGTATGTTTCCTGTAAAATGGTGTCTAAATGTTTCCCCATCTCATAAATCATTTCCCGTCTATAGCGCTATCCCGCTTATTACGCTTGTAGATCATGGTCCCTTGACGAGCGTAATAACGGGGTTTTACTGTATATCCTTCGCGTAGAAAGTTAAACTATGAAATTTATATTATATAAGGTACCGTATATGCTCCAATAAACGCCGAGTCTCTTATTGTCGCCGGTCTCTAATAAGCGCCGGGTGTTTGATATTTGCCTACCTGTACTAGTGTAAGCATCCGTATCTTTATAGTCGTGCGTAATACTTTACGGTACATTGCCTTACAAAATGCCGCCGAAACGGTCATTTGACATTGCCTTTAAGATTCGCGCGGTGGAATACACGAAAGAAACTTCCGGTGAGGCGGTCGCCCGTCATTGCGGATTCCGACGACGAATAGCAGCGAAAGATACAGAAAGACATTGCCCCTTTATCTTTAACAGTCTTATGTAGCAAGTAAAATTCAAATAAAAGTAACTATTTGTAGTGTTAGCCGGTATTTATGTGTAAAAATATTGCGTTCTGAAGGTTTTTGTTAATAACGGCCGGCCTCCAATAGCAGCCGGTCTCCATTAAGCGCCGGGAGTCGAGGCTAGTTTTGCAAATAAACGCCGGGGGCCTCTATTGGAGCATATACGGTAAGTATTATATTTGAAAATGATTCTCCTCTGAAAAACGGAGTTCAGAGTAGAATCATCAGGTTTCAATTATTTTAAAATCTCAAAATGTAAGAAACTAGGCATACATACATATAAAGTTCTCTGCCAAGGGCAGGTCCTTCACTGCAAACCCAGCATTCTCCAATCTTTCCTATTTTCTGCCTTCCTCTTCGTCTCCACATAAGATCCATTTACCATAATGTTGTCGATCATCTTAAATCTTCTTCTGCCTCGAACATTTTTACCGTTCACCATTCCTTCCAGTGCATCCTTCATTAGGGAGTTTCTTCTCAGCCAGTGACCCAACCAGTTTCTTTTTCTCTTCCTGATCAGTTTCAGCATTATTCTTTCTTCACCCACTCTTTCTAGCACAGCTATAATTCTCGTTTGAAAAAGTTTTAAAGGAAAATTACTTTTTAAAATATTTTTTTATTTTACTTTTTTAAGAACTCGTTCTTGTGAAAAGACTGTTTATTTTTTATGTAGTTTTTATATCAATATTGATTGGCCAATTATTCTCCTTTCATTAGGTTTCGTTTATTTGATAGTTGTTGTTTTTTTTTATATATAAATTTAAAGAAGGCCTATATTCTTTTAATTATTCCAGTAATTACTAAGCTTGCCAGTGCTGGTGCCTCACTTTCGTCGACCGGGAGAGAGAAAGGATACAAACCAAAATAATTTTTTTCTTACTTTATATTGAATCAGAAATAAGCATCGAACCAATTTTAAAGAAATCTGTCTAGTCGTTTAAGTGAGGAACTATGGGATTCATTTTTCAGCGATGGGAGGAAAAGAGATCAAAATGAATGGGTCTATGTTTTATGTTGGACCATAAATAAGCTACGTACCATATTTTATGAAAATCCGTCGAGCTATTTTAACGTAAAGAGTACAAACAGAATAAAAGATAGGATAGGAAGACCAACATAGAAGATAAAAGTAGAAATGGACTGGTAAGACTCAGCATCCAACACATTCTCAGTCCATTGAATACGATAATTTTTTTATTAAGTTTTAATGGTTACAGAACCAAAATTAAAATGAAGCAAAAAATGAAATTTCATAGATATTGAGTTGCATGAAAAGATTGAGGATATCTGCTGTTCAATATATAAAATGTTAGGTTTTTTTATTAATCTATTTACTTGGAATAATTGAGTTCTTATATTTTATTGTGTTCATTGTTCAGTTTATCTAATGAAGCCTTGCATTAACTTAAAAAGTTTAATGCATTTTTTTTTGTTTTGGTGCCGAATTTCATACCGCTTCAAAAGCCCTCGAAAACAAAATCCCAAGAAATTCTTAAAAGCAAATGAAACAAATGATTTTTCTGGACTTGATGAGGATTTGTTTAAGTAATTTACAAACTGAGCTAAATAACAGAAGAACAATACTACCCAAGCGTGTATTCTATTTTTGTATTCACTTGGAAGAACAACGAGATGTCAAGGAGAAAACTTTGCCCTGGGAAAAGACAGTCGACTAAAGTAAAGACGACCAAGAAGAAAACTAACCATAAATATATAATTTAGTTTTTTTTTAATGGTCTTACTTTTCTACTTGAATATTTTTCTTCTTTAATTGTCTGTTTGATCTATTTGTACTTACAACACGATAAATGATTAGACAAATTTCAATAAAATTTAGTACGCTGCTGATTTATGGCCCAATTTAAAAGATTTGTTTCAGCTCCATCCCTTAACTTGACCCCTGAAATCCCTCTCTAACATGACTCCATTGACTTCTTTAAAATTTGGTTACGATGCTTACTTAAAGTCCAATTTAAAATGTTTTTGGTCTTATCCCTCACCTAGTCTTCAAAATCGACTCCTCATCGCTGCATCCCGAGCTATCTACTATGCGGTGAATAGCTGACGCTAAGTGTAATACGCTCACGTATCCATCAATGATGGGAAGGGGGTAACCATCAATCCGTGCAGCAAAGGTGAGAGATGAGTGGGATTAAAATAATCATACCTATTAAAACTTTGGACAATAAATAAATATCTTACCAAATTTTACGGAAACCGTCCAACCGTTAATCGTGACGAAATACTTAGACAAAATGAATGGTCTATGTATTTGTCTACAGATAAACAAACAAGCAAAAATGAAAAAATGTTCAAGTTGAACAGAAGAGTTCGCATATTTCCTATGCTCATTCAATGAATGTTTTCATCAATATCAGATTAAATCATTCTCTGTTGCATGAGAAGACGGAAACAACCTTATGGCTAAAAGAAACACTGAGGTCAAAGGATAGCACGGTCAATCGTATTGACGATCGTATTCGTATTGTCTATGACCAGTTTTGTGGCTACATGTAGAATTTAGGCGACCACCCTATGACATCTGGCACACATAACCAAATTACTGACCTAAGGAAAAACACAGCTGCTGCAGAATGAAATCATTGTCAGATCCCAAATTCCAAGGAGTCCATGAAAAACGGACACTATCCATCTCATATAGACTGATTTTATAAAAGTTTTAAAAACAAGCAAGAATAAAAATATAACTGTTCCATACCTCCTTCGTAGGTTTTTTCTCCTACCATATGTATTGTGATGAAAGATCTCCAACATCTCTAGAAGGGGGAACGATATTCCCCTGAAAATTTGCTTTATCCGAATAAATGTAAGTTATTATTACATTTTATTTTAGAGATGTTGGAGATCTTTCATCAAGAATAAAAATGTTGAAATTATCCTATGTAAATCTTTAAAGTTTTTATTTAACTGTTAGTGTAATTTCCCGACATCAAATATAACTTGCATATAAGTGCAATTGTTTCAGTTGAAATGATAGCGTTACTATTCTTACCTGTTAGTTTAATATTTTCTAAAATAATAAAATCCAATTTTCTGTTAGACTTTTTGGAGATCAGAAACAAACTAAACTTAGATGATCAGCGAACTAACAGTAAACCAATTAAAAGATTAAGTTCACTTTTTCTTCAAACCATATATCTTAGGTAAAATGTAACAATGTGAAATAATGAAAAGATTTAAGGGAAGATTTTTCATGCATTCAAAATTTAACCTAAATTATTCTTTTAAGTCTTCTTCAACTACAGCTTCTTACTACTTCCATGTGGGGTCGCTGTCGACACTAGCGGCGCTTGTGTAATCGAAGAGAAGTTTTGGCAGGAGTTATTGCGGCCTGATGCCCTTCCTGACGCCAATCCCATATTACATGGGTGAATCCAAATATCATAGACGGCGAAATGAATAATACATAAGACATTATTCTTTTAAATATTATTCATAATCATTTCCAATCGATATACTAATTCAAACTTTATATCATCATGGATCCCATTGAAGATATCAAAAATTGCTACTTAGTCATTTTTATGCATAACGAAGAATAAATCATCTATATATCTTACATAAATTGGTATGTCATTTGTCCCATCTCCAAAATTTTCATAGCAGTATCTTCAACAAAAATCATCCTCCATTCGGCAATTAATGCTGATGCTCTGAGGCCCATGTTATCTAAGTAAATGTTTATGCCTCTATTCTGAACTTATACTATTCTGAACTAATTAAATGTCGTTTTGAAATTGTTTACTTATACTTCAATTGATTTTCATAATGTTAGTTTAATCACGGCTGGTAAGTTGATAGAAGGATTGTAAGAGAGAATAAATGCAATGTACAGTCATATGACGACAAGTCGCTCAAACGGTATATGCTGCAATACAATAAGTTTTCGACGCTATCGTTTCGGCGTACAGATGAAGTTTGCTTATAAACACAGTATATACTTCACCTCTTTATGTTACGGTCTATAATTAAATGAATATAAAACTTTATAATTTACTTTTCTTTTTTTATTTTGATTCCCGTTTACACAAATAAGTTGAACATGTATTTTAAGAATATATTATGGCAAAATTGAATGCATATAATACTTATTTTAGATAAAAAAAAATTATTTATGTAAGTTATGTACATATATGACAATTTATGTGCAATACATTTACTGATAAGTGAAAAAAAACATGTAGGATTAGCAATTAATCTACTTTATCAAAGTAAATGCCAATAACGATTTCACTGAGCTTAACTGTAAAAGGCAATGAAATTTAATATTTATCTATATATATATATATCTAAAAGGAGCTAATGAAATGAAAAAAAAAATTACAAAAATAACTTGAAGATATAAAAAAAGTAAAAGAAAATATTAAGTCATTAGCAGTTATATATTTTTCTGGTAAAATATTCCCTTATAAATTTCGTCCGTGGGCTTAATTAACAAAATATCTTAAAATAGAGTGAGCCCAGCTTCTTGGAGTCCTAATTTCGCTGGCTTCCTTTCGGTTAATTAGTTCCACTCAGGAGAAATGGTGTTCTTTCAACGCATGCAAACATTCATATGCTATCTAATCAAGACCCAACTGAACAAAACTGAGACGACAAAGAGACATGATCGCACACCCACGCAACGCACCTGTGACCAAGCATTTTCGCTGTAAAGAACTTTGACTTCTTTGGCAATTTTCAATTTCCTCTGTGGTTGCAGAGATTTTTTTTTTCAAATGACAAAAAATTGGAAAAACGAAATGCAAATTTAAATTTGAACTATAAGAAATTCTGTGCCTTGGGTATTATCTTGGATATTTTCATATTCTGATCTAAGTAAACAAGGCCTTTTGTATTGTTCTGGTTTTTTTTTTTTTTTGAAAAAAGGAGATATCCATTCAAAGAAAGTTTCTGGAGTTCTATTATCAGAAAAATATCTTAGAGGAATTGCTTATTTACCTTCCAAATTTAATATTTCTATGTATTTTTTTTGACGTTGCAGAATTGATTTACTATAAAAATGTAAGAGAATTCAGAAATTTTTAGACTTCAATTTTTTTTTTCTATTAAATTCTGTTTTAAAGATAAGCTGATGCTAGTGAAATTAAGAATTAAATTTCACAATGCTAATCATTGGTTTAAAATGCATGTTCTATCTATAATTACTTAGAAGATTTAACATGCATAGAGATGATAAGAGATCATAACAAAACAAAAATTGCTATTCTGTTTTAAGTGAAACTGAGCGTTTCCGTTTATTCGCCATTCCGTCTACAATGAACATAAATGAAAAAAGATTTTTAACTTTAAAGAGCTGAATCTTCAGTGATTTGGATTGGTATTCCTTTTTGAAATTTGGATGAACCCTCAGATAACGATCAAAAATAAATACTATATACTACATGATTTAGAATGAAACCAGAACAATGAACTCTGGCTAGATAATTTTGATGTATTTTTATAGTCTTTTTATGGTCTGTAAGCAAAAACAGAATATGGTTTACAACAATTACAACAATACTGTGAGACTGAATGAAGTTTTCAGTTGAAATTGTATACAATTAATAACCATGTGAAATTGCTTGCAGAAACTTCAGTAACAACAATAATAGCAGTGATGGAACTTGCAATTCCAATGTAAATTGATTTAATTGAAAACCACGTGAATCATTCACTTTAAAAATCCATATACGTTTCAGTGTAACAAACAGTATTCCAAATGTACAGAACAGGTGAAAGGAATGTATGAAATTTTTATAGATCATTGTCTGAAAGCTAACATTGATAGTGATGTATGGTTTCTTTCTGCTAGATAACCGTAATAGTGAACGTTACATATTCGTATTCATTGCTGTGGAGACTTAACATGAAGGAAGTATATATGTCAATGTCGTTGTTAACTAACAAGCATATACAGAAATTTACTGAAGAAACATAAGACTTTTTTTTTTTGTTTTGCTGCAGATCCAAGTCATCTATAAGCCAGTAAAATAATAAGCCTTAACGTTTTGCATATCTGATATGGAGTTCTCTTAAAGAGGTTTTAACTAAAAGAAAAATGTGCTTATGTTTTAAGATGAACTATAAATTAGCAAAGTACCAAATTTTATAAAAATGCCTTTAGCCGTTTTAGCGTGATATACTTATAAACAGATAAAGAGACTAACAGATTAGTAAAGAAGAAAATATAAGTGCAATAGTAGGACTTCGATGCTAAGTCAACTGTCAAGAACCCAGAATACAAAAATCTGACTTTTAATCTTTTGCTTTCATCAAAAAAGAAAAAAAAACAGTTGTATTTTTTTTTGTTTGTTTGTTTCTTTATTCTAGATGTTCCACTAAGTATTAAAGTAATAATTCGAACTTCTGTTTTCGTATGTTTTGGATTTTTCGATCCGTATATTATCGATTGAAGTAAGCCTTTTCCTTTTTTTTCCTTCTCTTGCTCATTAGATCTTGAACACAGACCAATGCTGTTATTAGTACGAAACGGTTATTACTGTCATGGTTCTCTTCTTTGTGGTTGACCTTCGCTCGGGAGATTCTAAGCTGAAGAGAGGAACGAAATAAGCTGATGTTTTGGTCAAATGTTGAGTCCAACTGTAGTTTCTTAGGAAACATATTTAACCTACAAAGCAACTCAAATAAAGAACTGTGTTCATATGACATATTCGACTTTTCCCTTGAAGAAACACAACATATTGCTGAAGAGTTGAAGAAACAACATATCAATGAAGAGTGAAAGTTTCTTTTAATCAAACATTTACCTTTGAACATCATTACTTTTAGAACATTTAAACTAATTAGAATGTTTACTAATTCAGTTATGTTATATTGCAGAATATTTAGATTTACAGAAATAGAAATCTCTTAAAATTTATTATCTTTGTAAAATGAAAAGCATGAGATCAATGCAAGCAGACAAATATCAGAATAATATCTTCCCCCCCCCCCCAACCAAAAAAAAGTAGTTTCTGTTTTTTGTGCGCTGTTTGTTATATTGAAATAATATTCCTGCCGCTTAATGCATTTAATGTTTCGATTAATTGCAGTCCTTAAATTATTTTTTTATAATACGAAAATACAATAGTAATAATCTTGTGGACAATAATTTAATGCTAAGCCTAACTACTTTTTTTTCCGTATAACTTGGATACTCTCATTTTAGGTTGTTTATCTCAATTATTTGATTAACAGAATCAACGCGATTTCAAATTCATCAGATTATCAATATTTTGCAGCATTTAAAAATGGTGAAATAATGCACTATATCTTGACGGGAAAAAAGGCTTTCCTAGATTTGAAAATATGTAAGGGAATATATATGGAACATTTTCGGCACAAATATTTTTTTTAGTCCCAAATTATCCCTTTATAAAATAGAAAATTTTTATTAAACATGCTTACTTACAATACACATTTAAATTAAAGCAAATGGTTTAAAAAAAAAATCCCTAATTACACTTACTTTGCTTCTGTCTTGAATGAGTTCTGGAAAGAATTATTCAGTAATCTACTAAAAGGCTTAATATGCATTAATAGTTTTTTTTAAAGTAATTGTGGATTTTTGTGACTGCTTTCAATGCTTATGAGAAATGAAATCGATTTTAATGTAAAATTACAACTTATACTATAATTATACTTAAAAATTTGTTTAGCGAATTACAGTGAATAATTCAAGGACTGCATTGTATATTTTCATAAAATTTGCTTTAAGAGAATTGGAAGATTCCTAGTAGTTTTATCGATGAGACACCAGTGTTCTTCAAAGTAATTTTGGGGAACCCAAACAAAAAAAAACTTTTAATTTGGAAGAAATTAGTTTCGATAAATCCATATATTCATTTTTTTACACAATGGAAATTACTACTAAATCGCTTCGTCTTGTTAACATTTTGTTTGCTTTATTTTTAGAATTATTAAAGTGCTCTTTAATAATAAAAATAATAATGAGTGTTTTCTTTTTATACAACAAATATATTCTCTATATTTCAATAGTTTAACTTACAAGAATTTTTATCTTCAATAGTAATTAATTTGCTTTGAACGATCAGGACCTAGTTGTACGCACTGTCCTAAAATGGAATCTCCCGATGAATTAGTTCCGTGAAATCCCGTTTTAGTTCTTTCGCCCCTCTGAGTTCCCGAAGTTGGATTTATAAATTTATCCACATGCTTGGGCGTACGTTGTCTCTGACAAGCAGCGGCCAGAGAAAAGGTGACTTCGATCCTCAAGATTCGTGTCTCAAACTGCCTTTCTTTACGTCTTTGTTTTGTTTTTGTTTTTCCATCCTTTTATTTCAGTTTTACTTAATTTTACTGTAAATTCCATGAAGTGGCTGTTTTTTATTATTTTTTTTTGAACAGAAATTGTTACGAAAAATGGCTAACAAAGAAAAATGTTATGTTAGTAAAAAAATAATAAAATAAACAATAGTAATTTATAATGCGTAATATATAACAGTTATTTTTTTTAAAACGCTTTATCATTAGATTAATATTGCTCTAAAGTTGATAGATTTGACAGTTACCAGATGCAATTTAATATTTAAGGGTTACTGAATCTCTAAGTTAAAACAGAAAAGTTATTCTTTTCTTGTTTTATTTTTTTCTATGAGTATTTTGACATCACCTGTCAAGGGATAAACTACACTTGGTGCCAACTCACTAGAACAAGCTGTAAATTACTTCACGTACAAATAAAAAAAATATTCAAAACATGTTTTCTTCATAGCAACTGTTTTATTCGACATCTTTCTGAGTATTCCTAGTTGCGAGTCATCTGGTTGTTATAAGCTTTTTATTCTTAAATTTCGAAAATTTGAGTTATAAAACAATTAGTTACAAACCTTTATATAATAATTCTATATTTTAAAAAGATTTTAACTTGCAGATAAAACTTCAATAAAATAGAGCTAACCATAAAAGCACCTAAGTAAAATTTAAAAAAGAAACTTACGACGTTTCAGGACTCCTTTGGTCGAGATGATTTTTTTCAAGTAACACCAAAGTATCAATATGTATTACTTGAAAAAAGGCCTCAACCAAAGGAGCCCTGAAACGTCGTAAGTTTCTTTTTTAAAATCTGTCCGTGCTTTTAGGGTGAGCTTTATTTTATTAATTATATCTTTCTTTTGCTTGAAGATAGAGTACAGAAGTTTATGAATGACTGTGTGTAACTTATGAATATGCTAGTAAGAAATGTAAGGACATCGACGATAAGTAAAATACGAAGGTTTCTTGAATATCCTCTTTCTTGGGCTTTGTTGCAGTCATTCTATCAGAGCAGAACCAAGGAAAAAAACCTTAACCTTCATTAATTACCCTAACCAGACAGTATTGCTTATGACAAATTAATTTAATTTAGTTTTTAAATTTAAAAGTTAAAATATCCCACTGAAGGCTAACTTAACGGTCCATGGTGTCGTGGGAGGTCGTCACCTAGGAGGCTTAGCTCAGATCAGACCTCCGCCTTTAACCCCCGAGAAAGAAACTTGCTAACTATTCACAAAGAAATTAGATGAAAGCTGCAACGCTTCTAGAAGAGAAAGCATCAAGGAAAAAACATCCCCGAACAACGCCAGATATCGAATCTAGGTCTTCCAGTCCTAAGTCAGATGCATTATCACCTGGGCTACCTGACCCGTGTTATCAAATTGCAAATTTATATTACTTGGTTATTAAGTAGTAATTATCCATTAATCATTTCTGCTTATAGTTAAGCACAGGTGATCTAGTCAAAAGTGTCACCAAGCAGAGCTAGATGAACTGGTATTACCTTCTGTCCGATATTTCGGAAACGTTCTAACTGATTTCGAAATGTATAAGGTTACAGATCATTTTCAGCACATTTTCTTATTTGTTATTCCGCAATTATCCATTTGAAATAAAAATGGAAAAAAAGTCCACGTTTGTAGTTATGAATTCCTGAGATTCCGTTCGCATTTGGAGAAATAATTTTTCTGATTTTTGATTTTTTTAGTTATTTCTAATCATAAACTTTACTTTCATTCATCCTATTTTTTTTTTCACCTCAAGAAAAATTTTCGGAATCAAAAGATTCAAAAAAAAAAAAAAAATCTCGCTGTATATAAGATGAATCGGTCAAATATTTAAGAAAGAAAGAGAAAAATGAATATTGAATCTATATCATAGAAGTTGATCGACTTCTAATATCAAAATCCCACCTAACACAATCTTCGAAAGTTATGCCAAAAATTGAAAGAAACTACTTTACTACTTTAGTTTACTACTTTAAGATAAAATGCTTAACCTTTACTTATTTCTCTTTTTAAAGTTAAATTTTTTGTGCTTAAACTAAAGTTTCTCTTTTTGAATCCCTTACTTCAACGAGCGAAAAGTTGAGATGGATAGAACCGCTTGGCACCAGTTGTAAGGTATACAGCTTTTCTACGAATAGAATCCTCCACAAGAGATTCGTTCGCTTAGGAACAGAAACGGTACAGATAAACTGAAAACCAATCCAACTTTAAAGAGGAACGACATTTTCTTTTATGATAATGGCAAATCTAATTTACTTCACAAAAAGGATTTTAGTTTTTTGAATTTCCTAGTCTATACACTGCATTAACGAAAGTTTCCAGACATCGCAAAGGATGTTCTGATGTTTAAGAAAGAACTTGCAGTCTATCTTTCTTAATATGTTACAGCATTTTTTTTTTTTTTTTTAATGATGTTTTTATAGTTGAGAAAAATAATACAAAAGAAACGCCTCATCAACATAAATACCATCTTGATTTATTTCCTGAAATTTGCATAAACTCGCATCACTTACTTAAATTATGTAAATCCAATTACTTCTAATCATATCAAAGATTATTTCGTTTCCAATTGTTTTTCTATAATGATTACCTTAATCTTTGGGATGGTTGCACATTGAAATATTTCAAACAATACGTTAATGATCATGTCTTGTCTGTAAGTAAGCCAAGTCTCAAAACCGTTCATTAATTTAACAGTAATTAGATGACACACAGAAAGAGATTCCTTGATTTTATGACCCTTCATGAACATTTTATTAGGCTAAAAAGTACTTAATGTTCCGAAAGAAGTAGGAACAACGTGATCTATACTTTATTTCAATTTGACCATAAGAGGCTGTTCTAGTATTACGGAAGCATTCAAGGGAGGGGGTCAAGCTTTGCTTTTTTTACAGACAAACATTTTTTTCCCTCAGTATTCCATATGTATTTCATTATTTCAATGATATTTACTGTTAATAATTTGGCAAAACTTACGTAAGCACAAGGGGGTGGGGGTCGGGCATCTGCTTATTTTTGCTTAGAAGGGCGGGTGTCTAAATGACTAAAAATGTAATACTTGAACTAAGTTCATCACTAAATTCACTAAGGGCCTAAGACATCGAAAATAATTAGACCTGACTGTCTGAAACTAACTACAGAACTGTGAGATTTAGAAAACTTCTAGAAGGAAAAGAAAACTACGAAAACATAACTAAGAAACATAACTATTCCTTTAATTCTGGATTATTTATTAACGAATGGTCAAAGTCAAGAAAACTTAGAATACGAAAGCCCCAAAATTAATTTCTGGAATTTTTTTATACCTTTTATTGAAAAGTTCCATTAAACACAATATAAAACTACAGAAATTCTGTTTTCAAAAGAAATAATATGAAACCATTTCTAAGACTATTCATTTTTAAAATGAATTATCAACGTACATCAACACATTGTAGGCTCATATTAAATGATAGTTGGTAACGGATAATTTATTGTGCTGACTGTTTAGTTTATAATTTGACAAGAGACATTTCTCCCTAGACTATCTCAAATTTGCTTAAACCACAACATTTTTATGGGACTTTTAGTGGTCATAAAGCTTAAGTCCTGAATATATCCTCTTAAGAACAGAACCTACTGAATAAAATAGAATTATTGAAAGAACCTATCAGAAAATATCTGCTTTCTCTAAAATGCTGCTTCTAGATTTTCTTTTCTTTTGTTATCTTTATAGTTGTAAAAGCTATAAAAGCAAAAGTGTTAGTTGTAAATAATCATATCCGACGAAAACAAACAAAATACTTTCATATTTTACATTTGAAAAAAAAAGAATCAATCACAGAAATAATTATTTTAAACTGCCTAATATCCAATTCCTTTTCACAAATTAAAAGTAAAATGGATTATAAGATTGCATCAATTCAAGTTTTATTTACTGTCAATTAAAAGTCAATGTTGTATTTCAAATACTTTTCTACGGGAGTTTTTATTATCTTCCAAGTCTAAATGATAAATTGTCAACATTCCTTGTCCGTAAATTGCATTAAATACGTTATCTCCAATATTTGTTGTTGAGCCGGTTCGCACCGAAATGCGAGCTTCGTAACCGAAGCCTCTGTGTTCCAGGGAGCGCTAGTGTTCCCAAGCTGGCGAACCCCTAGCAGACTCCCTAGAATTTCAAGGGAAAGATACTGAGGTGCTTTCCCGTGGCCTTCCTCAGGACGCCATTAAGGAATGACGTCAGACCGAAGAAAAAGTGAAGAAGAGGCTGGACAACTCAGGAAAGGAAGTTGAAACAGCCATGCCACTGCCGGGATTCGAACCCAGGTACTGGCGCACTGGCCGCCACGGCAGACCGCCGCCGAGACCGCAGGGCCACGCCAGCACGGCATCTCCAATGTTACATGCCTATAATTAAAAATTACATAAAGGTAAAAAAAGATATTTGCTCCAAAAAATAACAACGCTGTTTTCTACCAGATTATGTTTATTTTTCTTTCCTGAGCTTTTGAGAGATTTACACGGGTGTCGCTAGTAGCCTCTAAAATAAAGATGTATAACAAAATGGTAACTACGGAAGCCACAAAGGAACCAAAAAGATTTCGCATCTCGAGATGTCACCGGGGAGAGTTTAGGACGGCCGTTTCATCCTCTTTAGGATTCATCAGCCAGCCAAACTCCACCGATGACAGGTTCAGAAGGTGCGAAAATATAAGAATCCCACTCTCGCTCCCGGAGATCCCACAAAAGCAAAACACACTCAAAAATTCGCACTAATAGAAAAAAAAATGTTCTGTGTTCGGCTAGGCTCAAAAGGAATTTGTCTATAGCATTTGTTTAAAAACAAAGCTTTTAAACTAACCAGTTTAAGAAATAAGAAATTGCCGACAGAAAGCTATTTTTTACACATATGTCACCGACTTCTTTTAAAAGTAGGGTAGAATATTCGAAACAGAAAGCGGATTAATTAAAATTAAACCTGCATTTAGTTTTATATGAGCAAAAAGAATGCATAATTATCAAACTTAATTTGTAAATTTCCAAATATCACACGTATTGAAATTTCTTAAATAATGAATAGATTATTTAAGAATAAATAGGGTTTGAGTTATTTGAATCAAATAACCCGAAAGCTTTTTGCATTAAATTTCTCTGTAAGAACTAAATAGTTCTGCGCCAATTAAATAGTTTTTACATATTAATAAACTTGCAAAATATTTAAGAAAATAACATCCCTCCTTCCTAAGAATATCAACATCATGGACATAATCCCATTCTCACTTCTCAAAGTACATTGCAACTTCTTTGGTTGAACGACGCTGAGAGCTTCCATAGAAGAAATTTTTTAGAGATGGTATGGTCTTGTAGATGATAAAAAATAGAAAAACAGGATTATAAAAAATATTTCTATAATTGAAATTAAAAGTTTAATTTGCTAAGATAACATTCAGTAATTTCATTAAAATCTGAAATAAAAATGCTTAGCAATGAGCTCTCAAATGAAATTAAAGGGATCAGAGATCTTTAATTAAATAAGAGATAATTAACTTTGATACGAATTATGTGTCTTTGTCGTTTTCTATTGCAAATATTAAAGTTTGTTTTAAACCAGATTTCACAGAATTAAGTTAAGCATTGAAAATAGTAATAAAGTTGATTAATAATATAACCTTAGGTTTCATAAATCTTCGAGAAAATATTTTGAAGGAAGAATTTTTTTTATTATTATTTTATAAAATTAAGTTTAATAAATATTTGGTAAAGAAAATTTTCTGTTTTTAATAAAGCTCTCATTGTATGTAATATTTATCGTAAATTATTTGAGGCTTCAATCATTATAATATTACTTTCGGTTTTTGTAATTATGATGCATTTTGAACGCTAAAATTAATAGTTACAATTTCAATTTCATTTACATGATAAATTGGAATAATGTTCTTGTTTTCTTTTAATGCAAAATGTTCTAACGCACGTTAAATTTCATTTGTTTGGTAAATCTTTTTGTAACACAAGTGTAGTACCTGTTCTTGCCGCAAGAGGGAACCACCTGCTGATACGCAGAGAGAGAAAGAGCACTGATCTCTGGTCCAGTATCAGCATTTGGCGTTTTGTGCAATTCGTGGTTCCACGTGCGTCTAAAGAAACCAACGGGAAAAAATAATCGACGTAAATTCTGCCTTTTAAGTACCAATTACCATCGGAATTTCACCTGCCTTACGTCAGCAGATCGAGTCACTCTGCTCTGGCTTCTGCGCAGAGCTTTCAAGTCATGCTGTGTAGTTAAGTTTTGTAAGATGTCTTGGACTGTAGTCAAGAGGGTTCGACGGGGATTATAGTGACGCTGTCTTTTCTTTACAGTGGTGAAATCTTTCGTCACCTTCTTGCCTGTGTATCTTACAGATTCTCTCTTTAATCTCGCCCGCTCAAGAAAGCCCTCGCTATAATTAGATACGCATTAGCAGAGATGCAGTCAGGAGAATCAAAGTGCAGGCAACAGTTCAAAATGCTTTCAAACAATATAGAGAGAGTATTTTCCGCTGCGGCCTTTCGTATTTAAAAAGAAACAAAAAAACCGTTTTCTAATTTTTAATATTCATTTACTTTATTATTAGCGAAATAAGCAGTTTTATTTATTTATTTTTTCTTTAAACAATAGAAAAACATTAGAAAATATTTATGCTTAGCGTAACCAGCTTTTGAATATCTCCAAAGAAAGCGTCAATATGAAACAGATATTTTACTCTAGGTTCTTTTTCCAATATATTGAATACCAAAATCGATACGAAGCTGATTGTGAATAACTTCCCTTTAAAATTTCAGTCTTCGTGGCAAGTAGGTGTTCGAATTTTTATAATGGATTGCAAAGTAAAGTTTTCTTTTTCATTCTCTCCCTTGTTTTGTATACATTTTTTATTTGAATTTCATTTTTGCATTTCATTGATCCTTGGGATAACTTTTCCCTCTTTCAAAATTATTATTGTTCGAATCCATTTTCATAATATTCTTGTTCAAATTGTTCTTCTTAAACATTAATAGAAATGTTGATAATAAAGATGCTTTATTATTTCATTTTGTTCGTAAGGTTTTCCAGAAATAGGCTGATAAGCTTAAGAATTTCGAATAACGAAACTAACCGTAATGTTTACAGTAAATCTCGTAAATAGTACGACAACATCTCCTTCTCGCTTATTATTCTTTGTATTATGAGGAGGGACTCAGACGATCTGGAAAGAACGTCGTGATGTTATAAGCCAATGCCGAATAGTAGAGGCATAAAAAAAATTAAAATTTTGAGGTTTCAGCAGTGGGTGTCATCTGTACCAGCCGGTGAGTCAATCGACTGCTTGCGTTTGTTTTCGTTTCGCAACGACGGAATAACAAAGATACGCCAAATTATAGATATTGTTACAAGACGATAGATTCCCAGGAGCTACTGTGATGTTTTCCAAATATTTAGCTATCATTATTAGGTTATTAATAAAGCCAAATGAGGAGTTAATTTCTTTCACTGCCTTATCGATTCTTTCCATGAAATTGACACTCGGGAGATTCTAATGTATATTCATATGATGCGCTTAGAGATGCAAAGTACCGGTACTAAGTTTGTTTTCGAGTGTGTTATTATTTTAATGTTAATATTTCAGATCTTAAAAGAAGACATATTTCAATGTATGCTTAAACTAGAATACTACCGCAGGAATAACGTTTCCACCACCCCATCATATGCCTCGGAGGGAAAAAAAAAGGGCTTGAAAAGAAATAGTTTTAAATGCAATTTTAAGTCAAAATACGCATGCCCGTCCGTCCGTTTGTCTGTGCATCCGATAACTCAAAACATACACATTCTAGAAGTTGTTTCAACGAAGATCCTATTCCTATTTTGGTGCATATCGAACCGTTGGCAAATATCTATGTGCATTCTTTCTTTCTTTCTTTCAGCCCTTTTTGATAGCCAATTTTCAGCTTTAGACCTCACTCATTTGGTCTAATATTTGTCTAATCTCTCACACTGACCAGATGGGTTAGGAGATGTTTAGGAACAAATAGTGAGAGGGTTTCCCAGACCTTTTCTCATCAAATCATTCGAGAATGGCTTCAGACAGGAAGAGAAAGTGAAGAAGAGGCTGGCAAATACAGGAAAGGAAAGAAAATAAATATCCATGCCTGCGCCGCTGATTCGAACGCTGTTTCGAAGAATCTGCCTCATGCGAGGACGTCGCCTTGCGCACAAAACTACGCCGGAATGACTATAAATGCCGGAATGCATAAAACTCATAAATTATTTGGTCGTAAAAAATTAAAAATAATCGCGATAACTTAAAAACTGTACATTGAGCTACTGAAATATTTTAAAAGATGAATACTTTATAAGAAAGTTCCCTAATGATTTCGGTAAATCAGACTGGTAAGTAAGCAAGTGTCTTCCAAAAGCAATAACCTAAGTAAATGAACTTCTATTTTCAAAAAAAAAGTAGAATAACTTTGCAAGAGCTTTTACCATACCGGTATTCGAAAGTTACGGCGCAATCTACTTTAATTAAAGTTAGAGCTTCTAATGTGCTCGTGAGAGTATAATCGTATTTAAAAGTATATGCGATATTTTTTCTAAAGACAGGTCTAAATCAAAAATAAAAATCAAACCAGTCGAAATTTAATTTATCAGGAGTGTCGCAATTAGACTCCAGTTTCTACCAAACCTTAATGTGAAATTTACTCAGTTTTTGAAGATACAGTGCTATATTTTTGTTTGAAAATTTATTTTGGGAAATTAGATTGAATCATTAAATTTCTCAAAACTGGTCCCCTTCCCTCCAAAACAAAATCTCTTTCAAAATCCCAATTACTTTAAAATTGTTTAGAAGAGCACAGGAAAGCGGATGTTAACATGTTTAAAATACTGTTGTGGTTTATTTTTATGCAGACAAAAGTTTTGTGCAGACAAAAATTAAAAAACCAATTCTTACATTAAGTGTACTAAATTTTATAGAGACTATCTTCATAGCAAACTGTTTCTAGTTTATGCTTATTGCACTTAGGATTGATTTAACATAAGATAGTTATTTTAAAATGGAACATTATTAATTAATGAATTCTTCATCTTAAAAGGCGTTATTAATTAATAAGTAAACAGCTACATTTCATTACTTTAGGATTAAGAGAAATCTTTTCTGCTGATTCCCTTTAAATGTGCCACTAAAATTGATGAACGAAATTAACTGTGCCACTGTAAATATACTGAATTCACTTAATAAATATCGTACAGTATTTAACATTTAAATAATTTAATATCACGAAATAGTCTGATACATAAATTATATTCCTATTCTAAAAGCCTACAAACTAATGTGATAAAATGTTTTATTTATAAAATTAAAATTCAGTTTAATGTTCTTTCTATAAATTTAAACCAGTAGTTCCTAACTGACTAGATGCGCATACCCTCTAATTATAGGAGATATTCCGTGAATGTGGCAACACGTAGGAGAGAAATCAAAGCAAACCCAACAAGAAATCACGATTACTCAACTTATTTTTATTAAAGGGTATCAAAATGTAAGTTGATAAAAACACTAACAACGGAAGTGCGTGACCTCGAACGATGAAAACCGCACGAAAATGTGCTTAGAATATAAATCGCTCAACCCAAAAACAGTGGTATGAGTCATTCCCATGCAAAACTCAGCTGTTGTCTGCTAGCGCACTTTGAAGTCCTGCACTTTGAAGACTGAATAGCTATGCAGAACTATCAGGTCAGTAGGAAAAGTTTGTTATTCAGATAGCGTAATTATTTTAAGCAGAGGGAAATATAGCAATATAGTCACCACCTTGAAATATATGTGTTTTTGATCCTTTTATATCGATATTTTGTTTCTTCGCGTTACCTAAGTTCCTCTCTTGGACCTTCAATAGGTGATCATTCAAATGTCTCCTGTGGTAAGACGTGCAGTTTTGCATGAGAAGGACTCATACCACTGTTTTTGGCATGAGAGGTTTATTTTCTAAACACATTTTCGTGCGGTTCTCAACATTCGAGGTCACGCACTTCACTTGTAAGATAAAAATCAGTAGAATGCTGATTGGTAATTCTAGTCAAGAATCACTGATATGTATCTAATGATGTAATATCTTATCTTTCCTACTTAATGTTAGCTTTGCTTTTTGTCTACTGTTTTATTTCATTTACTTCAATTGAGTCTTTTGAAATCAAAAGTGATACTAATTCTTGACGTACGTTTCTGTTAATCATCAGAAGTATCTCTTTTAAACATAACTAATTCTTATTAGTAACAAATGGATTATTTAGAAAATTTCTTTAATTGATTGATTCATTGGATAACTATCAGATAACGTATGATGTCTCAGTGAGAGCATTAAATATATTTCAAAGTCTTCAGAGTTCTCTGAATATAAGGTGAAGTTGGGAGAGATGACACATGTAATGTAACTTCAAGAAGGGTTTGCAGTAGACTGCAGCGCATCACATGACCAAAACCCGAGGCCAGTCTGAGCTTTAGTGTGTGTAGAGTGTTTGTGCTGAATTGATATATGAGATTTTATGCTTGGAATTTTCGTTGATTTTGCGAATTTGTTTAGTTAACAGCCCTTTTTTAAGGCATCGTTCGCTATAATTCACTGTGTAAACATGTAAATAGAGTAAGCAAGGTTATATACCGGTCACTAATGTCTTGGGTCCCATTTGGTGGAAATGGCGGTGTGTGTGTGTATGTCATCTGTCCCATCACTTGGGGAGAGATGACACACCTAAAAAGGGGAGAGATGACATCTCTCCCCTTTTTTATTCTTTTTCTTCTATTTTTGTCTTCTTTTATTTTATATTCATCGCAATACAATTACAATTTGCATAATTTAAAAAAAAATAATTACCACTAAGTTTCATATAGACTTAAAAAAATAAAATCTAAAGTATTTTGCAAATCTGATAACTGTAAGTGGTTTATTTTGGAAGTCAGAAGGAAGTGGGGAGGAGACCTTGGAGATATTGTCATACATTGGATTTATTTAAAGAAATTTAGTTATGTTTCTGTTAATATTTATTAAACAGTTTAATATTTGTATTTGTTTTTTAATATTGTTTCTTTTTGAGTAAAAAATATATTTATATATATATTGAATAATATATTTAATGTCTTGATCAGCAGATAATTTTATTTGTTATTAAACAGTTTTTTCCAAAAAGTTTCAAAAATATCATTACTCAACGTAATTTTAGTGTTTCATATGTTTCTATAAAAATAAAGTAGTAGCTTGACTTATGCATGTCTCTTATTTATAATCCATGTGGCCATCTATCCCCTACTACCCGTATCATCTATGGGAAGAGATGACTCAATATCAAGAAATTTTTAAAATTCTAAAAATAAGAAACAGCATTCAAAACATAAAAAAATAACGGAAATATGAAAGCAAAGGATAAATCAACAGTTTAAAGCTTTCAAACATTTACAAAATAAGGTTTTTAAGATTTTACGTGAAAAATTCGAATTCTGTGTCATCTCTCCCAACTTTACCTTATCTGAAAATATATCCCAAACATGGCCAAAACTTTGCTCTATTCATTCTGAGTTTTGGAGTAGAAACTATTTATTTTCAAAGGAAGAACAAATTCCAGAAAGTTCTAAGGAAATGCGGTCGAAGACTTTGGCTGAAACGAAGTCATCCAACTTAACCCCATTTGCTAGAAAGTTCTCTTTGTAAATTCTCTGTACTCAAATAAAAGAAGTTTAACATTGTACACATGTAAGGATTGCGCGTGTACACATCACAGCATAAATAAACATTGTGCCCTGTTGGCCACGAACGCTAGGTTCAGTATGACAGTATAAAGAATTGCGTGCTGGCTTGCTGTGTCTTCGTCTGGGCAGGACCCTGAGTGAATTGTGATGTTCATTTAGTTTTAATGTCACACGCGATGAACGTCGAAGGGAAGTACCGTTCCCTATCTGCTGAAAAGTTGTACAGTTAATCGTTTGTCGCCAAGACAAGACATATTCCATGGAACCTTGCCAGATTTTTAAAGTATAGATTCAAGTGCTTAATGTTTGCAGGCGAGAATTTGTATCTGATCCAAGAGGTTTCTTTTTTTCGAACAGGTAGTTAATAAATCTATAAAACTGTTGCCTAATTTCTAAATTGCTTTTATGTTTATAAAAACAAAGAAACAGCTAGTGAAATATTAATGTTTAGACAAAGAAAATTCAACAAAAATAAAGGTTTTAAATATTCATAGGACATTTAGCCAAAATCGCTATTCTTTGTTTTAATAGTGTCGTTTTTCTTTTTATTTTGTTTCCATTATTTTATTACTAATATTTCTACTTAATGTAGTCTTCTAGTTTTATTTACATTGTTCTCTGCAGCCAGGTCATTGTGTACCTCGCAGGAATCAGTTAAAGTAAATGAATAAAAAAGTAATAAAATAAAGATGGGCGACTGGAATATAAATAAAAATTAGTAATTGAATTTAATAAAAATTAAATATAGTAAAAGAAATAAAAAAGATAAGATTTTTACATAAAATGTAAATGAACTAACTGAAATTATGCACATATTGAAAAGGAAGAATTATCAGAATTACCAGAGTTCTTCAAAGAAAGCAAAAATATCTATCCCAAAAGAAGAGGGTATAGACATTTCTATATTTTTGATAATTTTTATGAATTTCATATTGATTTTTAAAATTTTAGAATTTTGGGTTGTTAAATAATATTAAGTTTAATATAATAATCTAAAATAAAATATTAATCTTAAGAAATCTTAAAGTATTTTGTAAGCGTCTTTAAGCAGATTTGACACTCTCTCTCTCTCTCGCAGTTCTTTACAAAATGTAAATTCAGCTAAATAATTGGTTAATGTATTACTTCTTTTACTTTTCTCAGCAAGTAAATAAACTGTAATACTTTAATACTTTAAAACTGAAAAATAGCAAAAACCTCATGAAACAACTTAAAGCATACTTCCCCTAGAATGTGGTTCCTTCGAATTCCTTTATAATTCCTTTATTACTTATAAATTCCTTTATAAGTAATTCAAAGTCGTGAAAATAACAACAACAAAAAGCCTACATTTATTTCCAAATTATATTATCTACAGCATACAAAAAGTAACAAATTTTTCATTCTCTGAAAAAAAATGTAATTAAACCCGTAGTATTTAGCTAATTGTCAAAATTGAAGTAATTTTATTCGTATCAAATTTAGCAATTCATAAATTTCAAGATATTACTATAAGAAAAAATATTGATTTTTTTAAAGACAATGAACTATTAATTGACATAAATCCTTTGTTTAGATTCAAGTGCTTTTCTATGGGAATTTTTGTCGCCTTATTACGCTAATCTCTAGATAAGAACTCATTCAGGAAATATTTCAAATAGAAAATTAGATCTTGTCTAGTCCTTAATTATGCATTCTAAGTTTCAAGAAGATCCATCCAGTAGAACATAGAGAATTAAATGGTTTTTAGTTAGTAAGGGATTATCCACAAACACAGACTGACTAATTTGATGACCTTTGTTTTTCTATTGGAAAGTAATCTTTAAAAAAATTATGAAAAATACGAAAAAAAAAATAAGGAAGAAAAAAGGACTGCAAGATTTCAAATTCTTTCAGGAACATTTTTTATGAAGTTCCATAAAATCAATATTTTAATTATTATTTTTTTTAACTGTGCCACTTAATTTTAAAATAAGTGAACATTTCTCTAACATTCTTCATCAGGTGAAAAAATTATAATAGGGGTAGACTATTCAAGTCATTCCTCCTTTACATAAATGACTTGAATAGTCTACTCCTATTATAATTTTTTCACCTAATGAAGAATGTTCGAGAAGATGCATTCGAAATATCGTGGCAATTTGAAGTATATGAATTTTCGAGTTTTTCTTGGAATTTATATCGATAGTTAAGTATTTTTGAATAAGTGAACATTTTTTTTTTCAAACATTTTTCATGTTTCATCTACGGATATCAATTGGAAAGTAATTGAAAATAAAATTTTTACATTTTGACATTCTCTTTTTTTATTTCAGTTTTGCGGAAACACGAACAGAATGACGAAGTATCCACGTATTTATAAACCACATTGTCAACATTATATTGAGTGTAAGCATCATGAAAACTTATAAATATATCAAAGTTTATAAAAAAATAAAACAAACCAAAGTAAACCTATTTTATTCTTAATAATTGAGGTTATTTACTTCACATGAATAAAAGAAAAATAACAATTCGGTTCAATTTATCTTCATATTATAGAAAATTTACTATAAGAAATTTACTATCAACCTTTCATGATAACCTTTTAGGTATGCCAGGACACGCTGATTAGAAAACATTGAAATAATGAATGTAAGCATTTCACTTGAAACCTTGAATGTTTGTATTTTCTCCCTGAAGAACCATTATTAGCGGTATGTAGTAGTTTACATTTTAATAGCTTGGAAAGATATTAAATCCTACAAAAGTCTACAGCTATTATTTAATCATGTGTAAAGCGTCTGACAATAATAATCAAGTTCAAAATAAAATTTAGAATAACTTCCCTTTAGAACTAACACAATGAAACTATGATTACAAAGTAGAAATAAATTTGGATAAATCAAAACTTCTTCTCTTAAAAACAAAAAGTAAAAGTTAAATGTAACTCAAAATTATTTTATTCTTTTTTCTTTTAACTATGTGCACGATAAGTTTACAATTACAATGTAAAAAACAAATGATCGCCAAAATAAAATATCTTGTATTAATAATAAACAATAATTTTACTTTACATCATTTTCATTCAGTGTTAAATAGACTAAATACTTCAGAGACATTAAAAACACTTTCCTATTTAAAAGTTAAATTAATAATATATAAGAATATATAGACTGATTATTTAATTTTATATTTATAATTATATATATTTCCCGGAATTTAATACCCTATTGTGAAGGGTATCAAGTATTTCAAAAAATACATGTTGGATTGAGGCCAAAACTCTACGAAATTCGAAATATTTGACATTGTTTTCAATGGATTCCTTATAATAATTTAAATGTCAGAAACACAACAAATGAAAGCAGTTGTCGGCCATATCTGTATGAATAGACTGTCGATTTGGGCTTTAAAGTTCTTGGGATCAAATCCGCTGTATATGCTTTTTTAAGTGTGTGTTATCATTCCTTTTTTGTGATCCCGTAGACAAAGTGTAAAGAGAAAAGCTATTAAAATGCTTCTGTCCGTCCATCCGTCATTACTTGTAGAGCTGAAACTATAAATCGGTAAGACATGAGTAATATCTTATTGGAAAGCTTATAACTTATTTTAATATTTTAAGAGGAAAATAATTTGTAATCTAGAGAAGTTTCAGTCTGCAATCCCTTCCTGCCTCACAAGAAGTGGAAATGGTTGAAAATTAAACAAACTACAAGTCGGCCATACACAAGTGATACCTTATGAATTGTAGAGGTGGGAAAAAAATACAAGTTCCGGTTTATGATCTCAAAGAAAGTGGCCGAAAACGAAACATTTATGAGATCGTTTTCGTCTCATGTACATTAGAGAAGCAGTTTTTTTGCCTGGTTTATTTTTTTGCTTTAATTTTTTTTAATGAAATTACTTGTTTTTGGAAAAAATTT
>JAFIDM010012231.1:74126743-74168726 GCA_023159025.1 Thereuonema tuberculata
ATATATATATATATATATATATATATATATATAAAATTCAAGTAGATATAATGTTTATATCTACTTGAATTTAATTTGTGTAGAATCATTTTATAATTTAATTTAAAAGTTGAACTACTAAATTACTTCAAATTTAAATTACTTACCTACAAAAAAAAGGTCATGAGTTAGTATGAGAATTAGAAAAATCTCCATGAAGTCGGAAGTGTTCATTCTAATATACAAAAGTAAATATATATGAATACCAGTTTTTCTTTAGACTGTTTTTCTATTTTTTTTATTTAGGTCCAAATATAAAATAAACTCCATTAAACAACATTAATAAAATGGAAAAATGAGATTCTGGTTAATCACATCTATAATATAAAAGGAAAATTTATGGATTGCTTGTGTGTTTGTTCGAAATGTTTAGCATACTTCACAATACGCTACAAACTTGAAATTTGGCATGTGAGTAGGTTTCATTGTGTAGAGAATATAAAAAATATGAATATTAAGCTTTTTTTTATTTTTTGCTGGGAGGAGGGAAATGATCAAGAGTGTATGGTGGCAACCCGCAATACATCTGAGTTAACACATCATCACGATAATTTCATAATCTTCAAAATATAAAGTACTGAAATAAACCACTTTTCTATCATATCTTCAGAAACATCAAATCTATATTTCAACCCAATGACGGGCCTTCTTCAGGATAAAATATAAATACAAAATACAGTAAAGATAAAGAGAAAGAGAAAAGAGAAAATACATCTTCTTTCCCTTTCAAATCATGATCGAATATAAAGTAATAATCATAAAGATACAAAGCAAATTCTAATAATTACAAAAAACGTACCAACTGACATATATCGTCTAATAATCATAACAATAACATAATAATAACATAAAGTCTAGCCAAAAAACAATCAGTAACAAAACAAAACAATATAAAGTGAATGAACCAGATAAAGATTATTTTAAAATCAAAAATTCTCTAATTTTCTTGTTGTGTAATAACGATTTTTTGAAAATACTTAAGGATACCGCATTTACTTTAAGAGATTTATCTCTGTTGATACATTCACAACTATTAATTAGACAAGATTCCAATTTGACTCGTTTAACCTCGTCTTTAACATTGAATACGATGTGTACGATGGGGTCAGGACAATGGTTGTTCCTCATACAGTGTCCTGCCCATTCTGAAATTTTGTCGTCTCTGTTGTCATATGCAGTGGTGTGCTCGCGGACCCGTTCTTTCAAAGTTCTGGCCGTGTTGTCAATATATATGTCCTTACAATCTCTGCATTGTAAAGCATACACCACCCCCATTCTATTCAATTGAGAATTTTCTTTTCGAATCCTCTTTTTCTTGAATAAGGTGTTCTCTTTGTTTGATGTCTTTTTATGAAGAATATATGTAGTTAGTTCGTAAGAAGTTTGGGTAATTACAGTATTTATACATAATTCTTCAATGTACATTAATAAATATAATACAAGAAACACCATTTTTAGAAACTTCATTAAGATTTACAAAAAAATAAATAAATACGGCTTAGAAAAACCAATATAATAATGATAATAATTCAGAATAATAAAATGAAAAATTCAAAATAAATAATACAGTAATATCTCTGATTGTGATTGTGATGAACGTGGATGGCAGGGAAGCCAAGCACCGCGACCTAGTAATATCTGTGACTTTGAACTTAAAAATAAAAAAATCTTATCTTTGAAAATGAAATCTATTTGGGGGAGTGGGGGTACGATAAAAAAAAATAGTTAAGTTACTTGTTGTTTGTTTTGTTTCCCTTCGTAAATATAATTTTCACAAATCATTTATCAGTATTTTAACTCATTTATCCTTGATAGTTAAGTAATCGTATTGATATAATTTGTTCATCTTGATATTCAGAATAAGTACTAATACATTTTTCTTTATGTATTTTGGTTAATATACAGCGTTCAAGTTTTCAGATTTGTTTTTTTTTTCCATTTTAAATAATTCTTATCTATTAAAAACTTTATATTTGTATAATTATGTATGTTAAAAATAATGTAGTCACCTGTGTCTTTTTATTTTTTGTAAACTTGCTTTCCGTTGTATAAAGATTCAGAACCGACTGATAATTTTCATTTATCTGTTGTCTCTAGGTGAAATGTAACAAATAAATAAAAAAAAATAAGGGGTTTCCATATTAAATAATTATACTACAAATGTGTAAAATTAAAATAGCTCTGTACTCTTTCTCATTGTAGTCATTACATTGTAATTATACAAGCAAAAAGAGGTTTTCGAGAAGTCAATCAGGCTGGAATAAAAGATTTTAGATAAAAACAGAACTTTTTCTGGAAATATCTGATAAGACATTATGAGAAGATGACTTATTTATTTGTGAATATCAATTTTGAAATAAGGAGTTTCGATAGATACTTCAACAAAATTCAACTTCAAATTCTATGTTTCGACAGTTTTGCCAGTACATATGTTGCAACTGTCGATTCCCACTTAATGGCAGTCATTATTTGATTCATTGCTTGATGTAAAATATACGTTAGCTGATTAAAAGTACGATACCATCGAATATTTCAAGTCTATCCGCCTATATTGAGATCTCATTTCAGTTGAAGAAAAGATAATTTTAAAATTTTCCTTAAAAGAATGTCTTAAATTTTCCTGCCATTAGAGGGATTTTGTTGAGGAAAAAAATGGTACTTATAGTGAAAGTAAATGAAATGAATTATTATTTTTTTAATATTAAATTTTTAATTCAAGCAACAATACAGCCAGGATAAAACATTCTTCCATATTATCGTCATTCATATAACTACGTCAAGTTGCAGCATTTCGAGATATAGTTTTAAATTATTTTTTAATGTAAAATGTACACCCATTAATTCCTCTTATCAAACAATAAAGCTTTCTAGTTACAAATCCTAATATTAGTCTATGATGATGATTAGCATTAGCTAGATCTATTTCATATGCTTATTTTATAAAAATTAGATTTGTAGGCCTACTTTATAATTAAAATTTATAATTGTGGATATTTATAATCAATTTATTATTGAGTTTATGCCATATTTTAACTCTGGGTCTTTATCAAATAATTTTGCAAGTTTCTTATTTTTATCTTTTTCAAAACATTTGTACATCTTTAAGTCGAAATATAGACATTGCCAATTTACTTACACTTATGTTTACAGGCAAAAAAATGTGGTGAACTTTTCTAATAAATAATACAGTGTATTTTAATTAAACACATTGTCTCTCTCCAAGTGTAAAATGAAAGAATGTTACAAGAAATAAATCAAAAACTTTCTTGACAGAGACAGAGAAAAAAATTAAATTTATATAGAAAATGGAACTTCAAAAGTAACTTTAACAAGAATAAACACACCACTTTTTTTTTATTCTTCTTCTAACAGTCGAGTGGAATCCACTTTGTTTGATTAGGCAAAAGGAGGACAGATTTTTCCGCGAGATGCTGCTAGATTGGTGGGGGGAGTGTCGCAACTCTCTACCGTTTGCTGAAGCCGTGTTTATAAATGGCGGAGGCAACATTTTTGCTTAATAATAGATAAAGAAATTGCCGTCAACTGTAATGGGTGTCAGCGGCTTCTTTGGCGCTTTTGGTCTTATTAGCTCACGGGGATGGTCGGCAACGTCTTCCGAAGAGATGAAGATCCTTCCCGCCCTCTTCAATGACAAATTGCTATGTTTGTGCGATGATGACTCACAGGGTGCTGCTGAAACGATCTAAAGCTGACTTTTCAATAGTCATGCAACCCCTCTAATTTGCAAACTGTCCCCACGTCATTGTTAATCCGTATAACGCTCCTCAAGTTTAGTCTTTACAATGAGTTTGATGCTGATTTGCAATTAGTGCACAGTGTTAAAACGAAAGAGAAATGAGTGCCTAAAATAGATTTATTGTAAACAGCATTCACAGATATTCTGAAAATCAAAATAGAGAGGGATTTTTTTCATCTTTGTATCGGTGAATACAACAGACAACTGTTTTTATGATTTTTATTATTTGTTCGTTTCAAACTTTAATAAAAATGCAAAGTAATTAATGTGGTATTTCAAAAAAAAACAAAACAAAAAAAACATCAGCCAACCAAAGAAAATCACCAAACAATCACATCACCAAACACACCCAAAGGAGGAAAAATTCGGTTAAAACCAGGAAATGAAAATAGAAAAATTTTTTAAATTGCAGTATGACGTTTGAGATATATTGCAAAAACAAATAGCAACTTTTATTTTATCAGAATTATGACTTAAATAGAGTTTAAAAGTTGATGAACTGCAAGTTAGAAAAAAAATAAATTAGAAGTTGAAAAAAAAACAAAACAACTGAGATTGACTGAAACGATTAAAAAAATCAACTAGTTTACTATTAAAATTAAATACCTTTTGCGTTAGCTGAGATTCTGAGACGGCCGTTTCGAGCGTCGTGTGCTCTCGTCAGCTAGTGCAAAACCCACAAAAAGGTATATGAGGGGAAGAGTAATCTAATGGTGGTAATCGTAATGATACCTCACAACTAAACACAAAGAAACCTCGAAACGGCCATCTCAGGCATTTAATTTTAATATTATTATTTTTATGGCTTTTCTTTCACCTTTTAGAGAGTTTTTTGTTTTCCTAATTTTTGTCTCTTTCTTTTCTTTGTGAACAAATACCTTTTGAAGCGGTAACTGTGATGCTCAAGATGTTTGTATTCCACTTTTTTTTATTTTTTGTTCTTTCGTTTTTGAGGAATGATTACTCTTTCCCTGGTAAAACTTTTTGGGGTTTTGCACTGGCTGAGTAGCTCTGACTGACGAGAGTACAAGAAGCTTAGGTGTTTGTATTCCTAAGGTGTTCGTATTCGACTTTTATTCTTGTTTTTACTTTTTGTTCTTTAGTTTTGAGGGGGTCATTACGATTGCCACTCTTCAACTATTTTACTGTTTTATTTTCATTGTGCAGCAAATCAAACATCCGTACTCTTCCACCAAAGAAATTAGCTATAATTTTGTGATTTATGTAATTATGGTTACAAGATTATATTTTTTTCTAATTTTTAAAAAAAATGTTTTTGTACTTTATTAAAAAACAAAACAACAACAGTTTATTCTTTATGAAGTGGTAGTAGTCGACTTTGTTCTTCACAACTCTTACTTCCAAGAAAAATCGAATGACACGACGATGCACTTTATGACTTCAGAATTTATTATAACTCAATAGAAAAACTTTTTGGGAGTATCTAACTATGTAATGGCTTTTATGTAACTGTTTCTCCTGTCGATCAGGTTTCAACGAAGTCAATAACGAAGTCAATAATTCTGAGAAACAG
The DNA here is from genome assembly GCA_023159025.1 of Thereuonema tuberculata. Lineage (NCBI taxonomy): Eukaryota > Metazoa > Arthropoda > Chilopoda > Scutigeromorpha > Scutigeridae > Thereuonema > Thereuonema tuberculata. Next base: position 74,132,074 of record JAFIDM010012231.1, read on the forward strand.
TGATTCAAAATTACGTCTGAACTAAGATCTAACTGAACTGTCAGCAATCAAGAATTCTTCGAAGAAAATTCTTTTAATTTCCGAATTATACAGAAGTAAAGAATAAATTAAATCACTCAAAATCAAAAATGTATATTTAATTTTTCTTCAGAATGAATTTTGTGGGAATTATTTTTTTTTTGACCCACTTGCCTTATTTGTTGGTTGCAGAGCGCAGATTTTTTTTTTTTATTTATTAAGTAATTGACCACCACTAAAGAAAAGCATAGTAAGAAAATAAACACTCATTCATTCATTAACGTAGATTTTTTACTCTTCTCATTTCATTCACAAATAAATTTATCATTAACTAGCAAAATCCTCGTTCTGCGTACGGATTTCAATGATATGGATGAGAAAGAAATTGAAATTGTAAAATCACTTCGAAATGGCAGGGGAAAGCGTTGCAGACCGCTTAACTCAGGTGCATTGCGGGTTGCCGCCACAAAACTTCATGGTCATCCCCCCCCCCTCCCCCCCCCCCAACAAAAAAGTAAAATAAACTTTTTACATTGTCTACACTGTGGAACCTACCCCTAAGTTGTAGCATGTTGGGAAGTGGCACCAGAGATTGTGTGAAACTGAATCATTTGACTGAAACAGACATGCCTGCGTACACCGTACTGTCATATTGTAAATATAGGACTAATAAACATGTTGTCTACCTTACTTGTTGCTTTTTATTTCTGAACCATTAGTGTATCATCTAGCACATTCAGCTGGCGCTTGCAGACATACGTCTAGTTTTTGTATTCCTGACCTACCATTAAAGTTTGTGCAGGGAATTTTGAATCATATATTCGTATCTGCTTTGAATTATACTTACATACAATATATAAAAAAATTAGTAAAAATTTTTTTTTTTAATTTTTACATTTGAAAATCTTTTATTTTGTGTGCAAGTAATAAATATAAATTAGATTAGTGGTTATAATAGTTTCATAAATTTTTATGTTTTTACAAGAAAAGGTAGGAGAGAAACTACATTAATAATTGCCATGACAATGTAGAGAAATAAAACAACGTAAAAATTGTTGCGTTACGCTAATAATTGATGGCAATAATTTTTCGGTATTAATAAATAGCATTTAAGAAACTAGAAAAATAAATAATGTAAAAATATTGTACAAAGAAAACATTCCTGGAACAAATTATTCTCAAACATCTATTCGGGACGTTTCTCGCTGTTTTAAAAGTCATTGCATTAACTGAAGGTAAATAATAAAGTTTATTTTGGTTCCAATTATTTCAAGGAAAACTCGGGAAACGAGATATCCAATTAACGTTGATGACATGTAGTTTCGAGCAAAAATAAGACGATTAATTTATTCATTATAAAGGAGAAAAACAACTGGTTGATATTTAACACCATCTGTTAGCGACTTTTGTCATTCCGGGTTCTCAAAAGGGCATTTAGTGCCATCTGATGACTGTTTCCGTCCATTGTTGCCTTACTTTTAATAAGCTTTATCTTAATCCTGCATAATCAGCGCATTTAGGGATAACACGAAATTATAGAATAAATGCCTTAATCTTCCAGGGCAGCGTTGATTTTTGTTTTGTTTTGTGATACAAAAAGACAGAGAAGAAAAAATATTATTATTATGAATTATTATTTTTTATGTGCGACACTATTCATAAACAAGTGAATTAATTTTGTGCTAAAGCATAAATTTAAAGGCGACCCATAATAATAAAAAAAATTAAAAATAATACAAAAAAAGGAATACATTAACGTAAGGAAAAATAAAAAAGAAAGTTAGGGAAAAATAAAAAAGAGAGTTAGGAAAAAAGTAAAAAGAACGTTAGGAAAATAAGAAAAAAAATACCATGCCGACCTTCAGAAAAAAAGAATAACAGAAAAAAAAAATTAATAGATTTATGGATGTGAACCAATAACCCTCAGTGTATGAGTCCGAGACGTTAAACATCAAGCCGTAGCTGACAACTGAAATTAGATGTTTGCATTTCTTACATTTAAGCTAATAGATAAAATCAATGAAAACAATGCCAAATATCTCGAACATGGGGGCTTTGGCCCCTTAAAATACCCTATTCCTACGGTGATTCGGCCTCTGAACACGATGGTGAAATCCGTTTGTCAATCCGACCTTCCTTTCGGGAGTTGGTTAGGGGTGGACAGACATGGACAGACCTACAGAACAAACGCAATAGCTATCGATTTTGATCGCTAATACAATAGCTCCCAAATGGGTCGCTAAGATACACAATTCATATAAGAGCATATTAGAAATACAAGACGCATTATATTAATAGTTAAAAATCTCTATCACACGCTTATGCATATGGCAAAGGTTCAGGACCGATCACAACACCTGCATTACCCATTCAGCTAATTTGGTACTGAGACAGTATCCTTGTCTCAGGACGTCGCTTAGTAAGGCTCAATTGCGCAAGTGGATCGACTGCACAATTTAACTGGTGGTTAAATACAAACGTTCAAATCCTAAAATGACATTATCTGATAAAAGTTTAATTAAGTCTTTAACAAATCTGTTTTGATTAAATAGTCAATAAACGAAGAATAGTGCAGTCAAACATTTGGCTTATTTCTTTTTAAATATTATTCATTATTGATACAATTAGATATAGCAATGTTTAGCAGAGAAATAGGCACTTAGATTGGGACAAAAGGGCCTGTTACAACAACCCAAGAATTTAGAAATAACCATAGGCAGCAGGAAAGGATATAAACAGAAAAATGAAAAAAAGGAAGCCCTCCATTCAGGACCGGGATTCGAATCCAGATTCCCGCCTATTTGCAAATCAATATACCTGGCTGTGCTTGAAGGGTTACAAGTAAGATAACATCTCCTATATATGGTGAATGAAGGGCGATTCTAAATTCACAGGACAACTTTAAGGGGTGGTAGTGCACATTATAACAAACATTTTTTTGTCAAACAATGTATGTCCGTAACTGTCGCGTTGACGCGGAAGAGGCGCTGTTTCGTCGTTAACGATACCCGCCCAAAGATTGAGAGAATCGTTGCAGGTAAGCATGTGGCCGTGTAGCGTGTGGATTTGAGTTTGCCCACACATGAACATTGTGCACATGAAACACACTCGCGTGTAAACAATGCTTCATCTGTGAAGAGCAAATATGCTGGAAAATATGGGTGTACTTCACTCTTCTACATAAACTAGCGGCAGAAGTCTGCGCACCGAGGATAATCAGCTTTCAATGCGTGAATTCGCTGTAAATGGAATGGGTGAAATTGCTCCTGATGCAAAATTCTCAATAAAGTGGTTTGGCTCACATTTACGCTACATGCAACAGTTCTCGTGCTTGTGTAGAGACGTTCCACAACCTGTCATAGAATGTAAACGAGACAGTTGCGGACATACATTGTTTGACAAAAAATGTTTGTCTTAGTATGCCCTACCATCTTAAAGTTTGTCCTAAGGAATTTAGAATCACCTTGTATATACATGTAGATATATTTTAAAAGTATAAGAAACGTATAAAAGATTTGATCTCAAAAATATTATCTTACCAGGTAGAATAATAGTCGAATAATCTAATCTACTCAATTACTACGCAATTACTACATCACTGGTTATTTTATAACTTTTTATAAATCACGTTTGCGTGAGTGGGGTAAATTTCAAGTAATTTAAAGTATAACTAATATTAAAATTAAGTTAAATTTATGTTTAACTTAAAATCCTTTTTTTTTTGTGATTTTTTTTTTGTGAAGTTTTATTTATCAAAAAAGTGGTCAGAGAAGGCGAGAAAAATTTAAAGTTTAATTGGAAAATAGATAAGATAATGTTGAGAATATTAGTCAACTTTCTTTATAAAATAATTCGGATGAAAAAGTGGGGTTTACTTGTTATATTACCTATCTGCCATAAAATACATTAAATTTTTGCTATTTTATTTCAATAATAATCATTTCTCACACCTTAAAGAAAACTCAAAAAATACTTAAATAATAAATATTTTTATTTAAATATCCTATTAGAAAGTTTCAGATGTCAGTCCTGCCCAAATTTATTTCTCCATTGCAAGTTCTTGAGTTTTCATAGAATAACTAAGAAGAAGCCATTTACAGTGAAGTGTATGTCCTATCATCTGAGATAAGAATAGATGAATGATCATCATTAGAGTTTTCAGGTCCTTGGTGGCAGATCTCTATTAATTACCTTGTTTATGAATCGTTCACCCACTCCACGAAAATGAAGTAAAGAGATATAGTCGCGCAGCTGGACAAAGAGGCCATGTTTGTACCTTTGCAATAAAATTAACGAAACAGTACATCATTAGAAATATAGTCAAATTATGCCAAATAAAAGTTCTTTCTAGCTTTTCTTCAAATTAATTAGAGGAAGCACTTGATTATAAATTCAGATATTATTTTTAACTAGAAGTTATATTTATAAAAATAAAAATTCTTATAAAAACTATAAAATTATAAAAATAATACATAATGCCTTAATATTTTTATATCACTAAACTTTATAAAACGATTATAACATGAATCATCATTTAGCTTTATTGATCTAAAAATCCTAACCATATTATTGTTATAAACTATGATTTTTTTAAAAGATTCCTAGGATTATGAAGGTGAGCAAGCATTAAAATATAAAGGTCTATTTTGTATTGGAAGAGCGAACTATTATTGAAAATGCCTATCGCAGGATTATTGGAACTTATTGATAAGGTATTTATTGGATAGCATCTTTACATTTTCTTTAATTAAATAAAATTGTAATAGGAAAATTGAAAAATCACATGATCTGAAATTAAAGAACAATAAGCATAATATTTTTAAATTTCACAAACTTCGAAAATTAATTTAACTTATAATAGTTTACCTGCAATAACAAAGTGCTTTATAAATTAAAAGATAATATTTAAGGAATCCTATTCAAATTAACAAACCTTAAAATCATAAAGCGTTGTTTTCTTAAAGTTTACATAATCAAGGAAAAGTTAACTCAAAGTTTATAAACATTTTCATTGCTTTTTGAGATAACAACATGGGATAATAGGTAACGCCGTTGATTAAGTGGGGATTAAGTAGGAGTTGTATTTGCAATCAAATGAATTACCGTCATCACCGCCCCCAGTTATCCCCGCACTCTTTCTTTCGCATCTTTGCCGACCTAGAGTTAACAAATGTGAGTGAAGCCCCGACGTCATTACCATTACCCTCATCGCCACTCATGAATATTCTGTCACAGCAACTTATAATCACAAGATGAAATGAGCAGCTCTGTCCCGGGAGTCTTATCCAAATATAGACTTAGGCACAAGTTTACATAACACCCACTCCGTTCTTTTCCATTGACAACCACACCCGAAGGGTAAAGACGAATCAAACAAAGGATCACGAATAATTGTATAACAAGAAGATTGTCTTATAGATTGCTGTGGAATTAAACAGAATTATAACAGAAGTTAACCGAAATTAAAATTTATGTCGTTGCTTCCGGGTTTTCTACTCTTTTTTTTTTAAGAGATCACTACATGTTTCGATAATGATTCATTTTCAAAGAGCAAAACAGAAAATGAAAACAAAATAGAATTTCTATAACAAGTACAGTAATACCTTGAGATACGAGCGTCCCCACATACGAGTATTCCGAGATACGAGCAAGCCTTCGAGCAAAATTTTTGCTTTGAGATACGAGTAAAGATTTGAGATACGAACACGCTTACAGACGCCGACGCTAGGTGGCCGAGCACTCCGAGCAGTCCACGCTGCCTCACTCGTTCTCTTCACGTGTTCGTCGACTTCCGTACGCATCTCCCGCGAGTATTCCCTATTGTGTTTGCGTTATATACTGTACGTGATTTTCTCTCTATTTTGTACATTATTCCTTATAATAGTGATAAATATACCAGTAAATATAAAAATATAAATATAAAAATAAAAAATAGAAAAGTAACAAAAAATACGTAAGATAAGTTAAGTTAATTCTAAGTTTATGTAAGTAACGTAGTCTACTTGTAAGATACGGTACGGAATCAAGTATCTACATACGGATCAACTCTCTTCCCTGCCTTCCTCCTCCTCCGCACATGCCGCCATTAGCCGCTACTATATCTATCAGTAAGAACTCATAATTAAAATCACATTTTATTTATATCACAGGAATCCTTATATACTATAATTTTTTTGTGTATGTGTGTCTCTATAACAATTAAAAACATGTTTTTTTTTCCATTATTATTAGCACTAATAAATCAGTTTTTTAGAGGGCCGGAACGGATTAATTTTTTTTTTCTGTTATTTCTTATGGGAAAAAATGATTGAGATACGAGCACCTCGAGTTACGAGCTCGGCTCTGGAGCAGATTATGCTTATATCTCAAGGTATTACTGTAAGAGATTACAATCAAAGATTACGATATTACATGATATCACAGAAGTAGATTTTTATAAACAATCAGTTAGTAGTAAGTCTGTGATTGGTGGGATCTCATGCTTACGTTTGAGAAGAACATTATTGTACTTTTTAGTCACCTATGTATAATTTACGATCTGTCAAACATTGTAATTTTTACACAATACAGATTTTATGTGAAATAGTTATGACATCTTTAGTTTGGGACAATAAGTATGATAATATATTGTCCTAAGTAAGATAGTTTAAAAATTGTGGAGAAATCAATTTTGTAAGATGATCAGAAATTGATCCATAATAGGGTAAACAAAATATTTTTGGTCTTTTTTTTCTTTGATAAAGTTAAACTATCATGTAACAAACAATAAGATTTTTGAAAAAAATCTCCTGGAATCAATTGGCAAGATGTTAAGATTTTAAATACAGCTAACAATAATTACCGTTTAAGAATTAAAGAGGGTTTGTTAATTAAAAAGTAATTAATGTTCTTCTCTCATGGGATACCCCAAATCACAGACTAACTAAAAATTTAATGCTTTTAAAAATCTATTTCAGTGATATGTAATGCTGTAATCTTTTACTTGTTACAAAAATTCTATTTTATTTCCATGTTATGTTTTGCTCTTTGAAAATGGATCAGTACCGACCCGAAACGTGTAGAGTGTCTATGTCTATATAAACTTTTTTACCCATTTGATGTTGTTCTTTATTATATAATGGGTTTCTTTCAGCATTTGAAAAGAATTTTAGAATTTTACTGATGAACAGGGATAAAATCTATTTTAAAATAGGCGATGTATTATAAAAGGTCATCCGTTCTTTGGGATTCACATTTGCAGTTTTATAAAATTATTAAGCGATACCCAAAAATAAATTTTGGTACTTGAAAACGGTACAGATATTGAACAATGTTTAGTAAAACAATAGAGTGAGATAGTACCCTTAAAATATACATTTTCTTATGTTAGCAAACGAAATTAGATAGAAGAGAAACTGTGGTTGAACAAAAAATTAATATTTTTATATATTTTAACATTTCTTAAGCTAAACCTTTCCACGAATTAGTAATACACAAAATACCTAACCAAAACCTAACTATCTATATAAAACGTTGCTAGTTTCCACTGAAGCTTTTTTCAATAATGCCAACTTTTCGTTTGTTAAAAATTTATTTATTCATGACTCGTACACTGAGTATTTGATGTTACGATGTTCCTTTAGCGGTTACGTCCATTACAGAATACATGAAAACTTATGCAAACGCCTTGAGGGTATTAGAATTCTCCAATAAATCCTAGTATATCAGATTTTCCGTTGATTACGTAACATTAATTATAGTCTTCTCACAAACTTTTATCCACTATTTGTCATATTTATACTGTTTTAAATGCTTCAAAGCGTTTTAATTATTCTTTTTTTTTGTGATCATTACCATTAGCTAAACAGATTAACAGTTTCTAGATGAAAATTCCAAGATTTAAAGATTCATCTTTGAAACGTTAAGTTTGATTGTTGAAATAGCTAATTTTCCTAAATTTTCATATATATATGTAACTCAACCTTCACTGCTTACAGCCATCTTTACAATTAGCACACTACTATCAACAATAGCTTGCCTGTATAGTTCAACAAAATAAGGAAGTTTACACATGTAACATAGGAAGTCTCGAACTAGGTTTCACAAGGCACTGTAGGTAATTATAAACATTGCTTTTCTAATAGAGATTGTTTTCAAAGCCAATAATCAAAATGGAATGAATATTTAAAATTTGTGGATTTGTTATGTTAGATAATTACTGCCTTGACTTATAGTCTGTCAAATGAGAGAACCACCACCAATCAGAGAGAGAAGTACTACTCGGTAAGTGTTTCTGGCAAAGTTCATAAGCCACAGAATCATAAAATGACTTGGTGACATTTGTTTTCTCTTCCTGATGTTTTGCCAGTTAAATAATACCAAAAATAGAGACATAAGAGTATCAAAAGAAACTATAAATACACAGGTTTATATTTTTACTTTGTACATTATACAAACTGTAATTACAAAAGAAAGATATAATTTTTTGTGTGTAAATTAAGATATAATTAAATTTATAAAAGGCAAAACCCACTGACTGACTTACTCACCAATGCCGAAACCGCTGAACCTAGGAACTTGAAATTTTAGGGATGTTCCCCTTGCGACGTAGGCGCTCACTAAAAAATGATTTTTGGAAAATGCTGCAAATGTGGGAGGGGAGGCATGCATATCTCGGAAACCGTTTGAGTTGGAAACACAAAATTTGACATGAGTGCTCTTTGTCAAAATCGGAAAGATATTTATTCGATGAATTTTCGATATTGACATCCTAAGAGATGTAAATAGGAGGGGTGGGGCGGCAACTTTCTTGAAGGGTACGCATACCTCGGTACCTGTTTTTGAGTTGGAAACACGAAATTTGATAGGAGTGTTCTTTGTCAAAAAATCGAAAAGATACGTTTTATTTTATACGAAAATTTTCGATATTCACGTTCTAAGGGGTTTAAACAGGAGGGGAGAAGGCAACTTTCTTGAAAGGTGCGTATATCTCGGAAGCTTCTTAAGCTAGATACAAGAAACTCGATAATACACACTTCTTAAAAAATGAAAAAATATATGTTCCAAGGTTTTTCAAAACCTAAAATCAAAAAAGCAACCAGAAGGATGAAAGGAAAGAGGAAACGGGGGTAGGAATGGGAAATGAATATCTCAGAAGCTGCTTAAGCTAGAAACATTAAGTTCTGGAAAATACTGTTTTTAAAAAATAAATAAATAGACGGCAAAATAAAAAATGCCAGAGTGGTGAAAAGAGAGGGGAAACAGGAGATGGGAAACTGTATTGAAGGGTATGTGTATCTGGAAAACTGCTTAAGCTCGAAAAGTGAAACCCGGAAAACGTAAGTCTTCTTACAAAATGAAGAAATACGAATTCAAATATTTTCGAAAAAAAATACCGGAAGGGTGAACAGAGGAGGTGGGTTTATACAATAAAGTAGATATCCTCACTGACTCACCAACCGAAACAGCTAAACATAGAAATTTTAAATTTTAGGGTTCCTTTCAGAATTGGATTAACGTTTGACTAGCTTTTCCTTAAAGGGGTGGAGAAGGACAGAAAGGGGCAGGAAGTCTTTTATTCTCCGATCTCAATGAATGTGACATCTATGAAGTTTTCGAGTTTTAAAACATGAATATAACATTCATTTTTACCAACTGGCAAAGATTCGAAGTGATCTCACAATTACAATTTCTTTCTTCTCCATATCAGGATAAATCTTTTTTAACCCGCGCGAAGCACGATTATTTTGCTAGTATATATATATATATATATATATATATATATATATATATATATATGGAATTTTTGTTTTAAATATTAATATAACTTCTTTTAATAATAAAATTTAATCGATTTTTAAAAAGGGAGATTTCGTTATACCTTCTCTTTGGTATGTAAATAATAATAGATATAGGGCAGACAATGTCATCATCGTCAAACATGAAACACCTGGGACCAATTTTCGATAGCAGTTAATACGTTTTCACCACATTAACAGATCCTAATACATGTAGAGCTCGGTATGTTTCACCTTTGGACAACAGTAGGTATGCATCTGATGTCAGTATAAGCACCTCTGACATTCAGCGCACGTTAGTGACACTGCGATAATTCACAATGGCAGGCAGGGAAAGTGGTGCGTTCCGGTTGACGTTAAAATAATGTAAATCTGTCATTAGCTTTATTTATGAGTCGAAGGCAACATCTCTGCAGCAACACGTTTATTTGATGAGGAATATGGTTTATCTCCGAAACGCGAAACAATGACTGCAATTAAGAAGAAATTTAAAGGCACTGGTTCTGTTGCAACAAAACATGCGGCTAAAGGGTCACACACGACAATCACTACCAAAGAGAACCACGGCCGAAACGCTGGTGAAAATTTCGAAAAAAATGGATGCGAAAAATAGTTGGACTACATAAAATTGACCGGATCCAACTGATACACCCTGTATTTTGAATTAATGATATTTCGTAATTTTTTTACTATTGCCAATAGAAACTGAATAGATCGAGTACTTTGATAATTCTCTAAAAAATTAGTAAGTAGATAATTAACTCTTCAAAAAAGCAATTTGTATTTTTTTCCCGAATTGTTGCACTTAGTAGACTTTAAAACGATGTCATATGACTTTTCCTGATAGCTTTCCCGAAAATGTATAATCACAGAATGAATGCATATTTCCGAAAAGTCTAGAAATGAAACGGCTAAAAAAAGGCATTTCTGTGGTTTGATAAATTTTCGGCTTGCGGTAATGATCTTTACTGGCTTTTATATATGAGATTTTTAGTAATGACTAGAATCACGAGAATTGCGTCCGATATGAAGCAAAGAGCAATGAGGAAATTGAAAAATCCCTGCCAACCCCCAATAACGTCTTGTGATGCGTGTGGCGGAGATGATGATGATGATGATGATGATGATTGTTACTGATGGCGTACATGCAATGAATCCTATAGAAATAACCGTAATCAGAAATAATAGAGATATCCTGCAAGAAAGAAGGAAAAAAGGGAGAAGTTAAAAAATAAGCGGAGATTAATAACGATGACGCTAATGATGATGATGATGATGATGTTGTCAACGTGGAGTGCGAATGCTGAACCCTCCTCTGATGGAGATGATAAGTGAACGAAATATAATGAAGACAAAGTGGTGTTCTCTTGCTGCTCGCTACTCTTTCTAGAAACGTGCATTGAGATTTTTTAATATGATTTTAAATTATTGCAGGAATAGAAAGTTCAAGAGGGGTTTTCTGTCGAAAACAGCAAAAAACAGAACAAAATGAAATAAAAAATATCAAGTTGTGTTAGCGTCCTTATTTGATTTTTCCTCTTCTTTTAATTAATGTTATTGCTAAAAAATGAAGAAATAGTAAAGGTTAGACTTCACAGTTTTCAGACAAAAGGAATATAAAATTTATATTTTCCACTGTTTTTATATTCCTTTTATCTTTGGCCTTTATTATAAGTGCAAAAATCAAGACTGACAAATTTTCTTCATCATAAAGCGTTTGATATACATACAATTTCAAATAAAAATAAAAATATTAAGAATAGCTTACACACGATGTTTTGAATCTGAAAGATGTTAATCCATTCTCAAATACAATAATATATAGAAAAGTAACATTAAATGCGAATTAATTGTGAATTAATTCATTTTAAATTTTAGTTTCGTTTGTAATCCTTGTTAGGTTTAGTAAAGGAAATTTGCGTTTTCCAAAGCAATGGAAATTATTATTCTATTGATTATAGTATATCTTATTATGTTTCCACGATACATTTACGATATTGTAATATGAATTAGTTACACTTATATTTCGATTAATTTTCTTCAAGATTAATTTAAATTTTAAGTTCGCAAGTAGATAAGTAAGTTAATATGAATAAAATTTCTTTGCTACAAATTTTAGACCTGTTCTTCATAATATTTACCTTCTCTTAATTTTATTATGGTATTATTATTAGATGATTTTTTTTAATATTATTTTTGAATAATTCTATTTTATTCAAATTTGAATGATACGAATATATATCTTTATATTTCAGCATATTACATCTTGAATTGTTAAAACGGCTGATCATCACTACTCCTTTAATCATTATTCAGAATTCATAGCTAAATATAACCGACATAAATTGATTAATGTTATTATCCAATATTCCGGATCTCCGCCACATGAGCTTTCTGCCGCTCTTGTTATCTGTGGCGCTTCGAAATAGCCAATTTATATATGCATTATTAAAATGGAATTTACATACTGTTTACAATTAGTATCATTAACTACTTAGTTCACTAAATTTCAGTTGCTTTCCATTTAACATTTTAGGTTTCCTTTTTAGCCTTTATTGTAACTTTTGTCAAACATTATACCTAGGATAGGAAAAAGATAAATTCCTGCACTAATCCAAGTATTTCTTTTTAAAAAAAATAAGCAAACAATTACTAATCTAGGAAAATCGGATTATAGGAAAAGGTGGTCTGCAATAATTTTATCAACAAATATTTAATTCCAATAGAAAAACATAACTTAGATAATATTTAAAACTAACTTAAATTTCAACATATATTGTATATATCTTTTTTTCTTTATTTTAGTTTAAGCTTTTCCCCTGAAGCTTTAAATTTGATCATTTTTCCTTCGATTTCATCCATTGATTGCTTTGCCGCCAGACTTTGAATGTTATCCCGTTCACCCAGGATTTTTCGAGACCAAGGCTATCGATTTACATACCCACTCATCATCAGGATTCATCAACGAAAACATAATATGTTTGCATTGGATGACGAAATCTGATAGATTCGATCCAGGAGTACAACCCTAATCACATCACAATAATTAAAGGAAAACGGAGGGATATTTGTCATAGCCAAAACACAAATAAACACTGCCAAATTGTACCAACAGAGCACAGACAGAAGCAAGGTGGCTGTGTTGTTGGCAGAATCAAAATGCAAGCACGCATTCCATATAAGAGCCCTTCAGTTCGCGAAACAATTTTCCCTTCTCTTGCCGCTGATGATGGCCAACAACTGTGTTCGGTAATTTTAATTAACTTGGAACTTGAGATGGTGAATCTCTTCGGTAATTGAATCACCGTTTCAAAAGTACAGAACATATCATAAGGGAGGCTTCATTTCCAAAATAGGATTACTGCAAAGTTTGCAAAATAAGCAGTACAGCGTAAGTATTTAATAATATCTTCCAGCCTGAAGCCATAGTCTAACTAATCTCAACATTAAAAATAACATTTAAACATAGAAATCGATAATGATAATAATAGGAACTTAATAGTCCAATGAACCATGACTTCTTTACTACAATTTAAAATATCTTAAAAGTAGAAAACTTTAATTGAGGTATCAACTTCCGAATATCCGAAGTATAAATTTAATGTATAATTATTACATTAATGAAACTTCTGCTTTCTAGGATAAGTAATAATCTAATTTTCCAAGATAAAAGAATTTTAAAGAAAATTTTGCTGTAATGGACTGCTTAACGTGATGCTCAAGAAAGTAAATTATAAAGGGAAATTGTGTGAGAATTTTTAAATGTTGGATGTAGTTATGTTAATCCAAAGAATGATGCTTTTAATTTAATATAACTAATGTAATTTATTTCTTAAAGAGGATTAGAAATAAAAAAAAATGTTCAAGATATTAGTTTATTTTTAAAAAATTACTTTATGTAGCTTTAATAATGTTTTTTTAAACTTTACACTGTAGTGTACAGTTCATTTTTGAACTTTCAGTTTATTTTGCATTCCCTAGAAAAGTTGCTGCTGATGCCAAAATGGATGTAGCCTATAATATTTTGTAACAATGAGTAATGAAAACATACGAGGAAAGTTTTTATGTGCGCTGAACATTGTAGCTTGAATCAGAAAGTATTTGAAAAGGTTTGAATTAAACCGAAACTAGGTTGTACTTTCAGTTTTTATTAAATTTAAATTTGTATTCAGCAGATGTACAGGCTTTATTTCTGATTCAAGCGAGTAATGACAATCTTAAATATTTAAATATATAATAGGAAGTGTATCTTCCTTTTATATATATTTTGGTATTACATCTCTTGATGATATTGTGGTGTCATTTTCATTTTCTTTACTTGCTTAAATCTTCATTATCTATCTATCTATCTATCTATCTATCTATCTATACATATATATATATATATATATATATATATAAAATAAAGATTTAAGCAAGTAAAGAATTTATTATAAATAGGCCTACAATTATTATTATTTAATTTTCAAACTTATATATTAATATTACAATTATTTTTTTTAACTATGAATTGCTGATATATTTCACCTCTACTGATGGTGGCAAGTCGTTAATACCGCCTACAACTTTCTTTTCAAAAGCAGATTTTTTTTTATCCCATTCACTTAGCTTTTTAATTAATTTAATTGCCACTTTCGGTACTCCACACTATATTATTTGTGCTTTTCCGTATGGCTCTGAGAGTAAATTCCACACATTCTTCCATTGTATTTTATGTTTCTAGTTAATCTCTGTTCCACAGTAAGATATTAGGTGATTTACTTTGAATCCTCAAGCACAAGAAATTACAGAAATTGCTAATAATTTTATGTAGTGTTATTACAATGAGTCATTGGTCCTTTCTTAAAAGTATCACAGAAAGAAATTGTACAAATTTTTCCAAATCATCGTTCTACGACAAACAAAACAAACTGGAACAATAACCTATATAAAAATATAAAACGAATTTTATCTTCCAGACTGCATTGTCCAGCTTCATACTGCACTAATGATAAGCATGATGATTTGGGGAGCAATTAGGGATCATGGGCGATCTTGGCTGCTACGAATTCTGGACACTCTCAACAGCAACAGCTACATCAGGAAAGTTGTGGAGGATGAAATCGTAGCCTTCTTTCAGCACACTCCTGGAGCCATATTCCAACAAGACAACGCCCGACCACATGCTGCCAGAAATGTCCAGGCTGTCTTCGAAGCAAGACAGATACTCCTTCTTCCCTGACCTGAAAGTTCGCCTGAGATGTCATCTATTGAAGATATCTGGGATATGGTGACTCGGCAACTAGCCCGTCATTGCCATCCAACAGCCAATACCGATGGACTGTGGACTCTGATAGAAGCAGCCTTTCAGGCGATACCCCAGGAACACATCCAGGATCTGTTTGATTCGATGCCACGGCGTATAACAGCTCTTATTGCAGTTCGTGGAAGTTTTGCAAGTACTGTTGTTGCATTGCTTTGAAACTTTAATCGTTTGTGTGCATCACTATTAGTAATGTGTGCAATAAATTTCCTTCCATTCTAATGGTTCCTTCATGCTGTTGCAATTTTCACAAACATGAGTGTACAAGGCCATTAACTATAATGGCTCTGTTCCAGTATTGACAACCTTGATTACCAATGTTTGTAATCCAGCTCAGTTTGTTGATTTCAATAAGAAGCTGTGCTTTATTAATAGAGTATATCAATCAATAAAAATTTTGCACTTTCAAAGATTTGATAAACTTGAAGAGCTACATGTGGATGATAGAAAAATTCATTTGAATTAAAATCGTATTGCTGATTTTTTTTCCGATATATGTTTCGCTGTTTGATGCAAAACATTAGGATATTTGAGAAAACCTGCAACAACTTTTGGTAACTATACATCTGCTGATATAGATTACAAATAACAAAATTTTTAAGTTTGCATTAATTTATTTATCAATTATCCGAAGATTCAGAAGACTATAAATATCATCCTAGGATCATGAGCAACCAGGCCATCAGTTTCAACAGTGCAGGAGACTGTTATCCTGGTATCTATATATAGGCATAGGCATAAGGGCAATCGAACATCAATTAGGTATATCGCACCAATCAGTCCTTTGTGTTTTCAGAGCTCATCAGTTTCACCCGTATCACGGACTCTGCTATCAAGCTTTGGAAGAGTAGGGCTATCAACCAGTTTAGACTTTTGCAATTGGATGTTAGCGACGTATGATGAACATCCAGAAATAATATCACGTATTCTGTGGACTGATGAAGCTTCAGAGATAGTGTGGTGACTCTCCACAACATTCATTACTGGAGTGAGGAAAAACCATGGTGTCTTGGAGAGGCAGTGTCGCTTCAGTGTGCGTTGTGGGATTATTGGAACCCATTTGTCGGACCTTTGTTCTACAATGGTATACGGAATAGCCAGAAGTAATGTGGACTTAATCCTGAGGGATTAGTATATCTGTACATCAGTATATCTTTGGCAGCATGCAGAGAAATCTGGTTTTTACACGATGGAGGGCCCGTCA
Source organism: Thereuonema tuberculata (assembly GCA_023159025.1). Lineage (NCBI taxonomy): Eukaryota > Metazoa > Arthropoda > Chilopoda > Scutigeromorpha > Scutigeridae > Thereuonema > Thereuonema tuberculata. Next base: position 74,148,374 of record JAFIDM010012231.1, read on the forward strand.
TTATGCCTCATGCAGTCGAAGATATTTAGACGATCACTTTCAAACAACTGGATAGTTCGTCAAGAGCCCATATAGTGCTGAGTGAGATCACCAAATCTCCCAACCTTGGGCATTTTTTTGGGGGGGTGGGTTTCTGTCAAAGATTGCATGCACACCTACTACTGCGTCTACAACTGCGCCACCATAATGATATACTGTAATGGAATCAGCGAAACTGATGTATTGACATCAGTTCGTAAATCCATTACCACATGTGCATAGTTGTGCATTGGCATGAACGGGCACCATTTTGAAGACATTTTGAGAAAGATTTCAAATTCGGTTGAATTTATTTGTTTTCGTCCTTAAGGTAAGTTTTGAAACTGTTTTGGGGTCAATGTGAAAAATTAATTTCTGTGATTTCTATTTCAAAAGTGAAAAGGGCCATTTATTTGATAAGAATAAAAAAATCTTTAGCAGACATGTTTTGGTTTAGAATCTGTTCACAAATCTTCATCATTCCTAAATAATCAAAACTCTTGGGGATTCTGGGCCAACCCTGTATATTCATAGATTTCCATATGAAAAAAAACAAGCCATTAAAACATTATTAGGGGAAAGGAATATGCAATTTCAATGTGATTTTGTAAGCAGCACTCCTAGGAAGCTAGATTAACTAAAGTAATTAAATGTTTTTCTCCTTTTGTTGAATTTATGTTAGTTTCGAATAATTAAAAAAATTACTCACTACATATTTTTTGCTTTCCAATTTCAATAATTGTCTTAAATTTTTGCAGACTATTATTAGATACTGGTACAGTTATCTTTTCTATTAATTGTTGCGGCAGTTTAATAGAAAAGTAAGGGTACATGAACATTATTGTTCGTCTACAATTCAAATCAAATTTGAGATCAAATATATATTGCTATTATATTGAAAAGACAATGTTATTTTTTATCATATCTGAATGGATTACGAGGCGCTGCTCTCAACATAACTAAAAGTAAAATATCTCAATGTGTTAAGACATGTAATGTTACGATTTCATACGATTTCATAATTGATTTCATTTCATTGATTTTTTTTTCTTCTTTTGTGACGAATGGATTCTACCGTTAGGAAAAGCTTAAAGTAACTTCTATCCAGGAATGTTTAACATACTCTCCAAACGACCACAGCTCAGTTTCAAATAACGGATCAAAATATCTTTTGTAGCTGTTACCGTTCAGCTCTCGTCGAAGCTTCAGATTTGAAAAATATATGAAAGATTAACTAGCAGATCAACTTTCTAAAACATATGTTAAATACATTATAAATTGCTATGGTAAAATAAGTCTGTTCCTAATGATTAATGAATGTAATATTAAGGATATTTTAGTAATTTAAAATTTAAAATTTTGAAATTTAATAGAATTCTTAAGTAAAACAGTTGAATAATGTATAACTTAGTCAACGCTGTCTTGTTGAAATTCTTAGCTCTGATTAATGGTTTGTCTAATCGTGTTTGTCACACTGCTTCTAGCGTCAGTATTGTTATCAAATATTTCTACATAAAACTCCATTGACAAAGAGATGTTCTCACAAGGACGACAACGAATTTTATTTACAATAAACAGAGAATCAAAATCAATGTCTTATGCCGTCGTGTTTTTCAACGTTCTTTTTTTTAAAGGTTTTTTCTTTCTTCTAGTCTCTTCATTCTCGTGTCGGATTGCGATGATTAATCGACGAAACACTGAAACATGGAATGTAGCTTATTTACGCACTAAATTATTTGTTATGAACGGGAATATTTGTTTTTTTTAAGACTGGTTTGTGAAAAGCAGAAAAAAAGAAACTGCTTGGTTGAATAGCTTGTTTTATAAGAATTATGGTTTGAAAATGACTCAGTTCCTGCATGTTTTGTGGAATGGAACTGTTCTGTGACGTCACTTCGTTCAGGCGCCTGTGTTCATGGAGGGAGATCGTAAATCTGCCAGACCCTCCCCACACCTTCCTTTTTTTTTCAGGGATGGTGATTTGTCTTTTGTGTCCGTTAGATTCTGGTTGCCACAGTATTCTTTCTTCTTCCTCTACCCACAACGAGGACGCGTCTGTGATGAATGGAAGAGACCTTGCTCATGTCGGCACTGTCCATCCGACAGCCGTTCCCGAATCGTTACAGAGCACATTTCCTCTGTACTTTTTCTAACAAGAAAAAAATTTTGCTGTTCTATACATATTATAATTATGTTAATGGAAAGTTGCAAGTAGTATTAATTTTAGGTATATTTATTTTTCAGGTACTTTTCAGCTTTGTTGATCAAGCACAGTCTCCAGTATCACAGGAACAACTGCTTTATTATTTTTTTCTACAGATTTATGAAATGTAGAATATATATTACCAGGGTAATGAATGTTACAACTGCATAGCATTTAATAGTATTTTGCAAAAAAAAAAAAAGTCCCAAAACTTGACAGTGATCAGGATTAAGTATAACTGCTAATGTTTAAAATTTAAGTAGTAGAAAAAATTACTTATGTGATCACTTGGAAAAACTTCCATTTGGTGTAAAGAATGTTGTGTTCTATTTAAGAATATAAGATTATTGTATTGTATTTGAGTACTGAAGAAGAACCACATTCCTTTAGTCTTTTTATAAATATTTTTATAACGGTAAATACTGTTATAATTATAGTATTTATTATTATTGATAGAAAGACTGCAAAAATATAAAAATCCAAACTGTTTAACAGACTGTTAAAATGTGTGTTTCGCTTGTCTAGACTATTGCTTGCAAGACTCAGATGCACTGCGATTTCCTTGAGAGGGTTTTAATAAATCCAAAGTCAGTTGCAAAGTGGTTTTAGTAAATCGAAAGTCAACGGAGACATTGTCAGATGCCTCTGTTGTGCCTTTACTGCAGATGTTTTGCCAACTTTATTATTTAGATATTACAGTATCGTATAATATTTGTTATGGAGAGAAGTTGGGTGAGCGTAGGAATTACATTACATTTACAAATTAACACGCTTTTCTACATGTAAAGAACAATATAACAGAAGCATGATGCAAGAAAAAGTATCGATCACAAAGTTTCTTGAACATCAAGAATGCTGTATACTGACATTGCTTGTTATTAAGACCAACCACTTTCTAAGGAAGTTTTCAACGGCATCTTTTGTAAATTCCAAATTGGTGGTACAAATTTAGAAATTGCTTTTCAAATAAGTTTTTTTTTTTAAATAATCCATGTGCTCACATCTCAGAAAAATGAAATATTCTCTTTAATATTAACTTTTTTAAGATATGAATAGAATTCACTGAACAGTTTAGTTAATAGTTAATCTTGAGTCACACATTTTCCTTGAATCTTACGCATTATACGATCAATAATAAGCAGTATGGACAGTCAGAACTTATGGCTTGGGGAGACATCGTCGTCAATGCAAGACAGACACATGAGACTCGAGAAAAAGCCTGGAGAAAGCCTATCTTCCTTGTCATCAAGGATTATGGAACACTAATGCAATACCGATGTAAAATTCACTACAATTCCATTAGACTTTACAAATTTTATCTAAAAAATAATTTAGATTACACTAAAAAGTAACAAATCAATATAAATAGTATCTTCTTTTTTATTTTAACCGAACATGTTGACTACTTAAGTGAATATTAAATTCCTTTTTTACATTAATTATATGAAAATATGTAGTGTTACTGAATATTACTGCACTTTCCAAGAATTTACTAGATAGAAAGTAATAAGCAAACAAATAATCTTCATTCAGTTATTAAGTTTTGAAGAGGGAGTAATTTCAAAATAACAGGAACTTATTAATTTGAAATTGTTCACATCGTATGTAATACAATTTGGAACAATAATAACTCTTCAATGAAATTTGTATTTTTTGCTTTTCACTGTCAAGTACTTACAGTGTGTATGTCTACAGAGACTGGAGAAGTTTAATATTTTCTTTAAAATTCTATTGATATATTTATACATTATACTTTTAACATAATTAGTACTTTGCATAAAACAACAAATCAATATAAAATATAAAATAGTTTACAATATATTGTCAACATATGAATCTTTTTGGCTGCCAATATCGAAAAATAAAGACAAAGTTTAATTTAATTTCAAGATGTATTTAAAAACCCATTTCAACTATCTACTGAGTTTCTTTTCACTTCAGCAACCCAAAATTTAGAAGTTCTATTAATTATCGCAAAATGGTTCTTTTTAATTCTCAGCTTTTTAATGTTCCGTTCTAAGCAAATGCTATTGACCTTTGAATTGGGTTTACGATAATCTTTGTCAATTTTACATTTTTTTATTTACGGAAATGAATAATTTTAGGTAATTGCTGTGCAGTGATACCAATATACAATGCTTCTTTTACGAAAAGTTGGACACAGAATTCTACAAAGAATTTTTAGAATTACGACAAGTATCAAACTCGTTTAAGTGATCGCTATCTTTCTAACTTAAGAAGTTTACAAAGATAAAGAAAGGGATACAACCTTTTCCATTTTTGTGTATAATCTAATAAAACAATTCTTGTATGCAACAAACATTTTATTTAGCATCAACATTCATAAGAACGCACTTTAATTAAATTACAAAAGTTTTTTAATTAGATTTTTCAATGTAATTTATACTAATTAAAAACTATAATATGTACATGTATTTATCTAGCATTCCGTAAATTCATAAATTAAATCAGACATAAAATTAAAAAATATTGTCGACTTTTTATCAGTGAAAAACAGGGAATACCTTACACATTTTTTAATTTTATGTGTGATTTAATCTATGAATCTACATAATTTATTCGTTATTTGATTTTTGCTGAATAGAACATCAATATATTTGGTATTGTTTAAGTCGTTTTTGGAATAAAAACCATGTTTTTGATGTAAAACAATTTTAAATTTGTGTTCACAATCTTTTTAATAGTAAATAAAGGATTTTGTATAATCATTGTTCAAAATCTCAAACAAAGTTTCTCACTTTAAAAATTATATAACTAAATATCTACATTTTTGAAACTTTATTCAAGCAAAGAAGTAAGTAAACTTTCGATACACATAAAAATATAGTTGCATATTAACGTATGTGGTCTTTCATTTTTATTCTGTAACAATAGTCAAGTGAATGTACACGATGCAAATGTATTATTATTATTACTTTATTAATATAAATAACAAACAATCCTGCTCAGTCCTACAAGATATTAAGAAAGAACATCTGTCTGTTAGTAAAATTATGAGCTTCTATGTATATAACAATACAAAAGTAAAATACTTTTAACATAATTAGTATTTTGTATAAAACAACAAATCAATATAAAAAAAAATAGTTTACAAAATATTATCAACATATGAATCATTGTTTTGTACCATATAAGAATAAAAGTTTTGATTAATTAACATATTATTTTTTTTAATCAATATATTTAATTTTTGCCATAATTATTTTTTTCATAAAAGAAATTTTTAAAGTAGATATTTTTCCAATTTTTGTCGTGTCTCAAATAAATTGATCAAATATTTTATTAATTTCTATTATTTATTCTCAATCCAAAATTATTTTTTGGATAATCAGAATCTTGTTTTTTATACAGTTTATTACTTCGTTTTAAATTTATATTTCTTTCATAGTTATTATAAAGCATTTTGTAATATTTTTTTATGATTAGAACATAAATCACTTTTTGCTGAGGAAACAAAATTTTGTTTTTTTGATTGCTTGGTAAATTTTTAAAATTGTAGAAAATTAAGTTTAATATTTTCTTTAAAATTCTATTGATATTTGTTATTTAATTTTTATTTAAATAATCCAATTTGCAATACCATGATTAATTAGAGAATCTACATAAACATTCATTTGTTTTATTTGGAAATATATCTTTAATATGGTAAAAAATGAAAGTTAAACTGTTTATTTTTTTAAAAATATGAATAAGGTACCTCAGCTATATAACGCCATGTATACCTTTAACGCCACCTATTTAATTCTTCATAAATATAAGAGATGGCGGTACTGCACTAAAGTAGTTTGCATTGACATGCCATCTAGTGTTGAAGTGAGTTACTAGCAGACCGCCAACATTTTCGAGTGATATTAAATTTCCACCTTTTCGTGTCGAGGACTTTGGACTTTGAGATAAGGTATATATATTTTTTTTTTCGTTTTAATAATCATATATGTAGTTTTGCTTTTCTTAATAGATAATTTATAATCATGTGCCACTTAATAATATTTACAAAATCTGATTGAAGTTTTCTTGTGCTAAGGAAATTTTTTTTTTTGTATTTACTAGTTTATATATACAAACAAATGTATTAATATTGATTGGACTCAAAATAGAGCTTTGTGGCACGCCTTTTTTTAAATTACATATCTTGCTTACTTTATCTTCTAGTTTAATTTTAAATTTTCTTTTTTAAGTAGTTTTTTAGTAAAACATGCATCGGACTTCTGATATTATGATCAAGACTATCAAAATACTATCATATAACTATCATATAAATGATTAAAATATAGTTACTCTTGTTTAAGGTTTTGTTTATAAGTTTATTTAAGTTGTCTAACAATAGAGTGGTACTCTTATTTTTTTGATATGCATATTGATTTGTATTTATTATTTGATAAGGAATTTATTTATTGAATTGGTGATATAAGTTTCAGCAATTTTTGAGAAGTTCGAAAGTGTTGATATAGGTCTATAATTGGACTTATCCATGTAATTTCCATTTTTGTAAACAGAGATTATTTGGGATTCTTTCCTTTTAACATGATAAATTCCTTTTGATATTATGTTTTCAATTAAAGTAGCCATAATGTGTGTAAGGCTATTAGCAAACTTTTTATATCTTTAAATGAAAAGTTATCAAGACCTAAAGAGTTCTTATTATTCATGTTTCTGATTATTTCTGTCGTATTATTTATAGTTGGAGGTAGTGTAACCATTGAGTTGGAGTTATAACAGATATATAACAAATGATTCTGAAAGATTCTTATTGGAATTGCAAGTTTCAACATTTCTTATATTTGCAAATAATTTCCCAAATAAATGTATTTTCTATTCCTTTTTTTTGAAAGGTTTTTCACATTATTAGTTGCAGTTGCATTATCTTTTTTATTTATCACAGAAAGTATTATATTCCAATATTTTTTGAACCTTTACAAATTACGACCTTTTATGAGTTTTGATTAAAGCAAAGCTAAGAAAGAAATATGAAAACTTTGCATTATTAATAAGTAGTGTTTTTAGATTTATTTGAATATTCACCTCTAAAGTTTCTAAAATTACGAAGCAAATGTCAGAAGAATTTAAGAATGCCATCTTCCCCGCTATATTTTAGTATAAAATAGATTTAGACAGTGCTCTCCCGTCACAAACGAAGAAAAGCAGGGATTGAGGATTGTTTATGTGTATGTGCATTTTCTTTTTATCTTGTACATAGTCAACTTATTTCTTCTTTCTCGCTTTTGCCTTTTTTTCCTAACTGAAACCTCTGCGAATAACACCACATCGAGATGCAGGCATATGTGCAGTGCGATGGAAAGCAACTCGGCAACCTGTGGGTAATTGCACTTCGCCGGCTTAGTTAGACTCCGGGGCATTCTTAGGTTGGGAGCAAACGACGGCTGAAGGAGGGCTCTCAGCTCTTCTGGCTCCAGCGAGTAGGGATTGCAACCATTGCCGAGTTAGATCACGACATCGACAGAGTAGCTTTAAGAGATGAAGGAAGGACGATGAAGAAAAGTAGATGAGAATGAAAAGGAAGAAGGATGAAGAGGAAGATGAAGGATAAATGGAGAGAGATGAAATATGGAAACAAGTTGATAGTCAAGAGAGTAGCGAAGAAGAAGATTGAAGGGAGAAAATAACAAATTTGGATAGTCTGCATATCTACATCATGATATACTGTATTAGGAAGTAAAAAGTCTCTCTGTTCTGAAAGTCTTTCAGTAAGAATTGTACTTAATCCTTTAAATTACAGTTTAAAACTAAAAAAATAACTGAAAAGATTTTTCAAAGTAAAGATAAAAGTTTTTGTAAACGGCATGAAAAGCAGAATTAATGAGATGATGAAAAAAAAACAGATAGAGCAATAAATAACTGATTTGTTTATAATTTGGGAGTAGTATACTTTGGGAGTATAATTTGTTTATAATGTTCAGCTGATTTTTTCTTTGTAGATAATAAATTTAAAACTTTATACGAAGAATCTATTACAAGAGAAGCTGAATGGCTTTGCATGTTAAGGTTGACAGTTGTTCTGAAGGCTCAAAGTATTGTTCAATGAACAGTAAGTCTGTAAGATAATCTCCAAAACAATTTCCCTTATATGAAGGATTATTGAATAATTCAATTCCTGAAATCATTCACCAGGAATAGCAAAACGGGACCCGAAGCCGAAAAAGTTTGGAAACACTGCTTTAAGCCTACAGAAAACCTTCTGTTAAATACAGATTCGTATTGCATTTGATTCAAACTGGATGTATATATTAGAAATTAAGGATTAAAAACTACAATCAAAGGTTAGCCTCAAATTTATTAAACACTTTATCCAAAAGTTTCTTAATTATAAAGTTGATACTTTAATGTAAGCTGATTGTTAATTTTATATGAAAATATTCTAGGCTGAGGAGCCTGATTGAAATATCTCCATTACTTCTTGCAGCTAAGCAACATTGCAAGTGTGAGGTTAGTAGAATATATGTATTTAGATAATTCACTTTAAGCTCAAAATTCATTGTAATTCATTCAAAGTAAGCCAATAAATAAAGAGAACCAAGTTAAAAAAATATTTTTTTATTCATTATCTGCATGGACTATTTGCAAGCGAATATTCAAAAATTCCTTCTCCAACTGAAGTTCTACTACTGTAGTTATACATTCTTTAGACTTTCGTAAACTTTTTAAAATCACGCACTAATGAAATTTCTTAAAATATGAGTCTACTAGGTGTTAAGAATTATAAAGATAAGAGGGTTCACCTAGCTCTATGTTAATTAGGACATGATTGCGATCTTAACAGGTAAAAGTGAGAGAGAATCGCATTGGACATCCGATCTCTTCTAATCCAGATTCACCTAAGAAACATTGGAACCTGTAACTCCGCCCTACCCAGAAGACGTAAATGAATTGCAGGGACTTAATTTCCTAGGCTCTCATATGAGTTAGCTTTCGTATAAACTTAAACGTAAACACTATTTAAATGTATGGAAAACTTTTGGTCAAATATTAAAACAAAATATTCTATATTGTGATCGTTTTCAAGAAAAAGAAAATGAATCTTTTCAGAACAAAAACAGATTAAATATTTTGATCCCAGACAAATAGTTGATGAATACATTTTTCATATCAATTGATGATTACATTCATTGAACAACATAATTTTAAAAAAATTAGCATATTCGGAAAATATTTTATTCTATTTTTATTCCTTTTTTTTTCGTTGAATATGTATGTAGTTTTACTTTTGAATTGTTTGGTTTTTGTTTGATTCTTTTTTTTTTTCCTCTCAAATCTAAATGAATTTTTCTGCATTTATACATATTTCATAAGACATTCATTTTTAAAGAAATACTATTTGTTGAATTTATTTGCACAGTTGAATTTCTAGCAACACCCGATTAAATATTGATTTTTTTTTAGTGTTTATTTTTAGTTTTCCTAGTCTCACTTTTTGGTTTCTTTATTTGTTTATTATTTAAGATCAGTAACTGAAAGTGAATTAGGTTTTCTAATACGTTTTTGTTTTGGATTATACTATATAATTAGATTACATACAGTAGCAGCATTGCATATTCACATGATAAGAATCAAAACCGATATGTTATTTGAACTTATCACTTAGGAAACTTGTTAGGCTTATTACCTTAGAAGACACAATTCGATCTGATGTATCGTTAATACAAAAGTTTTAAACTTTTCGTATATTTATTTATGAAGATTCGTTGGAAATATACGTTTATATTTATTTCGATAAAGTCGTTTGTATTACTTTATTCTTTATAAACTACTTAATTACTCTACATAATTATAAGATCGATAATTAGATCTCATGAAGTTGTATTAGCAATAACCTCACATAATTTTTATATATTATCATTTCACAATTTTATATGTTGTTGATCGTGACAATTACCTAATATTCCATCAGCTTTCAACCTCTATATAATGTAACATAAGGTATACCTTTGACTGATCCTACGGTACCTAATTAACAGTTTTCTGAATAATTCATGGGATAATACGAATTAGGTTTCATGGAACTATGAAAATTGCAGACGAGCAGTCGGAGTTTGTAATATTGGGTAATTCATTGGCTGTGGTCACCGTAATCTTTCTTTAGAAGAATATCTTTCTCTTTAATTCTTTATGCATTAAGCCAGTGGTTCTCAACCTAAGTTCTGCGGAACCCAACGTTCAGTACAGTCTGCGGTTAAACAAATAGATCTAAATTTTTTTTGGAATAGAAACGCAAATACTTATAATCAGTTGTAGAAGGGAAAGGCATGGGACCTGAAGACACGAGGTCCTTAACAGCTTTTGTAGGGTTGAGTGAGCCAAATATGTTTGCTTAATATTTGAGAAACACTGTATTAAACGAACAAATAAAACATCATAAGCAAATATTACGACAAACATTATGAGCAAATGGCATTGCATTATAAAGGATAATTTTCTTATTGAAAAGCGAGCTATCTCAATATTACAACGTTTTAAAGTGCAGAGATTTCTGTTTCAATTTTGCTGCAATTTTCCTAGAACATTATACTGTTGCGGTGTTATAATAAATTCAATAGTATATAAATAAATTTTACGTATTATAGGTGCCTGTCGACCAACTTTGCGATGTCACTTTGCTTTAGAACTTATTTAATACATAAATTACATATTCAATAATTGAAAATTCGTTTATATGTAAGTTTGAAGTAATAAATACGTAATTAAGAAGAAGAAGCGAAATATTATGACATAATCAAAATTAAAGTCTACTACTGATACAGTAAATAAGTAGCTTATCAGTTATTTATGAGTGAACTACCTATATTTATTGGAGAGATTATGTGGACAGCCGGATTCAACATCTGGAGAGGTTGAGCTATTTTGTGATTATTTTCTCCTATTATTGTTTATAATAGATAATTCTATTATGAGAATTTGTTGACGTCATTTATAATTATTGTGCAAGATAAATGAGAAATGCGACAATCAGGGAAGGACTGATCAGTCAACCTTCTGAAAAATACAAATGTCGTATGTACTTCCCAGGGATTAGGTGGATGATCGTCGGACTGGCCCTCCAAGGCCTATCCTCAAAATGAAGATGGTGGCAAGGCACTTTAACCTTTAATTAATGCTTTTTTATAAAATATCAAAATAATAATCGACAGTCAGATCTCTCAGTAATTCTTCATTTCTTCCGTGATAGCAATTATGGAAAAAAGAAGATATTATTAAGAAGTTGATGAATAATGGCAAAAAAAGATAGAACCCTTAATAATTTCTTTATTTCTTTAACGCATATACTTTATTTACTTTTTATTGCATACTTTTAAAGATATCGAACCTATTTCTTTCCATTCACAAAGTGCTTGGGGAATCCAATTTTCTGAAATATTTCTGCTACTTCGACTCGCCATTAGCTTTATTCAATAAATTCAAAAAAAAAAGTTTTTTTGAGAATGAGGAATATTATGTTTTAAGACTGTGAATAAAAAAAAAAAAAAGTCATAATAAACTGAAGAAGTTTAGTTGAAGCTGAATTTATCCAAAGTTTTTCCTAATTTTAATTGCAGTTTTTTTTTCCTATGGAAATGCGATTATGATCATTTTTGTTTTGTCAGAGCAAATTACGTTTGCGAATCAGCCTTGCATTTCAGAGATTCCTTGTCCATTGGGAATCACACGTTTCTGGCGGATTGCCAAGGCGAATTTGTTGACGTCACTTGTAATTATTGTGCTTCATCTTCCCCCAAGGAAGATGGCAAGATAAATGAGAAACGCGACAATCAGGTTGCTAAAAATGGAAGGAGAATTAAAAATTTTAATTCAAAACATCAATCTGATCTGAGTCTTATACTTCAAAAGTTAAAGGACTTCCACTTAATGTTTTTTTAACTGCACTTAGATAACAGAACTAATAAATGTATTTTCTTTTTACCAACGGATTGTAAGTAAAATATTTCGTTTTACTTACTAAAAGTCGGCAATATTTTCGATTTTATCAAACTAAAAGATTAACCAAAGTTAAAAACTAATAGAATAATTAATGAAGAATAACTTACATTAATTTATTCCCTCAATACAAAATGAAACAATTAATTAAGTTTCTGTGAAAATAATATTAATGACAATTTTATACTTTGTTAAATTACTGATCGGTTACTTAATTTCCTATTGAAACTATTTTAAGATTTCTTTTCTGTGGTTTTAAAAAAAGTCAAGAATTAGGAATATTAAAGGAATGTGAAGATTAGAGCTACAACGAGGCTTTTTCGTGTAATGTTTAAAAGCCTAGATTTTGTTTTTCGCTAGAAAACTATCTATAGAGATACTTACAGAGAGCAGATGGACACTAGGTCTACACCTTGAAAAGCCGAATGAACACAGGTTTTTATCGACCTCCTGTTTTCATCGATCTGGCTACTACAAGAGTACTCTAACTCTAACTTATACTCTAACTTATCTAACTTTATCTTTCAATAAAATAACCATGTATTTGCTACTTCTGAAAAAAAGCACATTTTTTTTAAGTTATTGATAACATTTTTATGAAATAATAAAATATGTGAATCGTAGTATAAGATAGGATAATCAAATGTAATCAAATGTCCTTTGTAAGGAAGTTTAAATACAGGATGTATCAAAACTTTGTACACATTTTAATGGCAGATAGGGAGCACCAAGACAGACCTTTTTCGTCTTTGATTGTATGTTCAGTGACGGCAACCTTCGGTGCTAAAGAGCGCTACTTCGCTGCATTAAAAAATGTAAGGCAATCAATGCTTCGACGCTTTCATGCATTAATTGCTGCTGCTGCCGATCACAACTTTTGGCCAGCAGCTTCTTCTTTGCACAGTCTTCTTTGAATAAACATGTTTCCATTCATTTGCCTTAGTTTTCCATATCTCCTCTCTAGCCGATTGCAACGACGCTAAATAACGCCCTCTAGCACCGAAGGACATACATTCATAACTGTCAGAAGATGTACATTTAAAGACAAAAAAGATTTGTAGGAGATTTTGTCTTGCTGGTCCGTGTCTACCATTAAAATTTGTAAAGAGTTTTCTTACAGCTTGAATATGTTATAAAAGTTTCGTATCAATAAAAGCTTTGAATACAAATATAATGATAGTGTAGAAGCAGCTTCAAGACCTTGAATTAATGTAATGAAGAAGATGCTGGAGTAAAACAGGGTTGTTAACATTAAAGTTCCTCTGCGTAGAGGGTTCTGGAGGGCTCTGGAGCGCATTCTAAGGCTCCAAATGGAAAGGAATTTGGACAACAAGTACTTCAAACGATGCGCTCGCCATTTATTGAAAAAAGAAAAAAACAATTAGACAAAAAATTTCATAAAAGATGGCGCTGTACCAATAGCAAACCATAACTAACGTAAAAACCGGCGAGAACTCCGGTGTCAGAAGCATGTAAGGCATGGACCAATCGCTGCTCGTGCTGTCCACAAAATGATTGCAAAATCTGAAGCAACAGGACAATTTGGCGTTCTACCAGGTACAGTTCGAAAACGAGTAGACTCTTAACAATGAAGATATGGCTATGGCTGTCATTGATTTGTCACATCAATCTCCATTTGGTAGTGTAAGTGTACAAGCTGTTACCCGTGCAGTGGACATGCTGTATGCCCCTGTAAGGCTAGTGATTTGCCAGATATTGCGACAGTATAGCAGCTACAGCATGGTGACACAGAAATTCGTGTATCATTTGCACTTCAGTTCCTGTCGCGAATGACAGTTGATATCACTATGCCATGGAAGATTCTTTGGTGTAACGTAGCCCACTTCTGCTTAAATGGGTAAGTGAATACCTACAACTGTTGCATATGGACAACAGAAAACCGTCGTGTTGCATTCTCCAAAAGTGACTATATGGTGTGGATATACGGCTAATTTCATCTTTGGGACATATTTTTTTGAAGAGATAGCTCCGACTTTCTCTAGAAACTTTAATTGAAATTTCAGTTGCTACAAAGGAAGGTGCTTTCTAATTTTGGTAAAACGCGATCGATAGGTAAAGAGTTAATGACGAAAAACAGCCAATGAAAACAGTAAATGAATGAACAACGCTTTTGTGACTGAACAACTGGAATGTTTTGTTTATTTAAATATCTTTTTATGCTATTTTACCATAAGTTATAAAAAGATTGACATCCCATTTAAATCTATTTACAAATCTGCTTCTGTACTTTAATGATTACTTAATTACTGTTTATGTACATAATCCATTTTGAATTACAAACGTAACGAAATAAGACTTCACATTAAACAGAGTAGATGAGATTTTTGGCACCAGAGATCACAATAGAGCTTCAATCTTTACGTATTATTTTCAAACCAATGAAATTTAACAAAGCAAAAACAAAAACAGAACAAAGGAAAAAAAACTGGTTTCACAGTTACACAAAACCATAGCGACCTGTATACGTTTCAATTTTGACCACTTCCTGTGAGACAGAGAGACCACAGACATGAACTTGTACTTTTCCCCACGTCTATAACTGATAAGGTTTTCAATGCAATATCATTCACATCTTTCCTTCTCCTTTTTTCGGTTGTAGAGGTGATGACATGTTTCAATTTTCGCCAGTTCCTATGAGATGGGAAGCAATCACAGACTTATTTTTTCTCATCTTTACAGTCATAGGATAGCAATAGATAGATGGCAACATCTTATAAGAGATATTATCCTAAATCTGAGTGACTTGTGGTTAGGCTGAAGAGATGACAACTTTCTGTGAGACAGGAAGTGACCGTAGACCTAAATTCATATTTGTCCCATCTTTACAAGTTGTAAGCTCTCCAATATCACTCATCTCTTTACGATATATAGTTGGACTGCAGTACTGTGATTGAAAAACTCTTCTGAAAAGCTACTGTCCTTCATACTTTGTGTACGGATCACTAAATAAGAGCTGATTTTACTTTCCCACCAAACGAAAAAGGACTTTATTTTGCCCCAGAGGCCATTCTCACAACATCTCCTAAACTACGGTTAACATGCGGAATTTATCTTATATGGATGGTAAAGTTTTCCCGTTATTAATACATCACCACTCATTACTCAGATAATTGATGTTTAGAAGAGAAAAGAATTGCTGTGAATATTTATAATAAGTTATAGTATGTACCACTAAATATACACGTAGGATCTACCCAGCACTCTGTTGAATGGGTACCGTGATTTTTTTTCCCGGGAGTTAAAGGCAGGTGGGCGTCGGGCTGACCATACGACCTCAACTTCTTCCCGTTGGTCAAGAAGCACTGGGAACCTTACCTCCCGCGACCCTAAGAGCCTGCATGGCCTATAGTTGGATACTTTAAATAGGCACATACAAAAAGAAAAACGAAAACGGTAAGCTGTACTTTAATTAATTTACACCTATTTTGCCTAAAATGTTGTCCATAATTTTATTTTATTTTTGTTTTATTTTTTTTATTTTTTTTTACAGTCTTGAAAACCATAAACAGAAAAGTTTACGTTTATTTCTAAATTACATCTACTAAATACAAAGTTTATATTTCTTTAAAAAAAAATAATTATTTTTAACGAGCGAAATTCAGATAAAAGCATGTGGAATCAAAATGCTGAAAGGATTAATATCGATCATTATTGTTTGATTCAATACTTTTATGGGCAATTTTTATCCCTTTCAAGAGCTGATTCCTCATCAGAACAAATCATTCCTGCGGGGCCTTGTGATCTAAACGGCTCGGCGATCTGCCATGAGGCAGCTATATCGGAACCTGGGTTCGAATCCCGGCGCGGGGCTTGTATACTTCATTCTTTCTTAGTCAGTGTTTCGTCCATTTCTGCGGGTATAAAAGCCAGATTCGACCCTGTGTTACACTAAAGAACTAGCAATTCTGGCAGCAAGACGACAATCATCTCGATCTCATGACAATGCCAAACGATAAATAAATAATTATCAAGAACAGAAAAATGTATTGTGGAAGATAGATCGGCTTTTATTCTTAAATATCGATAAAATATTTATCCATATGGATAATTTAAAATTTAAAATATGGATAATTTAAAATTTAAAATATGGATATATATATATTGGACTGCAAGGAAGACTAACAAATGGGTTTTAGATCAGATTCAACCAATCTATACGTTGGAAGCATTGATTTTAAGGCAAAAACTATATTATTTTGGCCACATTATGAGAGCGGATAATTCCATTGAAAAGATAATCATGCTTGGGAAGGTAGAGGGGAAGAGAAGAAGAGGAAGACAACGAAGAAGATGGTTGGAAGATATAAAGGAAGCTACCGGGAATTCTTTGCAACAACTACGATATGCAGCAAATGATAGATCTGTTTGGAGAGCCTTAGTGCATGAGGTCACCAGAAGTCGTAGACGACTTGATGGAACCTAACAACAACAACAACAACAATGGAGAAAATGTTTCAAGAAGATATATCCTCTGAACAGTGGAACAATTTCAGGAAATTGTGGGACAACTCCAAACCAAAACAATAAACAATATTTTAAGAGGGTAGGAAGAAGGAAAAGGCAAGAATAAATTAGGAATATTTTATTTTTTTGCTACTATTACACATGAGAATATCAATTTCCATGATTTCAAGATAAATAATAAAATAAAATAAATAAATAAATAGATAAATAAATAATCTGGTCATAAATAATAGCTCTCTATCTATTAATAATTCTTGTGTAATTTACTGTTAATATTAATCAAAATGTCAATGGCATACAATGAATTCAAAAAAAATAAAGAAGAATAATTGACTTATTACCATCACCACGACATTCGTTGGTACTTCGTTGAGAAAGAAGCTGTTAGTTCGATGTTTTGGTTAACATCTAAAAAAACAGTATACTGGTGCCACTATATTATTAGGATTTCGGCCAGGACTGTTTAAAGGTTCAAAAGTTAAAAGGTGACATATATACTGTTGAGCTGAAAAAATGAATCGACACTGATTCCATAAGTGTAGTCAAGTGCGACTTCACGGCCCAGCATACACGTATACACACATTCCATATACATCAAACAGATTGGGGAATGTCATTAGCTTCAGTTTTTTAGGAATGTAGTGGGCCTCGTAGTGAATCGAGTGAGTAAGGACGCTTGACTGAGGATTGGAGGTAGCGGGTTCGATCCCCAGCCTCGGTGGAGGGGATCCATTCTCCTCCAAATGGGTTCTAGGATATACCCAGCCCTCTATTGAATGGTTACCTGGTTTCTTTCCAGGGTTAAAGGCGGGCGGGAGACGGGCTAACCACTCGACCTTAACTTAGTCGCGTTGATCATGAAACGCCGGGAGCCTTGTCTCCCACGACCCCAAATGCCATATAGACCTGTGGAGAAACTTTAGCTTTTTAGGAATGCAGGCTAATAATAATAATAATAATAATAATAATAATAATAATAATTATAATAGTAAAAGTAAAAGATGAAGGATCACGGGAAGATCAGAAGGAAATTGTTACTTTGGAAACAACAATGAAATTCAGTGCACATGGAAAAAAAACACTGAAAGTTTTGATAGTCTTATCTCCTATTAATTACAAAAATAGTAGCTCATTTAAGGAATTCTGCTCGTTAAAGAAAATCACCGAGGTGCATTAAATAAATAGGTTAAAAATATAAGGCTATGACTCAAAGTCATCTTCCTGACAATAAAATAGCAACAAATTTGCATCTTTAAGCAGAAAGAAAATAAAGAGATAAAAGCGAAGGAGAGAAAGAGAGAGAGAGAAAAGAAAATTGATCGCTTAATGAAATTGCGTATGCTGTTTCCCGCTTTTACCCTCCCCAAAGAAGGCAAAAGCAGGCAAGACAGGCCCTGCTTGTTCTCGTCGATGAAATATGAGCCGGTGACGGTGAGCTTTGTTCGACGGCATTGCTCAAGCTGCCTCAAGCCAGTCGGGGATCGGCGCAAGGAAAACAGATCGTTTACAAAGAAGATTGCCGGAACATTAGTAATGCAATCTATTCGTCGCATGTAAAGCAGTCCATACATGCGCCATTAGCGAGTGTAATTGCTCCCAGTGCTGCGATGCACAGACAGGATGAAGAAACGAGCATCATTAAACACTCGGCAAAACCATAGAAAAATTACGAAAGATTACGGTTCCGGCCCTCGAATCGTGATTTAAAGAGACCCAACAGTCTCATCAGAGAGCATTCACAAACGGGTATTTTGAAAGTGCATTGCAGCAATGTCTCATTGGCTCCCTAACTGTAGCCGAAAGGGATTTATTTATCAACAGAGGGCGTCCCTTTCAATTTCACCTCTTACTTCATCTAGAATTTTTTTCTAGAAGACATTCGATACGTTTATTCACAAATTTTGATAAAGTCATCATTTTCCATTTTCATTTGTTATCGTCGAACATATAACGCGAACATACAGGATGACGCTTGAAACAAAAGCAGTAATGGTCTTAAAAGGTCTTATCAATCAATGTGAATACCAATGCCAATTAAAGTGTTATTAGTAATGGACGAACTTCAAATTTTATTACTGGTGTATGTTATCAGTAATAAAAAAATAACATTTGTTGTTACCGAGTATGCGAAATATCAGTACTCTTGAAAATTTTTGTTCTTTGTCCTATTTGTCTGTTTGTATACACACTACGTTAAAATGGCTGGAAAAGTTCCATCAAATTTGGTACTTTATGGTCTTTATGGTCCAAATTAAAATATTTTAGCCTCCATCTCCCAAAACCAATCCCCGAAATTCCTCGCTGAAAGGACTAGACAGATTTATTTTAAATTTGATATGTAGTTTATTTCCGATTCAACTTAAACTGTGAACAAAATCCATTTCTGGCAAATACAGATTTGAAGGTGGTGCACACCAAACTGCTGAAGGAGCATCGGAATATTGTGAAGCGGTCTGCCGGTCTCCTACTCCATGACAATGCACGTTCTCACGTTACAAAGCATACTAAGGAGAAGATCCAGCAGCTTGGATATGAGTTTCTTCAGCATTCATCATATTCACCAGATGTGGCGCCCACAGATCCTACCATTTGTTTCATCATTTGGAACTCTAAGAAACAACCGCTTCCACAACCAGATCCAGCTGGAAAATGCCATCCTTGATTTGTCAGTTCCTGTCCCTCTGATTTTTTAAATATCGACTACATGATCTTTGGCAGAAATGTTTACATGTCGATTTACTGAATTTGTTCATTGCTAACAAAGTAATGCAACGTTAAAGTTTGAATACTGTTATGTTCCCATTTCTTCTGTAACGATCTGATACCTAACCTTCAGGTGTAAGTTCAACTATCTCGCCCATAGTGGGAACTGAGACTTATGAGGGATCAATTTTTAAAGACCGGAACAAGGGTTGAGACCAAACATGTCCATATTTGTTCATGTTTTTGACCAAAAACAAATATTGCAACGGATTTATAGAAATGAACCCAGCCATTTCAGCAAAGGATTTCCAGATCTTTTTTGAGGGATGAGAATAGCGGACAAACAAACAGGTAAACAGACAATCATGTAGATATATAAACTAACAAATAGACTTTGAACAAACAGGCAAATGGAGAAGAAAATGTTTAAGTGGAATAATAAGATTTTGTCAAACTGTCATAGTGTTTTGTTTTTCACTGTTTCATTGATTTTTCTGAAAATAATCTCCATGGTTTCCATTCAATGAACCAAAGACTTCAAAAACAGACGGCAAATAACATCTTTCAAGGTTGGCGGGTTATTACTGTGCATTTTAACTGTTAATAACTGAGGCAAAAATAAGTCTTACTACTCAGCCTGAACATTCTTCTTCTTTGTTTGTTTATTTTTTGTTTGGAAGCTATCCGTTTCTGAGTGCATCCTGTTTAAACGGTTGGAAGTATTTCTTTAAAAATTTGCTTAAATTTACTTATTTTTCGTCTAACTTATAATCTATATTACTAAAATCTTTTATTTCTCTGTCTGTCTGTCTGTCCGGCGCAGTTTTCTGTGTGAATGAAAAATAGAAAGAATTTTTTCAATGAAACATCCGCGACAGGAATCGAACCTGCAACCTTCTGATCCGAAGTCAGACATCTTACCCATTAGGCCATGGGAACTACAACTCTATTCATATTGCTTTTTTGACTTATCTGTCAAAACTGAACTGACTTTGA
>JAFIDM010012231.1:74168736-74206506 GCA_023159025.1 Thereuonema tuberculata
AATCTATATTACTAAAATCTTTTATTTCTCTGTCTGTCTGTCTGTCTTTCTGTCCGGCGCAATTTTCTGAGCGAATGGAAAATAGAAATAATTTTTACAATGAAACATCCGCGACAGGAATCGAACCTGCAACCTTCTGATCCGAAGTCAGATGCCTTATCCATTAGGCCAAAGGGACTACAACTCTCTTCATATGGTTTTTTGACTTATATCTCCTTTCCTTTCCCCTATCAATAAGGAATGTATTCAATCTTTTTTTTGAATCTCAAGATTGTTTATTTATTTCACATCAGTCAGTTTATTTGTAATTCGAAACTGACAATTAGAACGATAATTGCCGAAACGTTGCAATATTTTAAATATTCTTACTTAATCAAATCCTATGTGATATTGAAAAATATGTGGGTGTACACGCCAGATGTTGGAGTAAAGAAAACAGAGTCAAGAAAGAGAGAAGCACTCTTTTTTTGAGGTGGAATACCGAAAAAATCATTATTTGGAACTCAAAAACCATCAATAAATGTAACTCAAACGTCACTGAAAAGTGACAATTATAATTAAAATGAGTCAAAAAAGAATGAAGTGACACTTCTATTAGATAGAATACTGAAAAATTACTATCTGTAACTCAGAAACCATCAATATTTGGAACACAAAAGCCACTGAAAAGTGCCACTTAGAATAAAAAAAGAGACTCAAAAAAGAAAGAAGCAGTATTTCTATTAGATAGAATACTGAACACTATTGTAACTCAGAAACCACTGAAAAGTATCATTTGGAATAAAAAAAAAAAAGTCAAGAAATAAGAAGCAGTATTTCATTAGGTAGAATACTGAAAAATCACTATTTGTAACTCAAAAACCATCACTATTTCTAACTCGAAAACCACTGAAAAGTATCAATAGGAATAAAAAAAAAGATAGTCAAGAAAGAAATAATAATAAAATAATAATAAAATAAATAATAAAATAAGGGAGGCATGACAAAACAAAACATTCGGGTGGTCAAACTTGAAAATCTAAATCCTTTTCTTTTCTGTTGAATCCATAACAGTAAATTGTTCGAACTGATATTGTATCATTGTAACAATTAGGGTCTGATAAGATAAATAAAGATTCTTTACACTTGCGAATTAGGTCATTAGCCTCGTGGGCCAGAATCACTGGATTAGCATAGTTGATAACATGCCCAGTTTCCTGCGTATGCTTAACTGTTAGGTAATTAAGATCATCAACGCGAAGTGCATAAGTATGCTGATAAATGCGTTTGTAAACAGGTTGTAGTGTCTCACCAATATATCTACATCGGGCATTAAGGCAATTAAGAGCATAAATTACACATTTAGGATTGTCCTGAATATGCCTGACTCTGGTATTGATAGTTGAACCTATGGTGGATTTTATAGATGAAGTTAGGCATATGCCAAGAGGTCGTAGTATTTTTGATAAAGCCGGAAAAATAGTACCATGAAATGGTACAGAAACAAAAATAACATTATTTCTATTTAATCTATTAGAAGGATTATAACTATTCCGAATGGCACTTGCTATGAATTTATCTAGGAAAGTTTGCGGATAATTATTTGCTCTTAGGATATTGTTGATGATGTTGAGTTCGTCTTCAAAAATATTGTTAGAGCTGGAATTGTTAAATGCCCTGATCACCGCCATATTGATTATGTTAATTTTAAATGACAGAGGACACTGTGAGTCAAAATTTAATGTAAGGTTACAGGAAGAGGGTTTCCTGTAAACTCGGGTAGAGAAGTGAGCTTTCTCATGTGTGACTAATACATCGAGAAAGGGAATCATATTGTAATTTTCAAGTTCTATTTTAAAGTTAATACATGGGTGAATTTCGTCCAAAATGTCCTTGATGCCTAATGAGATGGAACTATCAGCGTAGAATAACAAGTCGTCCACATAACGGCAGTACATTGGAATGAAAAGATCGCCTTCATTAAAGATGCAAAAAGCCGTATCTTCTGTATAGATCATACAAAATTCAGCTAAAATGGCTGAAGCAGAAAGTCCCATGAACAAACCGGCTGTTTGTCTGAAGAAAGAATTATTAAAGCTAAAGAACTGCAATTTAAACAAGGATTTCCTGTTCCTCCTTTCCAATTAGTCTACCAGGTCCCGATGCTCTGACGTCCCTGTGTCATAGTTCCAGATTTCGCCGGAAGATGTCCTTCTAGAAAGTCACCTGATAATGCTGCCATTCATTGATATCTAATGTATAAATTCTACTGTAATCTGTGATTAATTCACTCGTTAATGGGTAGCGCGCTACCCGAAACATGTTGTATTTTTTAAAGTGTTTAAATGTTTTTTTAATCATTATTATGTGTGTTGGCTTTTTTATTTTATTATCAATTTACTCACACACGTTAAAATTGCAATTCAGTCAAGAAAGAAAGATGCACTATTTCTATTAGATAGAATACTGCTCAGAAGTTAGACGTCTTAGCCATTAGACCACTAGGCCTACATTCTAATCTCTGTAAAAAATAAAAATATATCATAGATATATGATTTACAAGGTGGTTCTAAAAGCAGTCGTAGATTGAGAGAATATAGACATCAAAAATTAAATTAAAAAAAAGCTTTTAAAAAAATTTA
The DNA here is from genome assembly GCA_023159025.1 of Thereuonema tuberculata. Classification (NCBI taxonomy): domain Eukaryota; kingdom Metazoa; phylum Arthropoda; class Chilopoda; order Scutigeromorpha; family Scutigeridae; genus Thereuonema; species Thereuonema tuberculata. Next base: position 74,171,358 of record JAFIDM010012231.1, read on the forward strand.
GTTTTAGTTTCCTTGATATAATTTGTGTGTGTTTGTGTGTGTGTGTGGTTTTTTTTTAATAAATAAAAAATTGTTTTCCGTTACATAAGGGAGGCTTCCGGAGCGAAGCGACGGGTAGCCGACTAGTTTAAATAGATAATATATATCTCACCATTAGTGAACTACATCATAGTCTACAGCGGTTAATACATAGCGTATTGACTTCTTCTACCCATCTCTAGCAGCTCCTTTCTAGAGGTACCTACCTCTTACATTTTGCCGTATTCAGTAAGAACTTTACAATTTTTACCGCATCCAAAAGAACTTTAAGAAGATCTCCGTGACCCATTTACGGAAATCGGTTGCTCTGGGGATTAAAAGGGGGCTCATCTCTCAATTACACATAAATAGAGTGATTAATATTAGCGGAATACTTTTAACCCCATTTCAGTCAGAGGCCCTAGTTTGAAATTAAATTGGCCTTCTCAACCTAATCTTCATAACGTCATCGCCCCATTAGAGACAGTTGCCAGCTTTATCCATGATAAAGAATTGCCTACATCGGTGAGAGGTAGGATAGTGCAATTACGGAAACCACAAGTAACAACCATTACCCAACTTAGTCCACTACTTCATTTGATAAAGGAAACAATTCCGTTGTCATGAAGGCAGACACTTACAATAGAATGGCACAGAAATTTCTCGCTACCGAAGCTGGCTTTTTCTTCTTCCGGTTATCTGAATAAGCCGTCTTAAACTATATTCGTAGCATCGTGCGGAAACTGAGGAAATCCAATTCCGTTTTGGAATCTGATGCGGATGGGATGAAAAATTTCGCTCTGTCTTTACCTTTCCTAAAAGTTCTACCAAAAATTCCTAAGCCAATGGACTGTGATGCACTTTATCCTATAAGACCCATAATTCTACATAACAACTCTGCAATTAAGAATTCATCTGATTTCCTCTTCACAAAAGTGAAGTCGTTACAGGTTACATCCAACCACGGAATAATCAATTGCAAAGTATTGGTTAAAAAATTCCTAGGGCAAACATCACAGTTTTTGTTCCTTCAATGTGAAATATTTATTCACGTCTATCCCACTTCGACCACTTATTTCTGCATTGTTTAGCATGCAAGTATTTGTGTATGACCAATGCTTCTACAGACAACATGTTGGTTTGTTCTTGGGCCTCAGCTATTTTGGTTGAATGGGTTATGGATTTTCTTGAGGATCACCTACTGCACTCACCATTGTTGATGATAGGTCGATCCGGATTCTCCTTTACTTCAGATATGTGGATGATCTCCTGTAATATGCTAAGACTTCTTCGCATCACGATATTTTCAATAGTTTTCATCCCGCCATACGATTCGACATTGAACGAGAAAAAGATGACTCCATTCCTTTTCTTGACGTTTTCATTACATCTCATGAGAAAAGCTTACAAACACATATATATAGAAAACCTACTTTATCAGTAATAACTTTGAACTTCCTTTCATTTTGCCCCGTAGCATTTAAGAGAAATGTTATCAGCATGGCAATGGAGAGGGCCTTCACTAAATCTAGTTATTTAATCATGCAATAATTTTTGCAATCTCTTCATTAATAATGATTACCCATGTGCTTTTGTCAACAGGATCATAAGGAAGACCATGAGCGAGTTGGGGAACACATTAGGGCCATTTCTAAAAAATGACATTAATTATGCTACTGTTTGTCATTTCAACAAGACTGGACATTCAATAGACTTTGCCAATCCTGTCGTTTTAGACACCTATGACCAACATTTCCTTAGGTGATCATAACTTCACAGCATACTCTTCCATTGTTGTAAATACAATGTTGACGTGCTTTATACTATGTAAATGATGAGTGGCATTCCGTGAAGTGGTCTTAGGCTTATGTGTTCAGCTCTACTACGTAATCCAAGTGCAACCAGCTCCCGGTGGATGTTACGATCACTTACATCACTTCCTGATGCCGATCGAAAGTCTTTGGCCCCCGTTTACAACGAACCGATTGGTTCGACCTCAAACCGGTTGGCTTCGAAGGTCCCGATTTTCAATATTTTCGGCTTGAAAATCCTGGGTCTGGGTTGGCGACTCACGTACATCAGCCACTGTTGCGCGGAGTATCTGGAACTTATCTCACAGATAGAACGACCAATCCTGTAGGCACCAATAATCACCAATAATCATCTAAGGTCATGTCTTGCGTTCATACTGACGGGGTATATCTGCTATAAACGTCAATTTAACATTCAAGGTCCTTTTATAAGGGACGTGTAAGGACGATCCCACTTACTTTCTAGTATTTGTCCTGAGATTATTTACAATATAGTTTAGTTTATTTGCTAGGAGGAAGAGATTTGTGGAGACCGAGTTAATCTTACTCAAGTTATAAGTTGGACCAAAAAAAATATAATAATGATTGTAAAGCAATCTATGTATCCTTTTAGTTTGATTATGCGGAAACTGACAAGCACAGAAAAAACATGTTGAAGTTTAATAATAAGTTCAATAATATCAAGTGAAACCTTAATTGTGAAGCTTGAGCTGATGAAAGAACCATAAGAAACTTTTTTTTTCCATTTTAATGAAATGCTGTTTTAGAAAAAAGATAATAGACTGCTCGGAAAGCTCAATGATAACATCATTCATCTGCAAGTGATGAAATAGGATGCTGTCTTCGAAGTTTATATCGTTGTTTGCCTGTTGGAGAAAGTGTTGAAGAGATTCCCGCATTTATAGCAATCTTTCAAATTTCATCTCAAATTTTCACTAGTAAAGAGAATTATAAGAAAACTGCTACATATCTTCATTTTGCAGCTTCCTCCATGATCATATTATGTCTAGAGATGAGCAAACAGAAGGAATTTGTAGATGCAGGATATTATATATCATGGCGAATTTCACTGAAAACCACGAATTCAGTTAAAGAATAGTGTGATAACTCTTACAGACCCTGTGTTAGATAGAATAGAAGAGAAAAAGGAGTTCAAATGTTTGTAAAGTATAAGAAAACCTTAAAAAGAATACAGAATTTCAAAGAAAATCTAAAATTAGAATCGATTATTAATTGGGATCTTTGTTCCGACTATTTTTATTATTTATCTTCATTTACTTCTTTAATTCACTCAAGTTCTTCAAAGTCATAGTTATCAAAAAGCTATAGTTGCAATTCCTGAAATATTTATATTTCTGTTTCATTAAACGCTTTCGCTGCACTTTCTATATCTCTATCCTCTCTATCCTCTCTATCTTCCTTTTTTTAACTCTTCTCTTACTTTGTCTGAAGCCGAAAGCATTTCGTTAGATTAACCTTAGGGTAAAAATAGTAACAAATCAGCAATATAAATATCGTAACCACTGTAAACTATTGTAAACTATTATTTATATATGTTTTAAATCCTTAAGAATTTACAGTTAAGAAATTGTTCCTGAACTTTTTCTTTTTGCAACTTTTTGACAAATTAATGAAAAGTGTTAAAAGATTTGTTCAAACAGAAAATGTGAAAATATATATGAAAATTACACCGTCAGAGAAGCAATAACTGCTTTTTTTTAACTTTTGTTCAAAAGTTGGTTGCATTGTTAGTATGTAATTTTTTATGTTTTCCCTAAGGTTTTGACATACTTTTATTATCTAAATACAGTAATTAAAGAACATTGAAGAATAAACTGTTACAATGAAGAGATTGAATATTATCAACATTATTTACTAAAATGATTAGTATTACTAAAAGTTATTCTAACTAGTAATTTTATTAACTGCTTTTAATTTTTACTCATTTTGGATAATGCACTGATTTCATTGATTAAGGAAAAAACAGAAAATCGCGATTACATTGATTTCCTTTCCTAGAAAGGTACGCTACAAGTTTCTTCTTCTGTCAAGTATGAATAACTAATTAGCATGACATTGAAATACATTTTGACGAATTTAGGGGGCCTGAACACTTGCAATACAGCCATATACTCGTAATACATTACGAGAGAAATTCTACGTGCAGTAGTTGAGCATGCATTGTTGCGATTTCAGCATCGTTTGTCAAGATTCAAGCTGTCAGATTGCTCATCTAAGATCGTATTTACTTAAAGGAAGCTATTGAGATCTTTCTTATTTGAATTTATACAACAAAACGATGTTAACCTGCAAATTCAGCAAACAATTCAGCTTCAGGAAGAAATTTAACTACCCAGAAACTGTCCTTGCGGACAAGGTTGCTCTTGCAACTATTTAAAGAACGTAAATTTAGAATGCGAAAATGTGGAAACGATTTGCATAAACAGTTACTGACCAGTGATGCAAAATGACATGTATATGGTGATGCAGACGTGCTGTTCAGTATGAAAGTCTGATGTGCTTGGCGATAAAGATGTTGCAAAAAACTGTTTTGAGAAAGCTATATTACTACTCTTTCCGATGCAATAATACAATAATGCAATAATGCAATATTATGCAATAATATCTAATACTCAATAAGACATACAAGAATCGTGGATTTAATATGTCAAAGGGAATCTCTTTAGAATGTAGGTAACGCCTGTACAATTGACTAGTTAAAAATTTAATAAGAATTAAAATTATATAAAAACTAAAAATTTAAAAGATTAAAAACTTCCAATGACCAGGTACCTTTCCCTTGTTTGTTAAATAACAAAGGACATGAGAGAAAGGGACTAATTGCATAAGATAAAAAAACATGTCTTTCCACTGTCTGCTACCAGTCGTACTACAGAAGTGATTGGGAAAATGAAGTCCATCATAGCGGAAGCAATCCGGCAACGCAGAGGGTTATTGCAGTGAAAACAGGAACAATGATCTTTAATAACTGTAAACACCATAGTCAACTGCGATTTTAATACAGAAAACTACTGAAGAATCGAGTTCTGTAGAGCCGAAAGCTTTCAGAAAGTCGAACAACCAGTAAATATGAGAAAAATTGAAATCCTCATACTTTCATTTGATGAAGCCAATGTTAATGACCAACAAATTCTGAGCGATTACTATTGTCGAAAGGGCACAAATTTTCAAAGACATAATAACATGCAAAATGCAAAGAAACGTTTTCGAAGGAATAAATATTCATAACAGGATATAGCTATAAGGACAAGTTAAACAGTCGACGTGTTGCACAAAATGCAATTCCCACTACTATCAAACGAATGTTTTATACTTAATTTGTAGAAATGAGATTTCCCCAGTTATACAGTAAAGACAACAGAAAGTATGGATCCAAGAAGATAAAGCCTTCAAATCATATCTCTGCTTCAATCCGTTCGCTTCTGGAGAGAATGGAACAGGAAACACTCTGTACTTTAAGTGAATTCCTATAGTCGCCAGATGCTGCACCATTGCGGAGTTTTTGTGCATTTTGACTACTAACACGAGCACAAGGAAATATGCTTCTCCCCAAGATAGATGATCTCCGGAAAGCTCGTCAGGAGCAGTGGACAAAAGGCGGTATGACGGTACTCCCTAACTGGCTGCATCTATGGAAATTACAATGCAGAGCAATACCAGCAGTGAAAGTTGTCAAATTGAATATAACGATTGTGAAGATACGGATTTTTTTGCAGCAATGTATCACTGAAATTCGTTTCCAGAGATCCTCAACACTCTCCCTTAATTCATACCTCTGGGTTGGAAGTAGGACAGCCTAAGTAAGATCAATCGCGTTCTTCTGTTCTAGACTAATTTTTAAACAGATGTCTTATTGTTTCTAGAATCTCCTAAGTAGTAAGTTTCTTACAAGTATTGTTTTAGGACTTAAGCTTGGAACAACTTCGATTATTCAACATAAATTACAGCCAAACTTTATTTCATTTTCATTTTCATTATAATGAACATTCTTAGACGACCTTTTTTTGGGTGATCATTTGAATTTATATTATGGTATTGCTTTATTATCATTATCTAATTAGTAGCAGATAGAAATTTCTATCGTAATATCTATTGTTTACATTACATATTCATTCATCTCCAATCAGTAACCCATAATTTAAAAAAAAAATATATTATTAATTGATATTATTTATCTCACTATAATTTTCAGTTCAATGTTAATTTTAACATTTCAGAAACGTTTCGGTTTCCAAAATAGTTAATTAGTAATGGATTTGTAACATAATATTTTAAATCTTAATTGTTGCATGTTTAAATGAAAGAATACAGTAATCATGGAGTGAGAAATGCTTCACAAATCAATATTAAGAATTTCATAATCTTGCATTAATTAAATATCGTATATTTTGCATTAAAAAAAAATCCACTTTCCAGAATTTATTAGCGAGATCGTTTCATTTCCAAAGAAACTTAGTTTCCATAAAGATAGTCTTTAAAGTGAGGAATATTATTTTTCCAAGCACTTTAGATTACTCAATACAATATTTGTTACTTTCAGCATTAAAACTAAAAGTTTAAATTATTAGTTATTGTTTCCATCCAGTTGATTTCAAAATTGTAATCGACATCTTGTTTTGTTGTTTATAATTTCATCTAATGTTTAAATATCAATGTTTCAATATTAATGTTTAAATAAATAAATCGTTATTATGGGAAAATTAAATGCAGCGTAAACATAATATTTACATTGTATAACAACATTTAGCAAAGTAAACATTATATTTACGTTAATTTTTAAACTTTCAGAAAACTGTTGTCGCTTTGAAAATGACAAAATAAGTATTATAATGAAATAAAATTGTACAATTCCTAAGAAATATTAAAGAAATGTTAATTTAGAAGATCTAAAATTGGAAATTAAAAACAAAGTGATTTAATTATAATACAAATTATTATACTATAATTCTTATAAAGTGGAGTTAAATGGACAAAACGTCATTTAGACTTAGAACAACTAGATGTTGCCTACTTTTTTAAAGCTACTTAAAGGAACATTGAAAAAAAGATAAGAAATAAGCATTTTTCTTAATTGATAATAAACAATTACTTTTCGGAAAACTGATACAAGTTGAAGAAAAAAGAATTTTCAAAAAGTCTGATATCCAATTTTCTAAGAATGCTTCTTGTTGAATTTTTTTTAGTAATAAATTTTATCTTTATAAAATTAAAATAAATGAGCAGGAGAAACAGCAAGAAATTGGGCGCTTCTACAGATAGAGATTATCTAATTTCATAAAAAGAAAGTAGCTGCGGCCGAATTGTAACTTTCCCGAAATGTTATGTATCCTTTCGCTTTCTCTTCCGATGTAAATAACACAATTCATTATAATAGCACAGTGGGACAACCAAAAATATTTTTATGTCTGGCCTAACTGAATTAAACGGACGCGTACATAAAGTGGAAACTCAGGATGTAAATGAATGCATGTCGGTTCAAGCAAACTTAAAAACCTTCTCGTAAAAAAAGGAATTAAATAATCACTTATGAAACTGAGAAATTTGATTTAGGCCTTTACCTGCATAAAACAAAACATCCTGAAAAATTATAAAAAGCAATTTATCATTCTTTTAAATGGCATTTATTTTCGACAGTACAGTTTCGACAGGACCATTTTATTTATAATCAAATATCATATAATTGTTTCAGTATTAAGTTAATCGCATCTCATATTCCTTATAATGAAGATATAATGATAATGAAGATAAAGATATGGTTCTTTAATTTACTTAATAGTTTTCTTTGGGGATTGATCTTGGAAACTATTTATTTTAGAAATAAATCTGACGCCTGAAGCAGAAAATGGATTTTGTTTCTATGGAGCAAAACTAACTTTGTACCATTTATTAATTCTGGATTAACAATAGGCTTTAAGAGAGACTCATTTACCTGTTATCAATATCTGACTGTCTTAACAAAAACGCATCCCTTATAAAACTACTAGCGCTGTTCATTCAGTTACATTGAATATTTGCTCGTAGCTCTTTACTTAATGGTCTTTTGATACCAAAAATATGACAGGATCTTCCTTCCGGCAATTAATATCTAAAATATCCCTTTTGCAGGAAGTACAATTTCTGAATTTAGGATTTACAAACGGATTGGTGGGTATGCGAATTTCTGTTTCTAATTGCACTTTTTTTATTCTAATCCCATTTTCTTATAAATATCATATAGACCAAAACTACAGTATCGTATGATAACCAAATAACTCATTTGTGATTAATGGTAGATAGATCTATTCCATCATCTTTGCTTCGGAATTAGTTTTAGAATTTCTCTCTCTTTTTTTTTTGTCTTTTCTGCTCGTTTTATCAAGATTGGGATCGTATTTGAAAAATTGCAAGTGAAGGAATTTCAAGATTTGCCAAATGAAACCATCAATAGGAGAGAATTCGAATAAAGAGCGTTATGACCGCATAGAAGTCGATCACTTTTAATCCACTTCACTAATTAATGATGCAAAATTTCTGCTATTTTGTTAACATTAATGTTTCATTAATTTTTCCATTTTGAATTCTCCTTCAATGTATCCTAGTGTAGTTTCTACTTTAGTGACGATAAATTGGTAATGAGAGAATTCATTTCATTCAAATCATATATTGGTCACATCATTATCTATATAATTAAACTCTGTTTGCCTCATTTACTTAATGATAACCCTCTGGCTGATAGGCATTAACTAGAGCAGTGTAACACCCAATCCGCCGATTATTATAAGTTCGGAAAAGCTTCCCACAATTGTAGCTGAGCTCTAATGAAAGTTATCAAACAAATACACGGATGATTCATATCCACTGCAATAAACCTTGAGGCATATCTAGCCATGAGTATTCATCGAATTCCATCCCTCGCTCCTAATCGCACTCTCCTGCGTCGAATAGGCGGTTCACTAGGGTTTATTATGCTAACGGCTCCACTATCAGGATTTTCCCATTTCAGATTATCCATATTCTATTCGAAAAATTTATCACACCGCGATTTGTGGCCTTAAATCAGAAAGTATTGGTCCCTTGGCTTTTGTTGTTTTATCTTAAATCTACTTTCTACGGGTTTGTAATAATTTCTAGCCATTAAAAATAACTTTGTTAGCATTAGAATTAGCAGTTAATTTGTTTCTAATTTTTGAAAGATATTTCGATGAATTCAAGCTTTGTTTGTTCTTAAACTTTCAACTTTTTTTTCCTTAGACTTTGTTCTTATTATTTTCGTTGGTACTTCTTCAGGATTTAAATTATATTCAAAAAGTAATTTAAACAAATGGCTTTCAAACGAGTTCTCTGTAGTTTCATGTTTGGATAGGCTACATTCCAACAATTATCTCATTAAGACAATTAAATTAAATATTGAAGTTTTGTTAATGTCTCGATTCATACTTCCTCTATGGTTGAAAGATCTTCTGAATATATCATTAAAACTGGAGTATCTTTATGTACATGTTTACAACGGGACTCTTTTAAGTTTAAAAAAAAAATCTTAATAACTGATATTACATTTCCATTCAGTTCATACAATGTATTTATTTTTATACAAAAATGTATAAAATTAAAAAGAGAGCAAAAACAAAACAAAACAAAGTATGTTTGATGCAAATTTAAAATCTAAATTTCAAATTCGTCTTCTCTCTTTTTGCTTTCTTAAAGTCTCTCCTCTTATAAACTAAAAGTTTAAGACATAGATTTTCTAACAATTTTTTATTCTATTGATTTTCGTTTAAATCTAGTGATAAGAAAAACTCATAAATAAAAATATGGGGTGAGTAATGTGTAGATATTCGAAAATTCTGAAGCAACCGTAATTTTTCTTTTTTTTTTTTTTAGCTTACGTTCACTTTAGCTCAGCAAATATTTGTTAGTGTGTGTTTGTGTATTTGTTCCTTCCTAATCGTTGGATTATCTTCCCGAAACTTGGTATTTGTGCACTTGCGACTATTTAACTTTAACCTTTTTCAATGAGACAATGATAAAAATTCCCATAAAAAAGTGTTGGGATCTAAACAATGGCTTTCTAATTCTGATAATATCTCATTTCCTTAAACAATTGTTTTAGATATTCCATGTTAATTCCCTTTTCAGGTAAATGAATGCATTAATTCATTTTTTCAGAAATTGGAGAATTTATACTGCTTGTACTTAATAGATATTATAATATAAATATTAATTTTTACTTTTCGTTTTCTTTTTCACGGATTTAAAAAATAAAACAAAAAATTTAAAAAACAAACAAAAAAATTAAAACAAATAAAAAAAAAAAATGTAACAAATGTAACGTGCCGAAATGACATTAACATGACAATTTATGTGCATATATGTTTTTTATTGTGATGTTAAAAAAATAGACATTTTAAGATTTTAATATTTTAAGGAAAGTGTTGTGTAAATGAGATCCAAAGGAGCAATTATCACGAAGGAATACTTAGCCAAAGGAATCTTGCATTTCATAACAATTGAAGACCAAGAGCAGAAGTTAAAGCATCTTGATCCCGAACCGATTGTTAAGGCGACAAACGAAGAATCACGCACAGACGAGAGTGGTGTGATTGTTATGGGCGCAGCCATTGCGATGACTTAACATTCGGATCTATGCCACGGATAGACGTTTTTGGAAAGGCCGCTTGCTCTCTTGATTTTAAGAGACCAACGATGGATATATATCACATTTTATTTCGATAAAGGAAAAAAGGATTTGTACATCGAATAATTGTGATGAATTTATCAAAGTTTGAAATAGGAATTTCGATTTCCAAAAGCGAAAAGAACTAATCTTACTTAACGATATTTTTCAGGAGTTTTGACAGTTGCTTGGCAACGCGACACAAGTTGATTAGGTTTATCGATGGACGTTCCAAGTGGAGGAATTTTCAGGAATGAAAAATAAATGTAAGTCATTTTATTTTCATGTTAATATTGCGGAACGATATTTTACAGGAATCTTGAAGACTATTCGTGAAGGCATTTAATGGCATTATAGATTAATCAAGTAATTAAAGAGAATTGAAGATAGATCCAAGTATCAAAGACATTTGATTAAAGATTAAGCAAGTAATTTAAAGGGAATAAAGATTAGTCCAAGTTTTAAAGATATTTGAAGAAAGATTAATGAAGTAATTAAAAGGATAAAAGTTAGTCCAAGTATTAAAGACAATTGATAAAAGATTAGTCAAGCAGATTAAGTTAAAGACTAAAGATTTATCAAGACCTCATAATTAATAAAGTCTAAGGAATTATCAAGAAGATAAAGAGTACTATTAATAGAGGATTAATCAAGATATTATGAGATACATTTTAATGATAAAGTATATTCATTAAACAAAGAGTAAGGACTTGTTAATCTAAAGTAAAGTTTCATAAAAGTATTAAGTGAATTCTTCGCCAAGGACTTTATGTTAAAAATTAAGGATTTAGTTTAAAAGGTTAAAGTAAATCCAAGTCTTAAGAAGACGTTTAAATAAAGAATATGTTAAAGGCTTGAATCCAAAGTAGAAGGATTTTGTGCAAATAAACTTTTGATAAAGCGAATGTTAACGGAAAGACTTTATAGTTAATATTCAGGTTATTATCATACGAGTGCTAATAAAGGATAAGGATTCCAGAAGAAGGATACTCTTATATTTGTAAAGGAACCAATTTTCCTCATGTGAATAAATTGTTATTGTTTTGACATCATGCTTTAAATGTTTTATTTACTCTGCTAATAAAGTTCCATACACAGGGGATGTAAGTTATTTCCTTCGAAGCAGTTTTTAGGTATTCTGTTTTGACGAGTTAAGTATTTAGGTTCATTTTATCAGGGCACACCTATGACTTATAAGAAGAAGAAGCAAGAAAGTTTCTTTTTATTTGCTCAGCAGAACCAGGTAAATAGGTAATGTTCAATCACCCTGATCAAAGACTGAGAAGTACCTAAATCACGTTCAAGGGTAGTTTAAATCAAAGTAACCCAAAATCAATATCAGAAAGTAAGCTTTAAGTTCCTTCCATCTTCTTGTTTTATGGCATTACTTGAATTGTTACATTGAAGTTTTATCTTAAACTAATAATATAGAAACGCTTGATTTCTACGTACTTGTAAGTCAACATTTTCATGAAATTTTACTATCCATAGAATGACTTAAGCAAAACCTTACTTATAAACAAGCCAATCTTTATGTAATTCTATTATCCAATACAGTGATAAGGAATAGATTTCATAATGAAATACTGTAGTTATGTTGTCGAGACTTCATTATATCTGTGGTATTTTAATTGTCTACAGCTGTCAGTTCTTATGTTAGATTATAAATAACTTGATACAACTCCTTTAACAAATTAAATATACATACATTCGCACTAAATCTTCAACATCAATATTCTCCAGAATAAAAAATTCTGGACCTTAAATTCGTATCTTAAGGCCCTGACTCAAGCAATTGTAGGCGTCTGCAAACCTTTTATTTCTTTTATAAATATTTCTTTTTTTAATGCATTTTTTCTGAAAGTTTTAAAATCTACTTGTGAACATCTGGAATTTCTATTTTCTTGTTTTAAATTTTCAAAATATTCTGCAATTAATTAAATTAAAACCCTAAAGCAGTCAAGTTTTGGGTGTTTTTAAGGTATTACTCGGTATTTTCAACTCAACAAAATTTGACGAAAAACTGAAATGATAAAAACTTTGTAAAATAATGTTTTGTATTTAAAATATTTATTATTAGTGCAATAGTTAATTTTTAAAGTGACAATAAATTACTTTTTTTATAAATTAACTGTTGCAATAATAATCAATATTTTAAATATAAAACGTTATTTTACAAATTTTTAATCATTTTAAGTTTTCGTCAAAGTTTTTTGAGTTGAAATTACCAAGTAATTCCTTAAAAATACCCAAAAAATTGACGGCTTTTGAGTTTTAATTTAAGTAATTGCAGAATATTTTGAAAATTAAAAACAACAAAATAGAAATTCCAGATGCTTCACAACTTCATATTTAAATTTTCAGAATTTTAGGTGTATTGGAAAAAGAAATATATAAAAGAAATAAAAGGTTATCAGTCGCCTGCAGTTTCTTGAGTCAGGACCTTAAATTGTAATTTTTCTAGTATAATACACCCAAACAGTTCCATCTTGGCCTCAAAAGTTCCTAAGATATTTACCTTAGTTTTCTTCTGTGGAACATGTTGTATGTTTATCTAATTTACTTTAATTAGTAAGTTGGTCACAGCATTACAAATAATCATGATGAGCATGATCCTCTATCGGATGAACAGTTGCACTTAATATATTAACTTTACTGCTTGTGAAGTTAATTTCGCTATTACACTGAAACACACGGTATTTTTTGTTCTGCATAGAATACATATTACTCTCCGCACTTTTACCTTCTTCCGCCCATAATACATCGTTAGGCACTCAGCCATTCACTAATAGGGCACAAAACTTACTACTTTCTTCTACTCGTTGATGTACTCAAGTCCTCTTTGTCAGAACAACCTTTTATCACACACACACTTGTATTGTTCATAGTTACTAATAATCACAAGTTTTTTTTTTATTTCTTGAAACAACACTAATTTAACTACCACACAAATTACACTCACAAATTACTACTGCAATTATTGAAACTTTCAACTCACAACATCACAACATTCTTAGTTTTGGCATCATTTAAAAGAATATAAAAAGTATGAAAAGCTCAGCACCAAATAAAGTAATCTTTCATAAATAAATGACACATAAGATTAATTAATAATGTGATTGTGACAAGATTTACAAGCATCTTTCTTAAATCGAACTGAAGTTAAAAGAGTAATTGAGATGGAAGGAGAAAGTAGGTGATTTCGGTTTCTGAACATCACCCTAAGCAGTTTTGATGAAAAGGAATGAGATTCCGAAAGACCATAAAAAGAATAAATAAACACAATTTCAGACGTTCAGTCAAAAGCGTTTGAGTGCAGGAGAAACAAGAATTTAAAGGCGAAATTTCGTAAGAAATTAAATCTAGAGGATGAAACAAAATGACTCAAAAGATATTGTCGTAAGACAGCAGACGTATGTTGGAACATAGGCAAATTTCAAATGTAAGGTAATGTTTTAAAATTTGGGGTTAAATAGACTCATGTTTCTGAAAAATGAAGGAAACCATGAAGGAAACATGCAAGTGAAGTGAAACTTACAGGAAATGTAAAACAGGGTATGATATTCAAATGATTAAAATTTGGGAATACGCCTAGACTTAGCAGCGACCTCTGAACTGTCGAGTAAGAGGCTAAAAGGAAAGGACTGTTGTGGATCTAGACAAGTAGTTTTTCATTGTCAATGAGCTGTGCACATGCCTACTGGAGTCAGTATGCCTTGTCGACGTCAAACGCACCTTATAAGCAAGCTAAGGAGTTTGAACGGGGCCGAATGATCGGCTTGCGTGAAGCAGGATTTTCATACCGCGAAATTGCTGCTCTTACGGGGCATTATGCCACGACAGGGATGCAAGTGTGAAAGCAGTGAACTGCCGAGAACTGGACGAGTCGAAAATATGGAAGTGAACCATAAAATGTGACGACACCATAGGATGATAGACACCTCACGCTTTTGGCAGTGAGAGGTCATTCAGCTTCTTCTCGAGTGATAGGTCAACGTTGGACATTGTCTGGTTCCACGGATTGACGAAATCTGCTGCGCAGAGGACTGGGTGGATGCATTCCTTTGCAGACGATTCCTTGAGCCTGAATCATCGACGCCTTAGGCTACGCTTGGCTCATGAGTCCCGCTTCAACTTGGATTACAATGATGTCCGCATAAACATTAGACGATATCAAAGTGAGCGCCATCTTCCAGACTTCATTGTCCACAGTCATACTGCACGAATGATGGGCGTGATAGTTTGGGATGCAATTGGATACCATAGGCGATCTCGGCTGCAACGAATTGTGGGTATTCGCAACAGCAACCGCTACATCAGGAAAGTTGTGGAGGCTGAAATCACAATCTTCCTTCAGCACACTCCTGGAGCCGAATTCCAACAAGACAACGCCTGACTATATGCTGCCAGGAATGTCCAGGCCGTCTTCGAAGCAAAACAGATGCAGTTTCTTCCCCGGCTTACATTTTCGCCCCATACGTCATCTATTGACCATGTCTGGGATATGGGTCACTAGGCAACTAACCCGTCATTGTCTCCAGCAGCCAATACCGATGAACTGTGGGCTTGGATGAAAGCAGCCTGGCAGGCGATATCCCAGGAACTTATCCAAGGTCTTTGTTTGATTCAATGCCACGGTCTATAGCAGTTCTTATTGCAGCTCATGAGGGCTTTACACCTTACTGATTTCCTGCAAGTGCTGTTGTTGCATTGTTCTAAACTTTAATCGTTTGTTTGTATCACTATTAGTAATGTGGGTAATAAATTTCCTTCTATTCTGATGGTTCCTTCATGGTGTTGATAATGATTAGTTTAGGATTTCCATTATTTTATGTAGGCTTCTCCCTTAGAGAGGTTCTCTGTTACCATATTACAAAAGACTAGAAATGAAAAATTATTGTTATACAAGTCTGAGTGACTCTTTACATTTTTAACTATTGTATTTAATCACGTTAACAATTCGTTTATATGCTGTAACCGTATATAGAATCTTTTCAGAAGGGTCCGTTATCTAATCTGATACTTGGGGAGCCTGCCACCTTCTGTAACTTTGTAATCAGATTCGAAGGGATCCGGAGTGTACCCTTGGGGGGGTTGTACTTTCTAAGCAAAAATTAAATCTATATAAGATGTCTATCAGATAGCGAATAGGCTATCCAGGGCGAACTTGGCTCGAGCCCCGGTTCACTTGAAGCTTAAATTGACATGAAGAAAATGTTAAGCATTAAGCATTGAGAAACTTACAAGAAAAAATATTAAAAATTAAGAAATTTACTAAAACGAAATGTCGGCGATAGCAATTCTCATATAATTAGCAGAACAAATACATCATACAATAATGTAATATTGTAACAGTCCTACTGTAATAGTTTTTTTTTTTTTTTTGATTTCTTGAAAGGGGGGAAAGTTATGGTATATTTTTGCCGTGATTGCGCACTGAATTCAGAAATGATGAAACTACTGAGAGAATTCGAATCGATTAATTTTGCTTTTACTATCTTGGCTCAGACAATTACCTTAATTCGATGGCATCATCAATTCTGGAATCAACTCCTTCTTTTTCGTTCTCTAATCCGTTTACAAAATATCTACAATTTTAATTATTATGATTTCTCTGTATATTTTTCGTTTTTAGCATGTGTGAAAAACTAAACCTTATTCATTTCTGATTACAAGATCTTTTAATTATAGATTGTATCTTTTTTAAATTTTCTTAGATATTAAAAAAAAATGCTATTAAAATTTTTTAGCTGCTTACGACTTTTGATAATCGTTTACAAGGAATTAATTTCAAATGACATTTCAACACCCTTAAATAAGGAAAACATCTCTGTATGAATTCGATTTGTAGCTATCAATGAAAGCTCGATTAAATTTTTTAAAAAGTCTCCTTATATATCTTCTGCGCATTTGAAATGTTTAAGAGGATGTGGTTCCTTTAGATTAAATAAAAGCTTATATGATTTTGTGATCACTTTTAATTGCTTTTATCAAGGAAAAATTATTTATAAGGTGGAACGAAGTCAAATATATTGCAAACACTAATTCTAGATTGAAATATAAACAGTGCTTTTGGAAACAGTATTTTATAAGATTTCTGTATTATTTCACAAAATGCAAATTGCATTCTAATTACCAATACAAAAAACATAAGTAGACCACCCCATAAAAAAAACAAAAAAACAACGATAACTAAAATAAAAATAGTACACCTTAGATTTCCAAATGTACATTAGAGTTAAACAAGACTAACAAGGAGGACTAACAGGACTATTCATTCAAAGAGAGGTTAATATCTGATTGATGCAATATGCTTGAACTTGAGATACTTTATTTCTAACATAAGGTGAAATTACTCTTCAATATATCACGGATTCATTCGACTTTTTGTAAGATGAAAGTATTCTAAAAAAAAGCAAAATTTTGTGTCATCATTGACTTATTCAATTCTATTACAATATTAATAGGATTTTATCTTATTTCATGCTACATAGTTAAATAACTATATTAAGATGGTGCAATACCTTTAACATTTACAAAATGTTAAAAATTTACAAATAAATCGTCGAAGATTTGGATCCATGTTAGTATCCACTCTTTTTATTTTTACTTAAGTTTTTTATTTGTCTATCTTAAGATGATATACTTACAATGTAATAAGGTGCGTCCAGAAATTATAAAGCCAAGTCTCAGATAAAACACGATAATTGAATGGTCAAACACAGAAAACATGCAATTATTATTAATACTTATGCAATATTATTAATTCTATCATGTCCACAAATTACAAAGCCAATTGTTCAAATATCCAATAAAGTCACCACATTTCTGAATAACTTTGAAAACTCCGGTTAGGCATTGATCGTATGAGGTTTTGGAGATTAAGTTTTATATATATTTTCCCATTCCTGAACAATGCTCTATTTTAAAGTCACCACATTATTGAACTATGGTCCACCAGCATACACAGCACTTGCTAAGGAGCCTCAAACCTTCTCTATTGGGTTTAAGTCGGGGGAAAAGGCAGGCCAGTCCATCACCTGCAAACCATTGTCAGGGAACAATTATAGGTCGATGTGGCCTTAGGCTAGGCGAACACGTAGCAATCTGCGGCAATATTGTGGGACAATATTGCTCATTTTTATTGCTGACAACCGTTGTCAGTTCAGATCACGCGCGAACACGTAGTTTATCCTAAACGAATATTGTCCTGACAATTGATGGTTACGGCGCTTCTCACTAGAGAGAGCTAAAGAGAGAGCGTGTTTTCATACAGAATTTCTATAGTATTAAACGCCGTTCCTCTTTAGAAATCAATTACGATTCTTTCATTATCAATTGACAAAATGTTGTTGTTGGAATTATCTGTTTTGGGCCGACCCATTTTGCTGATTTTAAGCTTTGTTTCTCAAAGAAAATGGCCGGCGTGAGTGAATGTTATTTCCGATGTTCAAAGTCCCGCCTCCTTCGACGTCAGCATTGACACGTGATTTAATCCGTTCATGTGATTCGCTCTTGTTCCAGCAATACGTTGCGACAACTGAAATTGTTCCTTTTTTTCCGACAATCTCAATTGTCTTGAAATGGGCAATCTTGGACAATATTGTTCATTTTTATTGCTGCAAACGGTTGTCAGCAATGAAAAGAGGCAATATTGTCCCACAATATTGCCTCATATTGCTACGTGTTCGCCTAGCCTTATGTACTGAAGCATTGTCCTGCTGAGATTCGAAGCTAGGACATCCCATACTCTCAGCAAATGGCAAAAGGTACTCTTGTAACATCTTTTGATATTTTACAGCATTCATCCTTCCTGTTACAAATGCTAGATTACTCTTAGAGTGCAGCTGCCCACACCATTACCCTTCCGCCTCCACACTAACGATTTGAGAACATATCTTCTTATCGAGAATATCGTGGCAGTAAAATTCCTTTCATCTGGACCATTACATGTCTTTTTATCGCTCCATATTACTTTGTTTCACTCCTCCTTCCAGGACATTTTTTTCTTTTGAAGCCTTTTCTCCTTGTAGATAAGCTTCAGTGGAGGTCGGGACTTCTTCCTCTTGAATATGAGCTGTGGAGACTCATGGATGATTTTATAAATAGTTGATTTTGAAAGAATATCAGAACGCAAGGGCTATGGCTCTGATAGATATATTACTTTCAGTAACTTCACGAATAATGATTCTTTTTACACGTGATGTAATTATCCAATTTTTTGTCCCATACTTATCACCAATGTTCAAATAATTGTCAACAACAGTATCAGACTTTTTTTGTCGCGTACTTATCACCAACGTTCAATTATGAATAACAGCATGAGAACGTACAATACCTTTGTAATTGATCTAGCAGAATCATGAAGATCATATCATGAAGTCTGTTAATGTTTTATCTCGTGCATTGTTTAAAGTAACAGATAAGAAACTTCGCTGATAACTTACAAATAAACGTTGTTAATCTCGGTTACTTGCAAGTAGTCCATCTCTTGCCAGATTTTATAATCAACGGTATCGGACACTATCAGTGTTATTTTAATTCATGTAAATTATGAAAATAATTATACACATTGCATTAGTTTAGTGTCAATAGAGCATCATGGAATTAAAATATATATAATTTCTTATCATGATTATTCAATGTGATTCAATTCATATTACTAGTTGTCTTTATAATTTCTGGACGCACCTTAAGTAATTTAATAAGTAATATAATAATGTAATGTAATAATTAATATTTGATTATAATATAGATATTAAATGAATATCTATATTATAAGTCACACGTTAAATTAAGATCCTACAATATACTTCTACTACATTATATCATTGGTTCATATATATTATTATTGCCTGAACGACAGGCTTACTCTTAAAATATGAAAAATAAAAATATGGTATTGAGACTCATAAAAATTATGTTTCATTTTTATTTTTTAGAAATACAAAAATTCACAACATACAGACATTAAGAATTAAAAAAAAATCTTAAAAATTTTTTTTATTTTTATTTCTTGTTTTATACATGGATATAACCCTGAAGAAGTGTTTTTAGTTAATAAAAGACGAAATATTGGTTTCAAAAATAGAGTTTAGTTTTTCTAGAGTTATTTACAGTATTAATGAGATCAAGTAGAAGATTTTATTTATTATTTAAGATTTGAAATTTTTTAAAGTAATATTTAACAATGATACAATTTTAATTATTAAATTAAAAACACACTAAATACATACTAATCTAATTGTAATTTCTGGTTCAAATATTAGTAACATATATTAACTTAGTTTTATACTGTATATTAATGTTCCAACACCCGGAGGTATATGTACCAAAAGATCCAAAAGATACTGATGTAAATTTTGGTAACATTGCTGTTTCAGAAACTTGTGTTTAGTACTTTTGGATTCTTTAGGTTCAGTTTCAATCATATTCAACATAGAAATTAGTGTTTTGATATATTCTGTTTTAAAGACAACAGATTTGGTATTTTTATTTTCTCCACAGCACTTTACTTATTGGTTGATATGTCCCAGAATTCATATAACAATCTAGTTTATGATGTACAGAATCATGATTACAGAAATATTTGCAAATTTTGACCTCGGATGATACACTACCACAAAATATTAAAGATTCCATTTACTATACAGAGCAGAGAAAAAAATATTAAAATAAAGTTTAAATTGCAATTTTAATTTTTTTTGGATTCAAATAATCTTTTCTCTGCTACTAATATATGTCATCCTGTGATAGTTACAGCTAGTTATCATTAAAGTATGACCACAATCATAATAGAGAAATTACATTACCATAAGCAATGAAGTACATGAGAAACAAACAAACAAACAAGCAAATAAATAAATAGTAAGCAACCATTAACAGAAACAAACAAAAGCGTATAAGTTGACAATATTATTTTATGCCTAAATAAAACAAATCTTAAATTTATTAAGTATAAATATATTTATTTCACCAAACCCAACTGTTTATTTAAGACTTTTTTTGCGTTCTTTAATTGCTTTATTTTAATAATGTGAAATTTTTATGTATATTAAAATGGAAAGTGAAGTCACTCAGTTATAACATACAGTGCTTTCCCAAATTTTACAAAAAAATAAAAAGTTCGTCTCTCAAAACCATCAGTTCAGAAAAACAGTGGGCCTTTAACTAAGCGAATTAAGGAAAAAAAGAATCCATAAGGTGACTATTTCTTCATTGTCGTAAAGCTGTTTGTACAAATCCAACTTCGAAATCAACGGTAGAAATGCTTTTAGTCGTGGGATTGTCAGGCAACACGTAACAAGTTAGATTGAAACACAGACCGATCTATTACTTTATTATATGTAATACGTCTAATAAAATTTAAAGAGTTTATGCTTTTGGCTGAATGAAAGATCGTTGCAGACTCCGGATCATAAAGTTCTTTTTATGCTTTGTTTTCTGTAAGTTTACTATCTCCGAGAAAAGGATAGTTTGAAAATGCAATTCATGAAAGTAGAACATTTTCAATTTGATTTCTTTTGCCGCTTTATCATTTACCCTTTCAAATGTGAATGTAGAAAGAAGAGGAGCAGAAGAATGTGATAAACGACTTTTGGGAATAGTGGCGTAAATCGATTTACAGCTTTTTTCCATCCAAACTCTTCGAATGATAAGAACTTTCGAAAAATTGTATGGATTCAAACATTAGAATTCCTCAGATAACGGGAGAGCTTTTTTTTTCTTCTTTTTAAAGTAACTCACATGAAAATTGAAGAAGTCTATGACGCTGTTTTTCCTTTTACATTGTCTTCAGCGCTGTTGGCTTCATTATTCGAATGGACAGTCCCAGAAGTTATTTGCGAGGAAGTGTAGCAAAGTCTCTTACCAATCATATTGTATTTAATGAATTTCTTGTCAATTCCCTACGGTAAGTTAAGAAATACCGGACAAAGATTAAAACAAAGAAGGAAAACAAAAGAGGAAGTAGAAAAGGCATTGGGAATTGATTAAGGAATTCGTAGTAAAACAAAAAGGTTAAAGTTTTAAAGTCATAAAAAATTTTCCAATTTGTTTTAAAGTAACTGTATGCTACAATAGGCATTGAGCGAAAAATTTAGACAGGTACCTTTAGACTTGAATGTTATTTCAAATTCCTATGGTGCCATAGATGTTTTCTTTTATGTTGCCTCCTTTTCTTTCCATACTCCCGACTCTCGTCGGGCACTAGTAATTATTAGATTACACTACTAGGTTTTTGGGAATAACATGAATATTTCCAAATAAAAAAATAGAAAATGAATCTTATTTTACATTTTTTTGCTAATATGTTTCTTCTTAAGATAATATGCGTTATAATAACGGGATTGTCATCAGACTTCTTGATAGAAAATATTTCTTTGAACTTTTTCTGAATTGTAGCAACGAAAACCTACTGGCAATTCACTGAGCAGTCATTCGAATTAGCTATTATTTATTTGAAAGTTTAACACGAGGAAAAGAAACTGTTATTAGTACTAAAAGAAACATCAGTATTATTTCTTGTAGTATACTAAAACCTACTTTTTATATTAAAAGGATTTTAATGCAACAAGAATTTGAAATTATTACGTCACATCTGAAATTATCCTTTAGTGGAAAAATTAGATTTGACGCACTAACAAGCCTAATTCAAAAGTAAAAACAAGTGAAATTCCATTTTACAAATAGTAAAAAGTAAAAAAAAAAACCTTAATATTAAATTCAACGATCAGATTATCTTCTAATTTCTCTAAAATGATTATTCTAGTATAAAGAAAGCAAGAGTACTTCAATATTATAGAGCAAAAATTCCTCCATAATAAACTAATTTATTAATCGCTATCAAATTGTAGCTATCTTTAAATATTATAATAATATTTCGAGGGTACCTCTACATTTACATCATATACAATGTTATCTAAGTGATGAATTCAAAATTTGCAGTATAGGACAGATAGTTCGATAGTATTACAAGCCTACATATGTATTTCTATACAAAATTAACATTTCAAAAGAGTAAATAGTGTTTTTTCCACCGTATCCTCGGAGGAAAAGTCTACTTTTAGTAATAGAATGAGATCCTTCTTATATGTAATGGAAAAATCATTTAGATCATAAAAATTTACAGACGCTGCCAGCTATAGAATAACATAATAACATAATCATAAGAATAACATAATCATAACATAATAAAGCTAATCAGCCAGAAAATATAAATATCACATTATAAACCAATTTCTTGGATTTTTCAGAAGAGACAACATTTATCTCATTAATAAATAAATAAATAAATAAACAAATAAATAAATAAATAAAGTATGTCAAAAAACAAAAAAATTAACATGTAGAACACCATATCAACAAAGAAAAACATAATTCCCCAAATTCCCCAAATCATCAACGCCTTACTAAGTCGATCATCGTTGGATAAATTTGGCTGATGAGTACCGTTAAGGACTTTGTATACTTTTTCTGTTGTTGTTGATATGTTTTCTGCACATTAAATTTTTGCTTTTTTGATTTAAATCTTGATAGTTTGGCATTTTTGATGCTCTAGATCAGTGGTTCTCAACCGGGGTCCATGTAATATTCTTCGGGGTCCACAGGGATCTCATTGAATCACACTTATTTTAAAATGGTTATTATGAATTATTTACCAATGTGCATAAATGCTCCATAGCATTTTATTAAATTAGTTTTCATTCAAAATAAAGCATAATCATTTACTATTTCATTGATTATTAATGTAATCGCTTTACTTTTTCTTTTATCGAATAGCTATGAGGGGGTCCAACAAAAAAACAAAAGAAGGGAAAAGGGGTGCATGGGTAAAAAAAGGTTGAGAAACGCTGCTCTAGATAATCGGTTCTCAACCGGTGGTACGCGAACCCCTTGGGGATACGCGAAAATCTATAAGGGGTAAATCTATAAGGGGTACGGTTAACTACCAAAAAGTTTTCCCACTATTTATTTTCTGAGGCTTTTTTGATTTTATGTCTCATTAATAAAAACTTTGTAATAAAATGAGTGTTGTTTTTAATTTAAATTACCTATTCGTAATTAAACTTTAACAGTTTAACAGTTAAACTTTAACTAATATAACCACATTTTAATAAAACTAAATGTTTTTGTAGGGTTTACGCATAGTTAATGAAACACAAAAAGGGGTATATGGGTTGAAAAAGGTTGAGAAACCCTGCTCTACTTTAAATTTCGTTTTGAATCAAGTCAGTTGATAGGTCATAAACAAATTCAATTTCTGGATCCCCACTTCCGAAAGTGTAAAAGGGATCCGTAACCTTTCGCCTCTTTCTGAGTCGATCATCGTTGGGTGGATTTGACTGATTAATGAAGAAATGGCCTTTCCAAATTACCATCAATGATAGCTCAATGGTGAGAAAGCAAACCTATGTTTTTCTTTGTTGAGATATAGTACACATTATTTTGTAATTAAATGTCTTCATAAAGTGTTCCAAATTTAAATTTAGGTTGAATAGAAAATTCTTCTAATTGTTATGCGCATTGTTCATTATTTTTTTAAAAAATAAATTTGGTAAATATTACATGGAAAATTTTAAATTTGTAATTGACTTGTTATAATGAAAATTTCAGGTCAGAGAAGATTTCAGAGATGAAAGAAACATTTTAATTGATTTATTTACTCAATTCATACCATAAAGCAACTCAATAGTAATTTCTTTATAATCATTTTCCTATAAAAAAGATTTTTAACAAATTCAAATTTGATAAAATTTTTGAATTGATGAGATAAAATTTTTATAATTTCGTTTAAATAATATATATCACAAACATTTTATTAATTATATATCAAATTAATATTTATAAGAAATGTCATAAATCACGATGGTTTTGTGTATAGTAATAAATATGGAAGCATTATTTATAGAATCACAGTGTTCACCAGAGGCAACAAAGAAATTTGATTTTAATTTTCTTTGTAATAGACACTGCTCCCAGATATCGTAAACATCATACAAAATTTATAATACCTTAAGCAGTGTCCAAACAGACAGATCGACAGAGAGATTGTTTTCGAAGCATTCCATCTTAAGGTAAAGTTGTGAAAATCAATATTTCACTCTCATTATTAATGAATAAAATCATTAATAAAATATAATTTGATTACTCTTATTAGAATATATATATATAATATATATATATATATATATATATATATATGTATATATAATCATTCAGTAAAGTATTGTCTTTAATTTAATTTATAATTTTAAAATTGTTGTTCTCATTGTTGTTCGTTTGGTATTTTTGTACTGTACTTTACTGAATGATTTTTTTTATATAAATATTTACTAACTTGACATTTTCAACTTCTTATTTATATCAATGAAAGTTGCATATCCATTTTTATATGAAATGTATCACAATTGTAAACAAATCTCCAGAACCTGCCGTAACAGGAATTGTTTAAATATGTTATTCTAATCGAACTGTAAGAAAATAATATTAATAATAACAATAATAATAATAACAGCTTAAAGAAAATCAGCTTAAATCAAGATCAAAAACAAGATTTTTTGCTGGTGATTCAAACTTTTCCATATTTCGAAGATAACGGAGAATTCCCCATGAACTTTGCCTTTCAATGATGTCCGTAAAGTGCTCCCAGTGCCATTTTCAGATGCTCTGTAGGGTCAGAAGGGGAGCCCAAATTTCAGATCATAACTGGTGAATTTGTCATCGGCAGATGCGAGTCTTCGAGAATTCTTAGCAAGACAAATGGAACATGTGTGAGGAACATTCCATTTTCAGGTTCATTCAGGTGACAAATGGACTCCCCTCTCATTAATCCTGTGGATGGATTTCTAAAATATGAATAAAGATCATATGTAACCTCTCCTATCTTTGCCTTCGCACAAATGGGCGGGTTTAATTTTTCTTCTGAAGAGAGGGGTCATTTGTATATCTGCTTCTATGCAATATTCATCACAGAAGAGGGCCCATTATCTGCCCTCATTTTCACCTCTGTCCCATCAATTTAAAATTATCGATAATGAAAATAAAAACCATGTGTTTAGCGCAAGTCTGATAATAAATTAATGCTGAAAATTCCATTATAATCGTAAGATTCTGCACTTTGCAACACATTAAATGAACATTGATTGATAGGGCTAATTAAGTTTTATTTTTAACTGAAGAAATGATCATATCTCTTCTCAGATATTTGTCATGAATTTAAGCGGTCTTTCTCTACTGACAAATATGCTGAAATCAAATTGAAGAATTATTGTAGATTTCAAGATGGGTAAATTTAGCAAATAACACAGCGAAGTTTTAAAAGGATGACGTTACTTTAATTTAATCTTTACAAAAGACAACGTTAGGAGCTAACTCGAAAAGTGTTGATAAAGAACCAATTTCGTAATGCTTAATAACTATTTCCATATGAACATTAGTTGGAATTTATTTCATGATTTCTTCATGGTACATAACCTCAAGTAACTGACCGATGCCACTGCTGGAATTCTTACGACTTTATCGCGCAAGTTCATTCCAGCTACAAGACGTGCCAACGATGGTGAATTGGAAATCCTAAGTTTTACTCTCAAGTCAAGCTCTCTGCTTAATAAAACTTCGTCGTTCTTGACTAATTTAAAGCTTTTTAAAAGAGACGTGTAGATCCGGTTTTCCACTGTTATAGGGCTGGACTGCTGACTGGAGGAGACCTGATTCAATTCCCGGAGAAGGTTGGTGATTTTTTCCAAGGTTATTTCTCCTCCAGAAGGACCCTAAGGTTCACCCAGCCCTCTGTCAAAAGGGTTCCGGGTTTCTTACTCGGGGATTAAACGCGGATGACCATCCGAACTCAACTAGTCCCGGTGATCGAGAACACTGGGAGCCTATACCAGTCGCACACCCCAGGGGCCTGCACGGACTGTTGTGATACAGTTTAACTTATAATAAAAATATTCAAATATAAAGTCATACAGAAGAATTCCAATACAACACTATCTTTTTCAGTTAAGTGTATAAATCATTAGTAATTTTTAATGTATTTTAATAATTTTAATAACTATTGATATAAATTCAATTGTTCCCCCAAATGAAATGTATAGGAAGAGTTGTGAGTGATTCTATAGTATTATCCCAAAATATCAGTTAATATACATTCAAACAGATGACCAGACAAACAGACAAAGAGAGAAGAAAAAATATTTGATTGCACATTCAAAAATAAAAATAAATCGATAAATTTATATACATTATAATACTGATGATTATGTGAATATCCTTACCATAAAATATAGCGTCTGTTAAAATTTTCTTTTATATTTAAGAATTTAAAAAAAATAATTTTTTATTCTGTAAAATAAGATTCTTATACTTGTAAGAAAACTTGAAATAATTCAATTTCGATTCAAACTCATACATTGTGATCATTCTGGTACTTAGTTTGACATAGAAACACAAATACATACGGAAGTTCCAATTCGATTTAGCAATCAAAGAACCACAGCACCGATGAAAGCTCAGCTCATCATTAAACTCTGAATTCACTTTACAATTTTTTTTAAGACAGATAAATTAGTTCCTGTCTTGTTTTTGTTAATCTTTTCAAAGTAATGGCTTCTAAAAAGATAAATAGACCGAAGATGAAAACCAGGAAATCGCTGTCAAGGAAAGTATGTAAATTGCTCACAACAAGAGCAGTTTCAGCATTCTTTTTTTTTCTAATGGAAATTTTTAAAGTTCTCTTTCCCTATTAAAACTTTCCTTTGATAGACAGAAATATTTAACTGTCATATGGAAAGACAAGGAAGTTCCATTAAAACTTTCAGAATTGCAGATGATTCGGCAATTTCTGTTGAGAACAGTCAACAAGGAAAACCAACTACTGGATAATTGGACTAGTTAATTACACAGAGAAAACTCCTCAGTTTGAAATTATTCTCATAAAACCAAGCAATTTCCTTCGAATAAAAAATAAAATTAAGTGTTTTAAATCTTATTAACAACTGCAAATACATAAAATACTATATATTATTTTTCTACTTAATTCAAAAATAAAATTTGTAAATTCATTATACTTTTCCTGTTCAATTTTTTTTAACAAAATTCTAATTTTAATATAAATTTTTATTTCCATTTTGAATTTTCTGTACTTTTTAATTAAAATACTGTTAGATAGTCGAAAGACGAGGTTTGTCATTATTTTTAATTAATTAATTAAACATATTATATACTGTTCGTAAGACAAAACATAACAAATAAATAAATAATTAAATAAATAAATATACAATTATAAAATCAGTGAACTTCAGTCAGATGGAGGGACTTGTTCCTTTACATCAAGTTATATCAAGACGCACCGAATAGCTCTTCAGTTTGAACAAGAACCTTGAAAACATGAACTGATTTGATTTCTGAAATGTTGGTATTTACATGTATATTTAGGACGAAGCCACCTAAAACTAAAGTTAAGTAAATTTTGAAAATTACAGTTTCAAAAATTCTGTAAGCTTAAAAGTGATTTATTAAGTTAATGTGTATTACTTATATTTAGAAATAATATTTGCGTCAAGTTTTTAGTAATCCTTAGCCTTTGCTTGGTTACTAAATTTAAATCAACAGTAAAAATATAATTTTGGAGAATAATTTTCTGAAAACTACAAAATAGTAATTTGTAGAGTGTTGTGGAATCTTTAACTTTGAAGTTATTAATGATAACTACTGCGAAACAACAGAAGCAAAGTTAAAATATAAACACAGAAACATCATAGTATTATTAATTAAACATTTTGTAATAAATCTTTCAACCAATTTTGAAGAAACAATTAAGTTTAAAAAACATAAAACTGGGCAAGGACTTGTATTCCGGGTTTATCTATTAATTCTTCATTTACAAAGAAGCAGAAGAGCGAATGAGACTTGTGGTAAACTTTTGATCTTTGTTCTTTTCTCCTTAACTTCATTAGGAAATTAAACTCAAGATTTATCGTTAGGATTTAAGTCCAGCGGACTTTGGCCGAGACATTTTGAAGCCGTAATCGCTTTGTATATTCTTCTATCTCGTGATTCCATCACATATTAGGGGATAGCAGGGGCCCACTTTATTCTCCATCCATTCCACAATCTCGGCATTTACTGCACTGGAGAAACAAAAGTTTTACCACAAAGCACTGTCTTTCCTTCTTTTATGAGTACAAGCAGGTTGAAACACTTGAGAAGAAGATGGTTTCCTTCCAAAGCACAGAGACAACTGTCTCCGCAAATGTCCTACATTTAACACATGGGTTGCGACATCATCTCAGCCAGCCATTAACTCAATTTCAACATTTTATGGCTAGTTTTTCAAATCAATAAAGCACGAGAAGGACCATAACAAGACCTTAATGAAATAAAGCGAAGACTTATTTCAGTTTAATTATTTTCTTCATGACAATCGTCTCAATCACTGCGAAATTTTACATCATTCATCTTCAGGCAATAAAAAAAATCCTTAATTTGTGACCTTTTTTTTTTAGTTACCAATACATCTCTTGTTACCTAGATTATTTGTGCTGTATTTGTTCACTGGGTGACATCTGTATCAAGAAATTAAAGGCTGTGAAATTCCTATCGGAGGAATAGTGTGGACACAATATGAAAATGATTGCGATTGGTGTGAACTCACATCTTTTAGTCAATTAGTGTGAATTAAAGTCCAATTAGTGGATTTGAAATCTGTTCAAACTTATATAAATTGTGTTTTGATAAACAATATACAGTATTCGAATGAATTCTAATGAAATAAGTTGAGGGTATCACGAAACATTCTAAATCATCAATAAGATTTTTGAAATATGATAAAAATAATTTTTATATTTATTACTTATGTATTACTTTTATTTAATATTTATTTACTTTATTTTTATGGTTAGTTCTCGTATCAGTTGTTTTTGAGATATAAAATTGGTGTTTATAATTCGCATAACTGCTTTTTTCCTGCTTTTTACTTAAAGACTCACTGCACATCTTCAGTTTCTTCTCTAAATACGCTTCTGTTCATTGAAGAACCCAAGAAAGAGATTGAATAATGAGCTTAAATTGAAAGTGTCAACAGCTTAAGATATAGGAAATACATCACAGATATAGGAAGAGGCTCTAAAATATCATTACTCAGTGCAACCTTCCAGAACATTAATGACAGCTTGTTCACATTATGGTACGGAACGTAAGGAATTTCAGGCGGTGCTGTCCCAGATATCATTTTCAGTAGCCGAGGGCGGATCTGATGAGGATACAGAGCAGAGTAGAAGAGAAATTCTAGTACACTCACAAAATTCGCTACAGTATAACCGTTGTTCTCTGAAAGGTGATATGTACATCCGCTAGGAGAATTGTATCTTCAAAATATTGTCGGTGTCATTGACTGATCAAGATTAAAATAATATGTAGAAGGTGGAGAGTGAATAACGCCACTCAACACTTCAATCATCCCTGTACGACGTTCTGAAAAGCATTGCACCTTCAGCAATTGAACAATTTACCTCAGCAATATTTGGGATTTGAAGTGCTGTACATTATTCCCTACAGGCACCATTTTGAGACAAATTTCCGAAAGGAACGTGAACCTCATGAAATCAGTCGATCTATGTGTATGTATCCGTGTGTGAGTTCTGCTTCCCCAATAACAGCTGGATGGATCTTTTTGAAACGTGATATACATATTTGAGGACTAGGAACGATCTTTTATATTTCAAATCTTTTCAAAATGAGTTCTTGTCTAGAAATTAAAGCGAGATGGTGACAAAAATTCTAGTAGAAAAGCACTGAAATCGAGACAATCGATTTCTATCCTTTTTCTGTTAATATTGCATTGCCCCTTTAGCAGTAGGAATTAATCCTTTTAGCTAACCCATTGAGTATGGTTTGATAAGATTAAAATTATTTCGATTTAGGCAACTTGAGTAAGTAACACGGGCCTAATTATTTTTTTGAAATGAAAAATTTTCACTGTTCAGCAGCTATTATAAATTGAATATTGTTTTGTCGTTTTCCGACTTAAAAAAAAGAAAAAAAAATATTTTTAGGGTATAACATTTTAAGGAAAGTGTGGTTTAAGTTCTTTCAAACTTCCTGTTTAAATTTCATTTATTCTCATTACTTTTCCTTTCAATACACATCATCTAATGTAAGCCGTGTCCTAACTTGATTTTTCTTTATTCTGGTTAAAGAGAAATTAAAATTTGTCACAGTCGCATCGTCCAGTAGAAAACTAGCCGACATGTCCTAACTTGATTTCCAATATTGACCAATAAGCAATGATAAAGTTTTTCGTATTATTATTAGGTGGCTCATATTTAAAGAAACGTTTTATATTGCATTTTAGATAAATAAGAAACATTATTGCAATAATTATGTTTATCTTGCAGAAATTTTTCTTAATTTTTCCTTGAATTACAGATAAACAAATAAATCGTCAAATAAAGAAATTGAAGCGATAAAAAAACTATCCTAACGACAACACCAATGTCATAGTCATGTATTATTCATATATTCTATTGGTATAATATTTGTAATAATAAACAACGTGAAATATTCGATGTAATATAATTCGTGTGTAATAATTAAAAATAAATGAATTATACTGATTACTAAAAAATTATCAGTAATTGATCTCTATAATTTCATATTAGTATATTGCCTTCAAGTCAAAGTCAATTTACGAAGATGAAATAATACATTTCATACTGTTAATTTCTAACTTATCAGTAGAATTGATATGTTTTTATTTATTACATACGAATTATATTATATTCGTGTGTAATATTTCATTTAGTTTATTATTCCATATATTGTAAATATTATTCCCTTGCGTGCCTTATCAAGTTTTCATGTTTAAAGGTGGTCAACGTTAAAGACTAACTGAAGATTCTAGAAAGAGCAGCTGTTGTTTCATGTGGTTTCGTAGTTAACACTCCTACACTTTCGTGTTTGCTATTTCACTGGGAAGTTTTGTGGTATCTATGCTTTGTTTACTCCAAACCCGAGACCTATAAAAGTCCTCCATGAACTGATTGTGAAGCTAACGAAGGAGTTATAGCATAGACGCACTCTACTAATCAGAATATGAAAATGCATTTTTCTTTGTG
The DNA here is from genome assembly GCA_023159025.1 of Thereuonema tuberculata. Lineage (NCBI taxonomy): Eukaryota > Metazoa > Arthropoda > Chilopoda > Scutigeromorpha > Scutigeridae > Thereuonema > Thereuonema tuberculata. The sequence continues at coordinate 74,202,977 of JAFIDM010012231.1, forward strand.
TTCTGTTCTAAGAAATGCAGCTGTCCTTTGTATTATGCAACGTTACTGATAAGAATGATGTTGAATTCTTTCATAAAATTACGGTTATTTGATTCAGAAGGTGTTGGTAGACTTTTCTATAGGTAATTTCTTTCATTTTCTGTAACAATCTGATTTTAACCTAAGTTTAATAACTCAAAGCAGAAGATATAAAATATACAAGTTACAGAAGCTGTAAGATATATCATAAGGTAGTCCGTAATACCGAAGCCAAACTTCTGAAAAGGGAAAGATCTAAATAGAAAAAGAAAAAAAGAAAAGAAAATCTCTATGCCTTTTGAGAATAATCTCGAAGGCAAAAACTACATATGTTTCTAGATTTAAAAAGTTTAAATTTTAAGTTAAAGATATATCTTGTAAATATCTTCATCTAAATATAATTTGTTTACGTAATAGACGCTTTCAAGGATATACTTCCACAGGGTTTTCCGGATACATATAGATGTGTAATGATCACATGATGTTTTACGATTGAAGTGATAGGAGTTTGGAGAAGGGGAGAAAGGGATGGGAAGTAAGGATCTCGAGTTACAAAATTCAAATATAACATTTGTTGTATCTATCATGGGTTTTTTGTAATAACCGGGAGAGTTTCGACGTAATCTCACAATTTTAATTTCTTTCCCAGTACGAAAAACCGGGATTTTTGCTAGTTGTTTATAAAAGAGATGCAGATAATAAAAAAATTAGTATCTGAATGTAGTTGAAATGAAATCAACATTGATTTTGTATATTATTTCACTGTAACTTTGAAAACCGGCGTATTCCAGTAAAGACCCTCTATTACTGATTTGTTATGGTTTTTATTTTCTAGACGTAAATATTTAGAAAACTTAAAAGAATAAAAGTATAATTTAAGAATATAGACTTTCTAGTTGTCTGTCATCATTCAAGAATAAAAATCGAAAGTGGAGAATGAATTTCTCATGATACTTCTAAAATTGAAAAATAAATAAAATATTGAAATAGTTTCTGACAGAAATAGCAATTCAGTCCGAACATGAGAAATTGAGAACAAGCATTAATAAATAAGCATTTGAAATCTCAAAACTTACTTTCTTTTTTGTTTTTAAATTATATAATGAATTTACCAGGAATTATTTTTCTGCCATGGAAGCAAACAGGGAATTTGGGTAATAGATTTTCATTTTGAGGCAGTTAGATAAAATTAACTGATAGTCAAGATGCAAAGATATTACCATACTTCAGCTTTCTTGGACCGGACTGTTGCTGTTTCCCATAATTATTGATTACTTAAACGTCTCTATTAATTTTTTTAATATTACGGAATAGAATGATAAGAAACAGAGAATAATAATTCCTTATTCGAATAAACATAGTTTTAAACTGAAAGGAATTTGTAAGAAGTTTAATATTGAAATAGCGTTTGAATACAAACATATACAAACATACAGCGGTTGAAAAACATATTGTGTTCTAAAATAAACAAAAGCGAATTGAAGAACGAAATGGGAGTAGTTTATCAAGTTGAATGTACGAATATTGTGAGAATTTTTATTTAGAATAAAGTGCTATTTGAGAACGTATTTTGGAATATTGTAATTATATGAAAAGCAAGCAAATAGATAAATCTGAAGTGGTGGAAGATTGCTATTAATTTCGGTCGTAAACCCAATAATAATGTGAAAGTACTATGTTTAGAAAAGGATACCAAAGTAAGGAAAACTATAGAAAGTATGTTAATAAAGAACACAAAGAATAGAAATTTGAATAAGATTTTGAGTTATTTCACTACAACATTATATGAATAATATTAGATGGTTTCAATACCCAACTAGCACTACTGCTTTTTTAGTTTTAATGTATGGGCCATAATGCACATAAAAGGTCACAGCCAGCAAGAATATAAGAAGGATTTCATTCTTTCATTTCTCAGAGGATGAGTAACAATGAAAATTGAAATACTTGAAATATATTTTTTAATTTCGTCGATTAAGTTTTAGATACTTAAAATGAATCAATTTTGCTCAATTATTTCTTTAATTTTGATTAATTACTAATCCACTTTTTCAATACAATTAATTTTTAATAAATTAAATGTAGAACAGTTTGAAAATTCAAGTAAATTCTCGTATAAAAAGTTGAGAAAAAAAAAGACAAGAAAAAGCCCACTAAAATAGCTTCTAAAGCAGTTTTTTCTTCTTACTTTAAACTTACAACTTCCTCGTACATTTTCCTTTTCCTTTTTTTCAGCATTTTCATTGAGGAAGAGAAGAAAATCCATTGGCACTGTCCATTTCTTTCTGGTCCCATCACAGGAAGGAGAGTAAGCGCACAGAACATTGAGTCTCCATGAAATAGCGAAGACGTCACAAAAAACTGGGCATCAAAGGAGTGATGGGGCCATCGGAGGTTCCCGTTAGACCTCGTGTTATTAGGCCAGGATGGTTCGTTGCCTGGCGACCGTACAGATTTCTATGCGGTCGATCCATCTCGAACAGCCAAGTTGGTGCCGTTGCTATAACTACAATCCATTTGTAACATGCTCCACTGGTTCAGGGTTTTCACGAAAGTATACCCACAGAATTGCAAAGGTTTTTTGGAGTTTAGTCTCATTTTAATAAAGTAAGCTTCAAATAGTTTACATTTACAACTGTTAACAACAATCCAGATTTAAATAACTCAATTTCTAAAAGATTACTAATTTTGCATCAAAATTCTTACTAATTAATAAGAAATGGTAAAACGATCCAGATCAACGAGAAATTTTTGTAATGTATCTGGTAATCTTCAGAAAGAGATAACATATAGATAACATACAATACACAAATCTTTAAGCTAATAGAAAATTGCATCAAGAGGATTTAATAAGAAGAGTAATTTGTAACTATCATTTTCTTAAATATCAATTTATTAGTTATTCTTTATTTCACTGTAATTACAAAACGGAAATTACAAAAATAACTATTATATGTATATACATATATATTAGTATGTCGTTCAATCATGCCTAAACGGCGCAACGGATCGTACATGAAATTTTGCATGCAGGTGAAAAACTTTCCAAAGCTGTCGATAGGTTTAAGTTTGCGGTTTATCACCGATTTATCTACTTAAATCGAGTGCGTTTAAGAACATTCTTTGCAGGCGCACAACATGATTAACTCACTGATAATTTTATTAGGTGATGTATAAATATACGATACGGATAATTATTACGTTAGATTTTTTTAAAATTTTAAATTTAATTTAGAATACAACATTAATTAGTAACGATCACGTAATTTTTTACCAACTGGGAAAGTTTTCAAGTAATAGATAAAGGGCTGGGAAGTTGTATATACTCCGATATCGATATTAATTTGCTAAATACATAAAGCGTTTTTTTTTTACTTTATACATTTGCAAGGCTGTTTTCCTGATAGTGAGAAGAAAGAAACTGTAATTGTGAGTTCAAATCGAATCTTCCCAGTTGGTAAAGTGATTCGAATCATTTCAAATTAATGTTTGTATTTTGTAACCCCAAAACC
>JAFIDM010012231.1:74211506-74264943 GCA_023159025.1 Thereuonema tuberculata
ACTTCAGTAAAGATATTTGAATTGATAAAATTTTCAAACAATGTATTGAACTTATATAGTGAACATAGTTGTAGCACATTCTTTGTTTGTTAGTAATATCGCATGTATAAATTCTTGAGTTGCATTATTATTTATTTTGGAGTTTAGGAAAGAGGGACATGTTCTCCTTTCCTTAGAAATTTTTGTACTCAGCTTGAAAAAGTCTTGAGATAAAAACAAGACGAAATATTGCCGGGAGTTGATTATTAATGTAAGATGTTGTTAAACAATAGATTAAATATTTACGGTATTTTGAAGATGTTTTAGTTCAAAAAAGGATGGACAGGGTGACAATTACAGTAGTGAGAACTGAATGGATGTGTGAATGAGAAAGGAACCATACCAAATGTTATAGAGTGATTTCTCTTATTCATTCATTTCATACATTATGTAAAATGGTAATAGCACCGAGAGCTGATTGAGGTTGCAGATAGCTGTTCAAAGATAGTCAAAGGCAATGTTCATGTAAATTAAATTAGTTTGGTCGTTCTGTAGGACCAAAAGCTGATACCAAGTTACATCATGTTCAACAGAAAACAACTGATCCCCGATTTTTTTCTTCAAATCTGCCACTTTAATAACGTTGCCCCGATAAACCATGCTTTTGAGGTAACACCAAAGCCAAAATTCACAGAGTTAAAGTCTGGTGAACCTGATGGCGATTTTGGGAATGCTCGTCTGATGATTCTATCCTCTGTGAAATGTTGTCGTAGCAATCGTTGAAGATGATAATCCTATTGTCATTGACCATTGGTTCTCTCTCCTGAATGCTCTGCATCACCTTGATTATTTTTGAAGTACTTCATGTGTACTTCATCTCACAAAATGGCATTACTTTTGCCAATATACAGAGTAAGCCCCCTCAGTATAAGTGGAAGTAAAACAACTATTCTTAAAATATATATAATATATTTACATACGCTTCCTTTACATATATCATATAGAGAGGAAGCATTCTCATTCTTGCTAGTTCCTGATAAGAAAGGGACAATATTTTCAATGAAACATTCCTCTTAACTATTTTCATACCTTTGTTGGAACAGAAATCAACTTAAGTTAAATTAGTCAAGGTTTCTGAATAAACAATTTTTAAGCCAAATTTAAACACTTAGAATTAGCAAGCAAAATCTGGCAATACTCTTAAATGAATGCTTCTTAATTCCTTGCTTTACAGTCATTTTTTAAAATCACGTGTACAACACATTTGACATTAAAAAAATAGTACATATCTTTTTTTTTGGTACACACGTAGCTCTCTTGTACATTATTATTCCCGAATGTGGCCGCGACGATTTTAGAAAATAAAACTAAGTAATAATAAATTTGCTAATTAATAAAAATTTGCAAATAAAAATAAATAATAATAATGTTTGAAAATTTAGAAGGTAACGTTGCATTTGGCTTTTTATTTTTAACTAAGACTAAATAGAACGTAACTAAAACTTATTTTTAATCTTATTTAAACTCGTACTGACATAAATCGGATTTAGAAGTGGCAAAAGGATCTCTATTTAGGACAGGAAAAATCCATTGTATGGGTTCTAATATGCTTAATATGAATTTTTGTGACCTCGCGAAACCTTGACCTTGTCAAGAAATTACACAAAATAAAATCTTGCAAAGTATCTAACAAAGTTTCTTACCTGAACTTCTTACTCAAAATCCGTTACAAAACGATTTGTAAAGACTACCAATGGCTGATTGCTGAATCATACATAAACCAATTATCAACATTATTTATAACGTTTATTGATGAACGTTAATTTCCCTGTCGATATGGATAGAACTTCTGAGTATCTAACTTCGAATTTTACTTCTCTTCCTATCTAGAATACAAATGAAGAAGTTTGATTCCTATTAAGAACATGGAATGTGCAGGCTGATTAAGATAGAAATGTCCAAAAAATGCCAAATGTCAACTTTATGGAGGTCATTCTCTATTGTTAAAGAAAAGGAACTTAAAGAAAGTTTAATGAAATAGATGCAGGTCTAAAGTCAATTAATCGATAAACTAAAATAAAAAAAAATCTTTTAAAACAGTAATGAAATCTATTAGTCGATTATATGTAATATAAGTAAAAAATTCATGGCATATTTGCTGCTATTAAACTGAAAGTAGCCAAGACAGTGGAGTGTAATAGCGATCAGATAATACAATTTTAAAGGTGCAGTTTTTATCCAAGCTATGAAAATGCAAAAGTCGACAAATTTTACTTTTTCTGCAAAACTAAATTATATGAAAAATAGGTTCACTGGACGAAGAGTTGTTTTCAGGTGTTTATTTCTAAAAAATAAACAATTCTTAATAAAGTAGACATAATAGCCTCAAATAAATTAGTAAAATAGTCATCAATTTATAAAGTAATAAAATAAGTAACAGTATGAAGAATAACAGCCCCCCAAAAGTTGCTAAATTATTTAAAAAAAACATCATCTTATAAAGTAATAAGGTATTTAATAGAATAAAGATTTAACTTACATTCAAATAAGTTATAAAAAAAGTCATTTTATAAAGTAAAATAAGGTAATTTGTAGTAATGAAGACTTAACAGCCCCCAAGGTAATGAATGTTAAAATAGTCATAAACTTATAAAGTAATAAGGTAATTAATTCTGTGAAGACTTACAATGTCAAATAATTTAATAAATTATAAAATAGTCATCAATTTATCTAGTAATATCTTTTTACCTTTATTTACCTTTACGTTTTATATCCTTTGCGTTTATTTATCTTTGCGGAGAGAGCAAACAAAAGTATCCAGAAATCTATTGTCTCTGAGTTTAAAAAAAAGACTACTTTTAGTTGCTTATTAATTTTGCTTCTGCTTAGGAACAGGGCACAGATAATCCCGGCGTTTTATTAAACATATGTCGACAACTTTAGTAATTATACAGCCTTCAAGGAATTCTGGACGTTTCCATAAGGATATTTAATGAAGAGAATTTTATATATAACTTAATCTAAAAGCAAATATTTTACTAAGTAAATTCATCAGTGTAGAAATTTAAGCTTTTTTTTTTATAGGAATTTGGTCGAGATAGCAAAGACAAATTTCTCTCGTACTTTAATTAAATTTTCTGTGTTTAAAGACTAACTAAACCTTCTTTTATTTCGTGCAAAAACTAAATGAGTTGCGAAAACAAAGCACTAAAGATCAGTTAAACCAGATTTTTTTTTCTCTTTTATTCTTATTAAAGGTGGAAATCTTTCCATTGTTGTTCTGCTTTATTTCCATTACTGCTTCCAAACTTTCACTCACTAAATGTTTAATGATGATACTCTATTTAATATCTCAAAAATTCATTTAGAAATACTGATGCTTCAAATTATTTTATTTTGTTTACAAATGAAGTACAATAATTATGTGCGTCTTGTAGATTTGTAACGCTCTTACCATTCATACTAGAGAACAAGAGAGAAAACTATTAAAATGCAATGATGGTACTAATGTTCTTCCGAACTTCAGTCCATGGTGAAGAAAACTATATAACTATATATTGTAGAATCCTGAAATTTTGAGAGTAGATGTAAGTTGCTGCAAGAAAAATCCATATTGTACTAAATGACCAAAAAATTTGAAACACAAAATTGGAAATATAATGAAACACCCAACCACACAATTTGTTTAATGTTTAATAATCCTGTGATTTTGATGGCAGTTGGACTACAAGACTGAATAAGACTAATCATAGAAATACCCTTCCACTATAAAACTAGAAATACTTAAAATTTATTATCAGTCTCTTTGGTGCAGCTATTTTGATCTAAGTTTAAGGGCATCGAAAAATCATATCTTCCTTTGTGGAGGTTTTTTTTCCTTCTTATATTGATAAAGTAATGATTTTCAAACTTCCAATGATCAAGTTTAAATGATAGTTTCCCTTAATTTATTTTTAAATTTCAAATTCTTCTTTTCCCTAAAATTCTTCTATGTTTGAGATTTTTTCTGAACATCTCACAGATTTTTAGGCTGAAGTTTTCTAAAAATTTGAAAAAACCCTATTTTGAAAAAGGAAAAAAAACCTCATTTAAAAGTTAGATACATTAAGATAACTTCTCATGTGGTGCTGTATGTTTTTATGTAATAATAATGTAATGTAAATTACTTATATTTCCTATAATAATGTTTTTTTTTATATTGATTAATATAAAAAGTTTTTATCAGTTTATTACTTAATAAACAAAGTTATCAACTTAAAAAAATCTAATTAATTCAAATGTTCCCGTGTCTAAAGCTCCTAGTTGAAATATTTATTTTGACATTGATTTTTGGCTTTCTTTCTATATTTCTTAAGGTATGCAAGAGTTCTTTACGGTGAAAAGTTGTTATATTTTATTTAACTTAGGTAATTCTGTGCCTGCACCAATGATCTATTTATTTGAATCAACTGTAAAAAAACTCCATTGATGTAACTATAATGTGAATACAATATATACGAAATGAAAAAAAAAATATCGGAGTAAGTAAATAATGGAAATTAAACTAAATTTCTATGTTTTTCAAGTGATATTATACATTGAATGGTGCTCTTTTTACAATATTACATTATATACATTATATAGCAAGAGAAGTAGTATATAGAAGAAGAATATATAGTGTATATGAGAAGAAGATGAATATATATAACTAATATGAGAAGAAGTAGTATACAGTTATAGACTAAAAATAATGTACGAGTTAAAAGAAAGGATAAGAATAAAAATAAGAATTTAGTTTAAGCTATTCTGACACTCTTATTACTGCCCACTAAAGTAGATGTTACCACTTCGTATTTTGTAATTATAAATATTTTAAAATGAAATATAGTATTTTTAAGCATATATTTCAATACTGTGTATAATTAATTTCTATAGCTACAACTTTTCAGTTATATTTAACACTGGAAAACTTTTAATGTAAATTTTAATATTTTTATATTATATTTCATACAATTATTATGGGCTATATGAAGGCTATATAGAATGGTGTGCTAAACACAGAATTTCTTTATTAAGTTTTTTGTTCATATTTTTAGTATAAAATAACTTAAACTTAAGAGTTATTTTCTCGGAAGTTTCTTGTCATAGCCAATAATTATTAAACAGGGAATCACTGGCAAACTGCCGGTTTCTGCTTCTTACAGCAGTTATGGAATGAAGGATATCGGCCACATAAATATTTCGAAAGGATTGCTAATGAATAAATTGCTTTTGCTTAATGCACAGCTTAGATTTATGTGTTTTCAGATAAAATGATTAATCTAATAAATTGTTGATTACATAAATACAGCAACATAACTACGAATGGGCAAAAATGTTTTGAAGAAAAAAAAGAACAGTAATTTAAAAGACAACTTAGTGAAGATAATTTTTATAAATTATTGTATCATTATCATAATGTCTTTTGAGGAACTCCTTCTTTCAATCATTATATCTCCTAAGATAGGATTTTCTTCACTATAAATATTTATAGTGCTTTATAAGTTACGTCAAAAGTCCATTTACTAAAGTAGGACTTCACATTTACTATCGGAGTTTTTTTATTTGAAAAATTTAGAACTGCTACAAGTCAAAACAAAATCTTATGTTCCAAGCAATATTTTCTTGAGACTTTAGACAAACCGGATACTGTAAGTTACGTTGGCAATCTATTACTTGATTTGTAATAAATAATTTGGTGTTCTTATTATACTGATCTCATGTTTCTGTAAAGTATTGCTGAATCATGGTTTTTCTTTATGACTTATAAACAGCAGTATATTAATACAAATCTTTTTTCTGTGTTCTTTATGTCTTTTTTAACTACGATATTAATCTTTACTGAGTTCTTAAATATAATTTTATTAAACATTTTAAAGTTACATGACGATTCACTAATAAGATTTTACTAGATAAAATGAAATGTTATTTAAGTTTATAAAAGAAGAAGCTATACCTAAAAAATAAAAAATAAGTGTTCTATCTACTGAAATTCCGAAAGTTTTGTAAATTATTTCAGAATTAAACTATTTTAGAAACAAAAAGAACGAAGATTTTCTTCATTCATTCAACAGAGTTTTCGATGCAGCATTCTTGACGTTCCATTTCTAAGAATTTCAAGTCCTTATAATGTTTAATTAAGTTACAGTTTTAGTATCCCACTATAGGTCTATGCAGGCCCTTGGGGTCGCGGGAGGTAAGGCTCCTGGCACTTCGTGACCAACGAGACTTAAGCTGAGGTCAAGTGGTCAGCTGACGTCTGCCGCCTTTGACTTCCGAGAGAGAAACACCCACCCATTCTACAGAAGGCTGAATAGGATTAGGATCCGTTTTGGGGGAGAATAGAGGGTGGGAAAATTTCCGTCCTCCAGCTTGGATCGAACCTGCAATCTCCAACCCGCAGCCAAGCGTGTAATGTTTAATAGCTTCTTAAACATCCTTGAGTTAAATATTTTAAGTCTTTATCGTTCAGACTTCCATTTAGATTATAAAAAAATAAGATATAAGCACAGCCCTTATTCATTCTCAGAGATTTGTTTTAGAGATAGCCAATTCTTTTGAGCATATAAACGATAATCTTAAATTAAAAGAATTTCAGATACGGAAAGGAGGCACATTATTCTTCAGAATCCTTTATCTATATTAGTCTCTTACAGAATTAAATCTCAAATTCTGTGTCGTAAACTCACATATAAGATTTAGAAAAATGAAAGAAATCTATGATCATTAAAGAAGAGATTCTTTAATGATCGTATACGCACTTCTTTCATTCTTCTAAATCTGATGGAAGTATTTCGTCCTTTTATGTACAATCAAAGTGAATTATTAATACAACGTTTGGATATTTAAATTTACTTAAGTTTAAGACTGATTTTCTTTTAGAACACAAACATTTCTTTCTAAAACGATTCTTAATCTCATTTTCAGTATATAACCTCGAATTTTGCATTTAATCCTTAAATAACCATTAAATAAAATAATTTGAATATATATATGTAGTAATGTAATACTACATGTAATTGTAGTATTACATGTAGTACATGTAATTATAACCAAATTATTATTCATTTTTAATTTCTGCAGTGAAGGTGACCTAGCGTTTTAGCAGGTTTAAACCGTTCTATCCTTTTTTTAGACTTTTTTAAGAGAAATAATTTAATCATTTAGTAAGCTTTAAACTTCCTTGCTATGTGAGAATTTCAAAGTTTTAATTCAAATTTGAGCTTTTATAATATTCATATTAATTTGAATTTAATATTCATTTGTTTCTCTTTTATCCCGTTCAACTTTGAATCTCTGAACGATGACGGGGGATCGCCAAGCCCGATTTGCATATATCTTAATTACAAGTGCATTTATTTATCATTTACATTGAGAACCTAGTAATTTACAAGTGTCAAACAAACAAAAAACAAAATAAAATTAACTAAAAAAAAAAAGAATTGCTTGATATTATATTTCTTATTGTCTTCTCCTTGGAATGTGAGGCTAACGAAATCAGCCAGTCTGTGTGTGTGTGTGTATGCGCGTATATATGTACATAGGTGTAAGTACCTTTAAACCATTGAGTAAATCTTCTCATCTTTGATTTACGCATAACGGATGATTGAACTTTTATTTTTTGAAAAATTTTCTAATTGGATCCTTGCCACTATTTCCATACTCTACGGAAATGATAAAAATTCCATACAAAAATGTGTTGTAATGGAAACAATGGACTTCAATCTATGTCTTAACAATACATAATAAGACTGTTAGTAATCCAATTATTTCAGCATGTTTTGATGGTTAAAATTAAGTGGATCTATTAAACAAGCTTTCAGATTTATTAACTTAATTAGTTATTTGAATGATTTTTAATATAATACAGTTGACTCGTGATAATCCAACATTTGACAGTCCGACACGCTCGGTAGTCCGATGCATGTTGGTTCGAAAACCGACCCGATTGAGGCGGTCACGGAGGTGAAATGCACAATCACATGCGATGCAGTTATGTCGGCTGCAAACACTTTGATATGTTGGTGTGAGGAGAGGGAACTCGACTACGAGAACGTTTTAATGTTAAAAGATACTAGTCGGCTACCCGTCGCTTCGCTCCGGAAGCCTCTCATATGTAACGGAAAACAACTTTTTATTTATTAAAAAAAACCCACACAAATTACATCAAATAAACTAAAACTAACATTTTTAAAAAAAAGTTTTAATTTAATTTTTGATGTCTATATTCTCTCAATCCACGACTGCTTTTAGAACCAGCGTGTGAATCATATCTATGATATATCTTTATTTTTTATAGAAATAAGAATGTAGTCCTCGTGGTCTAATAGTTAAGACGTCTAACTTCAGAGCAGAAGGTGGCATGTTCAATTCCCGTAGCGTACTTGTAGAAATTATTTCTATTTTCACAAATTACAACAATTGCACCAGACAGATAGACAGAGAAGAAGAAGAAGACATAAATACAGAAATAAATTAGTATTACATACATACGTATTCGTTTGTGTAAAACTATGCCCAATCAGTTTTTTTTTATATATATTCAATGGCCGTAAAATATGTACTCAATATGTATTGTAGCAATATACGTACTGTAGTACTTTCAGTACTGTATATTCATAATTTAAATTTTCTTGCCTTAGAAGTCAAAATTCAGTTTTAAAATATCAATCTTTGGTAATCCGACATTTTTGATAATCCGACACCCCTCGGTCCCGTAACTGTCGGATTATCGCCAGTCAACTGTATATAGAAATTCATAACTAAGAAATATATTCCGTGGGAAATCAAAAGAAAAAATATCGTATTGAAATTGAACTAAATAATTGTCTTTATCCTCCTACTAGGAGTACCCTTTTTTGTACGGGTTACAAAAATGAGTTGTAAAATCCTTTCACCGCCCTCCCGTTTATCCCCATAGTTCTATTTTTTGCCTCCCGGTTAATATGTGGCGTCATTATGCACAACAATATGTTAGTTCCAATTGTCGCCACCAGGTTAATCTGTGGCGCTGTTATGCACAACAATATTTTAGTTCGAATTGTTAAACAACAATATTTTTGTAGTTCCAATTGTCACTTTCAGGTGCACATGTGACGCTTTCAAGAAAGTTCATGATCATCTACCATCCCCACTCCTGAAATAAAAAAAGCTTATTTTTATACTTTTTACATTGTCTACGCTGTGGAACCAACCCACGTGTGAAATTTCAAGTTTGTAGCATGTTGGGAAGTATGCTAAACATTTTGAACAGAGACACACGCACACATACGCATATTCTCAAATTTCCCTTTTATATAACAGTTTTAGAGTTGCACAATCAGCTTCTAAGTTATTAGTAACAACAGAGGCTATAGTTTAATTGTTCTAAATTTTAATGAACGAGAACTGGGCCATCCTCCTGTCTCCCCCTGGTAAGTATGAGATAATCAAAGAAGAATCGATTCCAAGCGGTTAGGGCAAAAAGTTATATTTTATTCTTTTTTGAATGAACTCCTTATTTGATGGCGCGCGAACAAATAGAATAAAAGTAGGATTGGATATTGGGGGACCAATAGTAGTCCAATGGTTAGCATTCCTGACTGAGAGGACGAATCTTCGGTTCTTCGGTTCGAATCGCATGCAAGGCGAAAAAAAAAACAAGAAAATTTTATAATCTGACTTTCTCAGTAAGGGAAACTAATAATTAAGAATTGCGCCGGACAGACAGACAGAGAAATAAAGATTTAGTAATGTAGATTATATAATATAACATCTGGCAAATAAAAACTTGATAATGAAAGCAATCAAATTTTCAAAATTTAAATTTTGGCTAAAAAAACCATGAAAATTGAAAAATTAACATTAAAATTGTATTTTAGCAATGATTAATTTTTTTCTAAAAAGTTTGAAAACTAATGACAAATATTTATCCTTGTTGAATGATAGTACTTGGAATTAAAGTGGGTATCTGAGCTGTTCTTTTGTCCTCCTCTGTAAAGCCGCTTTGAGAATAAATTCGGACAATGGTGCCAGATGTATTGCAAGCCTTGACTTTGGTATCAGTAATTTGATTAGAGCTTCCACTTCCAATATCGTCTAATTGGAATTCTTTGAATAATTTCCAGTTTGAAGTGATTCAATTTCCCATTTAGAGCTGCAACGCACAAACAAGAGCCTCCTGTTCTACGGACTTATTGATGTTTCTTCACCTTTTCTCGGCCTCTTTCAATTGAAATTGAATGTACGGTTTCGTGGTGCAAGAATTCCTTCTTCTTAAAGTAAACAAAACCTTTCAGATTCAACAAAACTATTTACTGCGGGTTCCAATTATTTTTTGATTGGAATTGAGCTTCGTTTTTTTCCAGAAAGGAATATAAATTCATTCTTCTAGTTTTATTTGTTAAAAAAAAGTCGTTCTACAATTGTATTTGGATGAAAACTCAAATCAATATAAATTATTTTTCTTAGAAAAAGATCACAACGTCTTTTCAAACATTACATTAATTTGTAAATATTTTCATAACGACACAAAAGTTCTGGACATTAATCAGAAAGCAAAGAAATGCTATATGATGGCCATTTACAAATGAGAAACAAACATAAAGAGTGTAGAAAACAATAGAAATGTCACTGAAACAAAGTTTTATGTAGTATAAATAACACTGTGATAGGACACTATATTAGCTGAATAAATATACTTTAAGTTATGAGAAAAGTATATTAATTAATCAAATTTGAGAAGGAACACCGTAATAAACTGAGAAGGAAATTAAGCAAAGCCATGACCGAAACTGTTATAACTTAGATGCTTTGGAAAGGAAAAAAATGCCATAGACTATTTAAAGATGGTAATCAAAAAGAAAAGAAATAAAGATGAAGAAGGATTACTCAATTGTCAATTTGTGAACAATGTCCTTATATATATCCCAAAATTTACTTGTGACTTGGTAACAAAAAGAAAAAACAAAAAACAAAAGATTAAAAGTGCAAAACTTCTTCATGCACAGTAAATAACAGTGATAGACGTGAAAAATAAAGTTGATATTACAGCTGAAAAATTTTAAAAAAATTCAGAAGTGTTGAATTATTCTGTTTTAATCTGAGAAGATAAAAATTCAAGAGTGAAAAAAAAAATAGTGCAAAATTTAAGAGAACAAATACATATCTGAAATGTCCTCAAAATAATGCAAAGGAAAAAATATCAACAAAACTTCTTATTTAAAAAAAAGAGAGAATATTGCATGCCTGTCTTTATCATTTTTATCAATAAGGTAGGTGACCCAAAGGTGGTCAGAGTGCACAAGGTGGCCATCTGCTTATATAATATAGTATTACACAAAATTGTCGGTATATGGCACCTGTTACTTGACAGCTGTCGCACTCCAACGCTGTCTACTGAAAACTAAGCCATTTCGACGAGACGTCGGCCATTAATGAGAAGACATTTGTTTTTGAGCATCGTTGTTCTTACTTTCCGGTAAGTAATAAATTAAATTTAATCGTGTAAAGTTTTGTTAAATGCAAGTTGTTGTATATTTTATTAAAGTTCGGTCACTACTCATTCAGGACGTATTGTCGTAGTTTAAGAATTTCATGGTAATGGCATTGTTTATTTGTGAAAACAATGTGCTGAGATGTGTACACAAGGTGGCCCGCCAACCTGACTACCTGACCACAAAATAATTGACATGAGACTGTGCACCTAATGTTTAAGATATGTCCACGAGGAGTGTGAAGGACTTACAAAAGGTGACAAAATCAAAGATTTCAAGCGTATTTTTTGCATTGACTCAGATTGAAAGACTTACACAAGGCGACAGAATCAAAAATTTTAAATGTACTTTTTGAAAGACTTTTTCCCTCTATATTTTGTACGAATATTTAGTATTAGGACTTTAGGCATGTAAAACTAGCAGCTTGTAAAATACTGAATTTAGTCATAAAGTGTTAAGTGTCCTTTCAACCCCTGGAAAATATAATTTTTAACAAAATAAATATTGGGCCACCTTAGGTTCACCTGCTCCGAAGGTGGTCCGAAAGTAACTTTTTTAATAAAATAACTGTAAAACAAACTAAATATGTTTTAAGAAAAACAATATCAATATGTCTTGTTTAGAAAAGGTTCAGGGTGATGACCCTTAGATTTTTTTTATATTCCCGCCACCGTTAAATTATAAAAAATCAGCAAAGCTTAACTATGGCCACCTTTGGGTCACCTACCTTACTAGGCCATCCCCAAGTCTCCTCCTGGTAAGAATGATATAATCCAATTAGAATCGATTCCAAGCAGTTAGGGCAAAAAGTGATATTTTATTCTTGTAGTCCCCGTGGCCTAATGGATAAGATGTCTAACTTCGAATCAAAAGGTTGCAGGTTCGATTCCCGTCGAGAACGTTTCATTGTAGTAATTATTTCTGTTTTTCACAGGAAATTAACAATTGCGGCGGACAGACAGAGAAATAAAAGATTTTAGTAATATAGATTGTAACTGAAACTTCAGATTCTGATAAAATAAAAGAATAAACTGGATCTGTAATGGATATTCCTCAATAATTTATTTAAAATCAAAAAATATCACATTTCATGTTGTATTGGATGCATTCACTATGGAAAGACTTTTACTGTAGTTACTAATGAGATTTTTAACAAATTACTTTCTATTGATCAAAAAAAATTAATCTGATAATAATTACAGTGAAGCTCGGCTATAACACGGTTGTTTATATCGTGAATTCGGATATAACGCGATTTGATCTTGGACCCCTTCTATTTTGGAAAAGGTGTATAATTGTAAAATTGCAAAATGTATCATATTTTCGCCCAAAAAGTACGAAAATCGATGCTCGCGATTTGCTCCTTACAAATAATACTTACTGCGTAATACCGCTAATCCCAAGATGGCGGCGCCACACCGTAAGAAAACAGTAATATGAAGATTTTGGCTAATATAACCCAACAAAGTATTGAAAAGGTAATTAAAATCGCGAAGTAAAAAACGCTCGGGTAGATCGCGATCTTCGAGATCTTAGATCCGAAAGATCGCGATCTAACCGAGCTTCACCGTATTTATTTTGAATATACAGGGTGGTTATAATTAAACTGACCCTACTCTCAGCACCCTGGAGCGGGGTTGTAATGAACACATGACAATGAGACTTGATACATATGCTAATTAGACTTTGCGGACGCAATTTCTACTGAAAAAGGAGTTCAGCTTTTCATCACCAGGCGAAAATATGGCTGTTTAAGGGCGAAAAACATAACAAAAATTATTATCAAACAATGTTTACAGAAGTTGTTTAATATGTGCTCCAGCTAGGTCAGTTACATGAAGCATGCATAATTTAGTATCATCAACTGATGCATGCAGCATTTCCGGTGGAATGTCAGCGACATATCACTGTGCTAGGTCAGTTACATGCAGCATGCATAATATAGCATGATCTACTGATGCAATCAGCATTTCCGGTGGAATGTCAGCACATGTCACTGTGTGCTTGACTTTTAAATCAGTCAGAGACCGTACGCGCCCTAATATACACGATCTTTCAGATATCTCTATAGTCAGAAGTCACAAGGATTTTAGTCTAGAGATCGTGCAGGCCAAGTATATGGGAAACACCTGGAGATTACGCGATGAAGGTCGCAGGAAGCAATTCTTTCACTTGACCAAAATGCGGTGTTGCTCCATCTTGCACGAAAACAGTGGTCTCTAAATATTTTCGTTCTTGCAAAGCAGGAATCACATGCTGAGCAAGGAGTTCGCTGTTATGTGAGTCGGAACGGTACACTTTACTTGTCCATGGCGTGTAATCTCTTCGAAGAAAAATGGACTGAGAATAAAATTACTTGTGAATCCAGTCACATTATCTTCGCAGAATGGCTTGCCTGCAATGACTGCTGCCAGTTTATACCTATTGTACAGCGCCATATTTCCATTTTGTGACAAAAAGTTGAACTATTTTTCTTTTCACCTAAAAGCGCTTTCACATATCTAAGTGTCATTGTCATAAGTTCATTACAACCCGCTTCAGGGTGCTGAGAGTAGGGTCAGTTTAATTATACATATAATTAAAAAAATACAGCTTTTCTATCTTGATAAACTATCAACAATACACGAAAGCAACTAATTGGAATAATACAGTTGTCTTGCTAAAGAAACATTTAAGAGAATTGAAATATATAACTAATCTATATATTACTAAAATCTTTTCCGTCTGTCCGGTGCAGTTCAACAATGGGCAAGGATGTGCCTGTGGAATTGTTGGGAATGCAAAAGGCGCAATTATTGCGATTTCCAATATTCACAATGTTAGTTGTGGAAAACGGGTGTTCAGTTTTTATTGTTGCGAAGAAGTCGACAAATGCAAAATGAGCATTGCTGAACTTCAAAATATTGCGTTCTCTCCGTCAATCACGGCACGCACTATCAAATAATGAGTTCATTCAAAAAGGAATAACATATCACTATTTGCTCAACTATTCAACAAATCATAACCGCTTTCATTGGAAGCGATTCTTCTTGGATTATCCGTGCTCTTAAATAACAACCAATATAAATTCTGAACCTTATTTACTGTAAACTCAATTTACTGTAAATTCAAAAAAAAATCACCAAGCCAAATTATTAACAGTAAATAAGATTAGAATTTTTTAAGAAAAAAAAAAAAGTTAAACTGTACCAGAACAAACCTTACAGGTCCTGGTGTACGCGGGAGGTTTAGGCTCTCAGCGATTCTCAACCAACGGGATAAGTTGAGGTCGGATGGTCAACCCGACGCTCGCCCGCGTTTAACCCCCGAGTAAGAAACTCGGTTTTACTCGACAGTGAGCTGGGTGGAAAAAAAAGAATAAAACATAAAACTAAAATATGTAAAAATAAAACCAACCAGTTTCGATGGCTTTCGACATCATTTTTTGGTGAAAATCAAAAAGTAGACAAATGACAAGTTAAACGACTGACTGTATAGTGCAAATAGGTAAAAAGAGTCATTTATACCTTTTATATCTTCAGGCAACGACCAGTCCACGTTCAAAGTCACTGAGCTCTGCTGATCGACCCTTAATGTTATTACTTGGTATCAATTAAAGGCACATGACTCTCTGCTTCATGTTGCACCGATATGTGACTCTCTGCTTCATGTTGTACCGATATGTGACTCTCTGCTTCATGTTGTACCGATATTGTTGTCGGCATCTAGGCATGTGTGCACCGGATATTTTTGTGTCCGGATATTTTTGATCTCGTAATGTGCGTAAAAAAACAGGTTATTAATACAGAATATTAATTAAAATTAATTACGGAATTTACAAAAATTCTACTTAAAGGAATGGTTTGAAAGGTGATTCACAAATTTAATATTCTAATAAAAAAAAAGGTATGCGAAGAATATTACGGCTCTTTTAAAATCAGCTTTTATCATTCATCTACATATAAATGCAATTAAAGAAAATATGTATAAAATTGTAATTATTAAAATGCAAGCTGTAGATAAATAGACAGATAGATAAACATGATGTAGAAATACATTATTCTATTAATTTCATTTTTAAGAAAATGTTAGTTTTAGTCTTCTGATACTATTATTATTATTCCCGCTTTGTCTGTCCGTCTGTGGACAGATATCATTAGTGAAAAATCACAACAATCACAATAAACGCAAGAATTGCGCCTTTTGCATTCGCAACAATCAAATTTATAATAATAAGGAAATTAAAGCAATATCAATTATATTTTCTTAAACGTATCAGATGTTGCGAAGCAATGTGATTGTTTTACTAATCGCTATCACTAACTTCTTTTTCTTTTTTGTAATACGTAGGTCATTTTTTTTTCTTATATTGCTTTTAAAGAAAATGTCTTATTAAAGAAAAATTTAAGGATTTTTTTTAAATTTCTCCTTGTAGACTATTGCATCGTTCCCCGATGAGTCACACTAATAATGAATAAAATAAAGGAAATGGCTGTAGAAAGGGTATTTTATTGCACTGTAATTCAAACCGTTGCAAAGTAATGAATTAATGTACCAATCCTCTTCACTTAAATCACAATCTAAAAACGTTTAAGGAAGTTCTGCTATCCATAAAAATAAAAAAAAGCCTGAAAAACTAATAACATAAAGGAACTCTTTCCTAAATGATTTGACCGTAGCCAACGAGTTAACAGGTTCATGCCACCATAAAATTAGGAAACGATCTGCAATCTGTCATACGTATTCTGCACTTTTTGTTTAATATTCGCTATTATGTTCCTTCGCCTCTTGCTTTTTTTTTTTAATTAACTACCTGAAACATATTTTATTTACTCACGGACTTCCTGTTTCAACCAGGAAATGAGAGGAAAAAATCCAGAAAAAAAAAGATAGATTTGATAGATTGTTCCAAAGGACATAGTCTACACTTCTCATTTCTCATAATTTCTGTTGAAATAAATATGTAAAGAATGGCAGAATAGGAAGCAAAACAAAAAAAAATCTGTCGATGATTACGCTGCAGATGCTCTCATTTATTATTCCTTAACAAAAAAAAAAAAAAAAAAAACAAGATCGGGAAATAAACTAGCAAAAAACTTTGAATTTGTTTCATGAAAATGCAGGAAATTAGCTCCGATTTTTTTTTATTTGATTTTAAGTGGAAAGTTAAGTTGTCCATCTTTCATTAATTTATCATTCCCACGCGAATTATCATTATTTGTTCTATAAAGTAGAATTCTCCTTTTTCAAAAGGAACATTCGTGTTATATATGCTTGTTAAATGAACATTCAGGCCATGAAAACAACAGTAAAATTAGAAGCATCTATGTATATCGAATGTTTGAATGTTCGAATGTTTGAGTATTAAAGATTCGGGAGCAAGGAATAGTAAACTGATGATATAAGCAGCATATTTTCATTATTTTTAGCGAATTTTAAAGCTGAGTGAAGAAATAAAAAATTTTAGACTCCAAAACTTTTCCTTA
Source organism: Thereuonema tuberculata (assembly GCA_023159025.1). Lineage (NCBI taxonomy): Eukaryota > Metazoa > Arthropoda > Chilopoda > Scutigeromorpha > Scutigeridae > Thereuonema > Thereuonema tuberculata. The sequence continues at coordinate 74,228,443 of JAFIDM010012231.1, forward strand.
AAAGTTCATAGATGGTAGGACCAATGTTATTATATATTTTAATGAGAAGAATCCGCTGACATAGGTCACCTCTGTGACCCCTTGAACAGCGTTGGACGAAACACAGAAGAAGAAAGAAACAGCCATGCCACTGCCGGGATTCGAACCCAGGTACTGGCGCACTGGTCGCCACGGTTGGCCGCCGCCGAGACCGCACGACCACGCCAGCACGGCACCAATGTTATACTGAAGTTTTTTTTCAGTAATTTTCTTATACGCGTGAAAATAGAAAAATGTCATATGCTAATCGTTATTATTCAGATTTTTTTTTGTTTATGATAAATAGTTAACAATTGAGAACTGATAAACTTTTGTTGAAAATGCTATTTGAAAGACTATTATTATTTAACTGTGAACATTAGTGAAGTGTCACTGTCCTTTTGTAAAATGGCAATGAAAGTGAATGAAGAAGGTATTGTACTATTTCGTCCGTTCTGTATGGGAAGAACAATGAGTGAGTAAAAAGGGATAAGTGAGAAGGACATGGTTAAAATGATCATGAGTAATGTCCAACCATTGAACTTATCAGATCAGTATGAACTTCAAAAGAAATATGTTTAGAAGCATGAAATTATCCAAAGGAATCTTCTGTGAAATTAATGCAGTCGTAAAATAGAATAATTTGCATTAATGTTTGATTTTTGTATCGTTTCTCAACTGGATATTTAGCCATGAGTCTAGGCCTAATGCGAGTTCCTGAAGGATGTAAGATAGACACCATTATGAGATTCGATTGGAGGATTCATTAAACTATATGTTACACACGATAATAAGGCGAAACGGTAGCGTAATGTGTCAACTAAGGTTATTACATTCTGAGAAGATCAAAAGTAAGTGATTTTATTCTTTTGATAATTCGACGGGATAGAGACTTTTAATGAAAATCATCGTTGCTAAAGATAATAGAATGATGGTAGAATACAGCGAGGGATAACTTCTGAATAGGCAAATGATTTAAATATTTCATTAAAGACTTGGAATTTCAACAAGAGTAATATGTATAATAGTTCCATGCCTTTTTTGTAGGTCCTTTCTTCTACATTATTTATTATAATAAAAGATCTTCAACATCTCACAATTAAACGTAATATTTTACATTTATTATTAAAAGCAAATTTTTGAGGTGAATATGGGTTCCCTCTTTCTCAACTTATTTACAACAATAAGTTAGAGAAATTTTTTTGAACAACCAAACTATTACATGCTATCAGTATTCACATTTTGTTATATATCGTATATACATTTTGTTAATAATAAATAATAGTAAACCAACTTTCTATTATTGACAATTTCCTGAAACAGAAAACAATACTCATATATCGATATTATAATAAGTTAAGTTAACGACAATTACAACAAATAACCTTGATTTGAAAACTTTCTGTTGGTTAATTATTGCTATCACTCTAATTCTTCTACTACAACCTTATTATTACAATTTGCACACAGCTTCACAATAAAATCTTTTTTGCTATTCTCACGAAATATTCGTTGACTTCAGTTCCTTCACTCTTATTGATATTTCCTTCCTTCGTGTTACGAATACACATGCTTTCAATCATTGTTCGTGTTTTTGTTTCTTTCTCAATACATAAAATTTTAATCTCGCTATTAATGCAGTGCGTTTTTCCATACAGTTTCAGCAACCTCTGACCTATCTATTAATCTATTTTTTATGTAGAAGCTGTGTTCCATCATACGTTCCTTTACCGTTCTTTTACTGTCTCCAAGATAGAACAAGTTAAATTCAAACAATCTATCTTGTACACTATTCCCATCTTCTGGTTTTTATCACTTCTTGAATTCAATTTACTATATAAGAAATTTTTTATTTTATTTCTGTACTCAAAACCAATACTAAAATTGAACCTTTTACAAATTTATTTTAATTGCAAGTTGTTTTTGTTTAAGTAAGGTATAAAAAATCGTTTACATTACATGTTTCTACCTCTTTTATTTTTAAAAGAGTGATATTTTTTTACAATTTTAAATGTAGGCTCGGAGGGGCTAAAGCCCCTCCCGAAATCTAAACAAAGAAACATCTCTCTCAGAGTTGAAATCAAAGGAACTAGTCATATCAACGTAAAATTTTTGCCTATTTTGACATCCACGGGAAGTTAGGATGTGTTGATATTCTTACTATGGCCAATCATCGCAAGACACTTTTTTTAGGAATCAGCCCCCCCCCCATAGAAATTATGGCTATTATTTATAATAGATTTAAATTAAACTGGTATTTTAATTACATTATTTTATTGTTCTGTTCCAGTGTTTCCTATTAGGTGGTTTATGAATCTTGAAGGCGTTCGTGAGAGAAGATTTGTAATAACGATCGTTTTATTGTTTTCTGTTGAAAAACAAGATCCAGTCTTTTTTAATAAACCTTACCGGTTTATTTCTGAAGAAAATTGTATCCGGCAAAATTAATAAGAAAAGTAATGTTTGTATAAGAAGAAATAAAAACAATTTGTAACGGAAGAAAATTAAGAAATTGAATAATCATTTAAAGCATATGTGAAAAATAATGAAAGTTTAAAATTACATTTCGTAATATGATCGAAGGTAAAAATATGGTAGTCCGGTAAAAGTTTAGTTTCAGTATTATTCATAAAGTGAATTATTTCAATGATTTCGAAAGAGATACTTCCGGTTTTCAGTTTGAGCAACACAATTTTCGTTAATATTTGATTTCTAAATTTTGCATCCAACTTATTAATGTAGATAAAAAATGCCCAAAATTGTGAAGATAGATAGAAAAAAAGAAGTTAGAAACAAAACGACACTTTATAGCAACATAATAGACAAATCTGTTTTTTTTTTTGTTTGTTTTTTTTTTCATTGAGTTGTAATATTAATTGCAAGTACAATTGTGAGTGATTTCTTTTATATATATTAGATAAAATATTAGAAATATAAACTTGTTCAATTAAAAAAAAAAGTATATATTTTTAAGCATCATGATAACAATTTACGTAAGTCTTTAGATACACTATCAATTCAAGAAATTACTTTTATGTGATCAATTTATATTTATCTAGAATACTTTCGAATCCTTGATTAACTTCAGTTATCTAAACTCATTGTTGCTCATTCACAGACGGAAGAACTTCATAAAGCCAGTTTTCGATCCACATTCACTGATTTAGAAAGATTTAGCTGCTATACTTTCACTATCTGCATTTTGGTTTAAGCTGACATTTAGCAATTACCGAAATATCCTAAATTCAAGAATCTTCAATTAAGAATCAGCCAATTTTATCTAAGTAATTGCGATCAAATTTGTTGACCTTCCCTGTACAGAGATTAACTGCAATTAGAGTGCAATAACTTCATTCAGATAGCACTTACATTCAAATGGAAGAGGACAGATGCTTTAACTTAATGTAAAAAATAAATAAATGTTATTAAAATAAAGTACGAGTAACGTATGCCTTTTCCTTGATGCTGTACGCATTTATGTCATGTCGAAATTGTCCTCTGATATCAGGGGAACTTAATGTGTTTATTGCGTGCTTTTCAGCCTGAATTTTTCTTTTTTGCTCAACTCCACCCGATTGCAGTCATGAAAGCTTTTGTTTTTTGGGTTAATACTAAAAAAAAAAAAAACACCCTTGTTTATGTGGTTGAGTGGATGGAAAGTCCTAAGACTTTGAAATTGCTACCGTCATCACTTAGCGTGTGGTAATGAAATTGCTGACAGAAAAAGCACAAAAGTGTAATAACTTTTCAACTTTTCATAAAAGTTTATAAGAAAATCCGGATTTTCAGAATTTATCATATTTCTTTTTTTTCTTTGAGCTTCAAGTCTATTTTAAATGGATACATATACTTCTCAGATTTATTCTATGTCTAAAAATATTTTTTTTTTTTACTTATAAACGTAGAATTTGTACTAATTGAGTTTTTTAGTGAAGATGTGCATTTTAAAGAACTAAATAACAGTATATCGTTATACGTGTATAGGAATGTGTAAGGATTTTTTTTTTTTTTTATTTTGACTAAAAGACATCATATAAGTCTTGCTTTTGGCGATCACATATACAAAGTGTAGGTTAGTTAAGATCTTTCTATCCGTCCGTCCGACCATCTCTACAGTCTAAACTGTAAGGCGGACAGATATGAATGGTACCTTTTTGGAAATCTTATGGCTTATAGAGGTAGCAAAAAATACGAGTTTCGATTTGTGGTCACTTCCTGTTCTGGTCTCATGATAATAATGAAGAAAGAGTATTCTCCACATCTTACAAGCCTTCTTAATCGTTTCATTCATGTCGTGTTCATATCCGTGATCGTTAAGTAGTTATCTGTAGATCGTCTTGTATAGTGGCTGCAATAACCCAAATTCGAATCCTGTTCACGCTGGAACCAACGCTGCACTGTCCTTTCGCTTACATGTTCTTCATCGAAAATACTATATATGTTCTCCTTCGCTTCAGCTGCTGATAAGCCTCGTCAGAACTCATAAAGCATCACTTGTCGAATATCTAATGTCTCCGTATTTTGATTCAACTCAAAAAACAGGACGCAAAATAAGGAAAGAACCTCATGACCAAACGATACCAAATGCAGTCGGAACATAACTACACACCTAAAGCTTGCTTTACTTATTTCCCTAGAAGAGGTGATATTTTCAGTCAACCAACATTTTAGGGTGGAAACCGACATTTTAGGGTTTCCAAGATATTACTTAAAAGCTATAATAAACTCTGTTATTTATGACTTTACTTTTTATTGTTATATTTTAATTTGTAAATTATAGTATTTTGGTTATTTAGGTTGTATACATAATGTTCACACAAAGTCCAATTTGCTTAATTCCGTCTTAATTCGACGGAACGTAACCCGGACATCAAGCGGCGCAGCCTGTACTATTCTTTTCTCTATCTAAGTTACCGTCTTCTATAGTAGTATTGAATTTTCGTTATATCGTGCCTTCGATAAACTGCCATTTTTGAATGGAGTTTTAATGTAATAATAATTTGCATTGCATTTTTTCCCTTTTTAGCCAAAAAATGAATATATTCTAGATAATAATTTCAACTAGAATGAGGCTAATTTCAACTGCAATGCCATTACGTTCAATATAATATAATATAATAATTATATTGTATTTTTGAAAAGTTTATTTACCTCTTATGAAATAGCAATAAGGATTTAGAAAAAGTGCGAAGGTAAGTGATGAATAATCGAATTCTGAAGATTTTGGCAGAAAATAAAAAAATACGTACTTTCGTTTTATACAGAGAATTAGAGAACAATGGAAAATGAAATTGTAATTAAAGAGACAGATGTCTTTAATTTTTTGTTTGTTAGCAGAGAAGGGAAACAACGGAATGAGCATCTTGTTTTATTAGATAAAATAAACGATAACGACACCTTTGTAAAGAAAGTGAAAAGCATGACGCTCTTTTTCTGGATTACGCAAGGTTTTATACGTTGAAACTGAAGATACAAACACTACTCACAAACATAAGATTTCCAGGAACTTTTCAAAGTTGTATATTTATATTTTTTTAGTTCTCATTGAACTTTCTAGAACGAAAGATAACGGTGAATCATTAAGATGAAGAACATTAAGAAGGAATAATAAACTAACTGCATTTATATTTTATATGAAAGGATTAAATGAATCGTGCAAATTATTTTATAGAACTTATCTCGAAATACACTCTGTTGCAAAAAAAATCGAAGCACCCCTAAACAATAATCCGATCATCCCGAAATTGCTCATGAATATTCTTTTATACTACATATCCAAATGATTAAATTTGCAAGACCAATGACTGTTAACGTCGGTTATACCGCGCGTTTCTACTGCGCAAGTAGCAACGTATAAAACAGATAATAATTGCGGACGGGTTATCTTTTCTTGTTGTCGAGGTTGTAATTCCCTGGAGACACAACCAAAAATGCCGTTACGATGTTGTCGTAGACCTTATCGCTAATTCAACGACTTCGAACGTTTTCGCGTAGTCGGGATGCGTGAAGCTGGATGGTCATACAGAGCAATATGCCGCCATCTGCACCATACGGACACTACAGTGCAAAGGTGCTAGCAGCAATTGTTGCTGCAAGGAACTCATCGGCGGAATGAAGGCTCTTGCCAAGGTGCACGAATCCAAGGCAAGATCGGATGATTGTGCGACAGGCCCTACCTGTCCAAACGGCATCATTGTTCGCCATCAAAATGTGCTACAGCTTCTTCCATACTACCCGGGGTACGTTCCACCATAGCACATTTGGCTGAGGTTGGATTACGCGCACAGCGGCCTTTACGACGCGACGTCTGCCTTTAGCCCCACAACAGCGACAGAATCGTCTGGAGTGGTATCGTAACCGATCAGCATGGCTGCCAGCAGACTGGCAGCGCACAGTATTCAGCGATGAATCCCGGTTCAGTCTTGGCGCAGATGACCATCGGATCCGTGTTTGGAAGTGCCGGGGCCAACGATCCCAAGCACTGTTTGTTTTACAGAGGTACTTGGTGTGATGGTGTGGGGTGTTATCTCTCACGACAGCAGGTCGCCCCTAGTCATCCTGCGTACAACTGTCACAGCTCAACGATATGTTGATTATATCTTGCGGCCGTTTGCATTACCCTTCATGGCATGTCATCCTGAGGCCTTTTTCCAACAAGATAATGCCAGGCCTCATACAGCTTGCATATCTCTGGAGTGTCTCCGGGCTGTTGATACTCTTCCTTAGCCAGCAAGGTCACCAGACCTTTCGCCAATCGAAGATGTATGGGATATGGGAGGCCGCCAGATTCGGGCACCTCAAACTGTCGCAGATCTGGAGCAGTAAGTGCGAAATGCCAGGCAGAATGTATCGAAGGATGAGATTAGGAATCTTTATCATTCTTACCTCGATGTATATAATCATGCGTCGCCGTCAGGGGGAATTACTGATTTGAGCATTCAATGTGCAATTGCTCACCAGTGATGGGTCCTACTGCCTTGAAATTGTAATCATTTCTTTACCTGTGAATGAGCTTTAAGCTTATCTAATTTCAATAAACACATTAACTTCCTTCATGATGCTTCGAGTTTTTTGCAACAGAGTGTACATCTGGATAAATGAGTGTAAAGAAAAATGCGTCAAATAAAATAATCGGCAACAATAATAAATGATAAATTAAATCCAGTAGAAACGGAAAACAATATGAGAAATTCCACAATTATCACTTCTTAACACCAGCGAATAACAGATAAGCTGGACACGGGAGATCAATAAGGTTTGGGGTCCAATACAAAAATATTATAATATTTGAACAAGATTAATAAACCAAATGAACAATTAGGCCCTAATTGTTCGTAGGGTCTTTTGATCATGGATTCTATCCAATTTTCCGTGATCCTCCTTAGCCAATAAGTTTGAGGTTCTCGTAAATATACCGGTACTTTCGGCACAGATGAGCTTTTTTTCTTGGAATTGTATACTGTGTTGTAATGCATAATTAAATAAAAAAGTATGGTGCAAATCTCTCATAATACAATGAGTTTACATCAATTACGGTAATACAGAGTTTTAAGATATTTTCATATTGCATAAAGACAAAGGAACCGTAGGTGCGTGTTGACAGTTGTATTATAACATTTATATTATCTCAAGATGGAATATAATATATATTATCAACTCTTATTATAAGCATTGATGATGTTGGAATATCACTCTATTGTTATTGTTAAATTCTAATAGATTGTAGGTTCTTCATAAGTCACAAATATTGAGTAATTGGAATTACAATTGCAGAAAGGGTAAGAGCAATATTTGACTAACATTATCACATGGAAATTAGAGCTAGAGTTATAACTTCAAAGTTGAAAAATGACAATTACCGAATAAGGAAATGTAAATGTGAAACTCTTTTAATTAACGTATTTAATAACTATGGCCGAAAATTAAAATTATCTAACTTGAAAAATAAATAGAAGAAAGTTGTTATACCGACAATTGCAATAGTAAAAATCATCAAGACAAACACAACAACAGAAGCATAATATTTATTTTTACAAGCTTGTGGAAAATCGACACTTTCCAATAGAAATATCTTCTTAAAATCTATGTATTCCGTTTATTCAAAGCCTGTGAGAGAATGTATAGACAAGAAAAGAACGCACGAAGCGAACATAAAGTAAAATCCATAACTTTCGTGAAGCTAAAACGTTCAAGTAAATCAATGTAAGCATTTTAATTCATTGCAGTTATCTGAGTAATTATTTATATTTAAACTAGCAAACCTGAAAAGTAAAATTTTTAGTAATCCCGTGACCGTGGATTTTGAGGTCATTTTCGCAGTCTCGTGACCTTTGATCGCGTCCGGACTATCTGTAAAAAGTTCATCTCAATGAAAGGAACAACTTGTCCTTTACATTTTGGTCATCTAAAATGAACGGTTTAGAAATTGATCTTACGTCATGTGACGTAATATATCAATAAAAAATAATATATCAATATTATACTTAACATTTGACACCTTATTTATATTTCTGTGTCGTTCGGTTTCGAAGAAGTAGCGAGCAGAAAAAAAAAAAAAAAAATTCGTTTGTTTTATATACAGTGTGTTGCAAAATACACGAATTTTGCAACACCCTGTATGTAAAGTAAAAACTGGTTTATAAATATTTCAAAGGGAAAAATTTTAAATTACATATAACTTAGAAATACTTACAACTCAGGTTTAAATTTATTTTTAATTAAACTTAAATAAGAACACTCATAATAAACATTTGTGTATTAGATATATATTTTTCAACATCACATATATAAATGTAAAACGTTCAATTTCAAAATAGTGTATTCATTTTCATAGAGGTTTTCTGATTTCGTATTTTAAGAAACTGTAAGGGATTGAATAAAAATACTGTATACCCCTTACACAATTACAGTTCTAAGATAAATGAAAAGTAAAGACTCACCAAAGTTTCACTAATTTTCCTCACGTTGTCACTTACTTTTCCGTATCTGCAAATTTTCCCTATTATGGACGTATATCTCAGAAATAATTAAAATGTGTAATTAAATACAATTTTCGCCAGGACCTACAAACAATTACGCACAAACTAGAACTACGTACAACTGGTTACGTATAAACCATTTTTTATTGTATTTAGAGTCCAATGATTCCTAGAATCAATGAAAAACAGCATAGGTCTACTGCTTATCCTTAATAAAATTTTATAATTTTTATTAAACAAGGTGTTTCATTGTAATGGGTTTCGGGATTTATGTAATAGATTCTAGTGATAGAGTGGAAGTCAAAATCTACTTTCAAACTATTCGATTAATCGCCATTTCTTATATATGTAATCAATTTTTATAAAGTTTACAAAAAGAAATACATGAACTTTCGAAGCATTGGTGTGCAATTGGAGGGACTGAGTGCAATTCCCAGGAGAATATTTTGTTTGTTTTTCCTCTAGACCAGGAGTACATAGCCCGCGGCCCGCCGGTTTATTTGCTGCGGCCCGGTAGTACCAAACTTAAGTCTTTACATTGCTGCCAACAGATACATTGAAAGATGTCATAACTTGCAGTAGCAACTGTCTAAGGCACTGTCTATTGAATGTTGATATGAAACTCAATTAGTGGTATCAACATCAGTTAAAAGAGTTTCCCTCTACTTTGTACTGCTCTTGCTCTGCACTAAGCGCGCCAAAATATTCTTCATGTTTTCCCGCCAGCGGCATCAGTCAGCAGGCCGCTCTGAGACAAGAAACTCAGTGTGTTATAACAGTCAAGCATTGCATTGGTACCGTTAGCTTGAGTTTGCGCAATTTGGGTTAGTTCTGTATCGTAATAACTAAGTATTTGAAGTAAAAATGTTTGAAGCGAAAGTGACAGTTTGGTGGTCATGGCTTCTATCAAAACGCACATGAATACTGAGAAACACCGGTGTTTTCAGGAGAAGTGGACAGAACTAAGCAATGTCAAGTTTCTCATTAAACTATGCCATATTGTTATTTGACAATTTGAAATTTACGTAAATTACATTTATTACTAATTATTATTATTAATGGCACTGTCAAATCGTTAATTACTAAGACAATTACCGAAATTACATTTATTATTAATAATTATTATTAAAAATGAAATTATCAAATCATTAATTAATAAGATATACATGGATGGTTGGAGGATGGAACGCTGCGGCCTCCATCAGAACTTTAATAAAAATATTGGCCCTCAGACTTCATAAGGTTGTGCACCCCTGCTTAGACCGTTACCAGGGTGTCATGTAATTCTGAAAATGTTATCGTCTTATTTACTTGGAATTAAAGGCGAACGAACATCTGACAGGCTTCAAAGTCTTTTCGTTCGACTAGGCCCTTACATCCCATAAAGAGGAACAGGGCTTGATTGTTTAACGTTTTAAGCTTAAGGAAGCTCTCAATGAATACAAATATCACATTAATGATTTGCACAAGTTTTTTTTGATTAAATTCAGACTACTTTGAAAAATGGATTAAAGCAAAATTATTTACAGCAATTTGTCAAATTAACCGTTTGAAATCCAACTGCACTTTCCGCTGCTGTAAATTACCACATACAACTGAGGAGCTCAGCACTTCTTTTTCTTAGTACTATGTTATGTTACGTTACGTTATGTAATGTTATGTGGTGAGTGTTGGTGGCAGGGAAGCTTTCTTAGTACTACCTTGAAGAGCAATATTCCTATTAAGAAATAAAAAGTTTTTCGAATTTACAGAAACTGAAAATTATCCCCGAAAGTCTTTTTTACCAAACTTCAATCAATCTTGCCAACATCCATTTTCTGGTAATTGTAACTGGAAAATCAGAGGCTCTACAATATAATTCCATCAATTTTTTTTCTCCCCCATTTCCTTCGTCGGAATACTAGGAATTTGTAGTAAGACGGAGGCCCTGATGAACCCAACGTGGATTACGTTCCTATTTTCCGGCGGCGAAATGAACATGGAGGTATCAGGGAAAGATTGGATGAGAGCAGCCGCTCGTAAAAAGGAGCAAGGGGAGATTTGTAATAGGTCTTAATCTGTAGATAATATGTTTTTATGTGTGGATATTATGCATTTCTTCCACTGAGACACTACCTCACCTTTGGATTTTTATGAGTACTACGCCTACTACCATAGTATTTACGATCGCTGCAATAGAGAGAAAAAACTGAGAGAAAAGCCCGTTTGGAGAACAAAATGGGGGCCGCTCCTTCCACATACGACGCCGTATGGCATTGTTTATTCATGAAGCGCTTTTAAAGCAGGCAGTGAATATGCATTCCTTGCTTAAGTGTACATTAAGGTCTATTGGATAACAAACAACGACGATATCAATTTTGTTTGTGTATGATCATAAAATTGGCTCCCAAACCGATGTCATAGAGCCTTTTATATATATGTTCCCTCACATTATTTTGATCCTCGGGGACTTCTGAAAATGTCGCCTCAAATTATGATTTTCTCAAAGTGGTTTTCGAAACCCGTTCACTGAAATGGCATTTTATGGGAAAATGTACTGCAGTTAAGATATAAAAATCCCCCAAATAAATTGGGAGCAAACGACTTCTTGTTCAATCAGTTAACAATCTATTTGTAATTTAGGAAAGTTTATTAATCCATTGTTCCATGGTGTATTTCAACACAAGTTGTGACCAAAAATCTTTTATTTTCAAGATCAGTTTACGTGCGCTGAAATGAATTTAGTGTTCAAAAATGAAGCCTACGCACCTGCCTACTGAATGACAATTTAATTAAAATATATATGTATACAAAATCTAAAATAACACGACCATGGTTTCAGTTCAATAAGAAGAATTATTATCAAGGGAATAGTACAACATTTGGGAAACCTTTATATAAACTTAAGGGGTGGTTTGACTCCGTGCAGACCCCGTAGCGTCAGAGAGAATTTGCATGTGACGTTACGTGAGTCTTTATTGGAAAATTCACAAAAGCATTACAAAAGCATTACAAAAACATCACTATATGAGATTAAAGTAGACATAATATTTTAAATCAATATCCAAAAACATTTTTTTTTTATTTATTAATTACAGAGAGCAAAATCATATTGGAAAACTTTATTTATTATGACAAATGACAATAACGCATTGGAAGACTGCTTTCTTTTCCTCTCTCTCTTTCTTCCCTTAATTTCTTTATTTAAAAATTTCTGAAAACTTTTAAAAAAAAAAACAACTTATAAAAATGATAGCCTTAGGTATAGTAATTTAACATAAAAACAGATGGATAAATTTACTGCATATTAATTTTTTAAAAAAATTAATTAATAACTTTACATAAATGTAAGTGTTATTGTTCTTGATAAATAAGAACAGTTATCAGTAATTAAACATTTTCAGGATTTGTTTTTTTTCCAAACCGTATTCGTACATGGAAGCAATTGATATCTGATTATTGATATTTGAAATGTTAGTATAATCTTATTTTATCCTTACTTGTCTCAATTCCTATAATAATCAGATATCAATTGCTTCCATGTACGAATACGGTTTGGAAAAAAAAAATCCTGAAAATGTTTAATTAATGATAACTGTTCTTATTTATCAAGAGCAATAACACTTACATTTATGTAAAGTTCTTAATTAATTTTTTTTAAAATTAATATGCAATAAATTTATCCATCTATTTTTATGTTAAATTACTATACATAATGCTATCATTTTTTATGAATTTTTTTTTTTTTTTAAAGTTTTCAAAAATTTTTAAATAAAGAAATTAAGGAAAGAAAGAGAGAGAGAGAAAAAAAAGCAGTCTTCCAATGCGTTATTGTCATTTGTCATAATAAATAAAGTTTTCCAATATGATTTTGGTCTCTGTAATAAATAAATAAAAAAAAAATATTTTTGGATGTTGATATGAAATATTATGTCTAATTTAATCTCACATAGTGACGTTTTTGTAATGGTTTTGTAATGCTTTTATAAATCTTCCAATGAAGGCTCACGTAACGTCACATGCAAATTCTCTCTGACGCTACGGGGTCTGCACGGAGTCAAACCACCCCTTAATTAAGTTTATATAAAGGTTTCCCAAATGTTGTACTATTCACTTGATAATAGTTCTTCTTATTGAACTGAAACCATGGTCGTGTTATTTTAGATTTTGTATATATAGTGGGGGAGGGGTGATGCTCCAGAAAAATTTTAGCCTTTGTTTTAAAATTGTGTGAAAGGAAACAAACATGTATAAAAAGAAATTTATCAAGTTTCTAAATAAATTTTCTTTTTATACATGTTTGTTTCCTTTCCCACAATTTTAAAACAAAGACTAAATTTTTTCTGAAGCAGCACCCCCCAATAATTTTAGCTCCGTCCAAACTGCAGTCATCAAAGTTAACTGAAGTTTGGTGCACTCCGCCATAAATCTTTTATTTTGCTTCTTATAATTTGAAACTATTTCGGCTGAATACCTTTTCTTCTTCATAAGGAAAAACATACATGCATACAAGTAAGGATTCACTAAGCTGTTCTTAGCTTAATTTATAAATTATTGTTTTAATATGGAGTGCCATTTTCTTGTTGATTTATGTTTTTTTTTAATATGTTTCTTGGGATCACTGAGCTGTTAGATACTGGGCGAATCTAGCTGATGATGGTTAGGAAACCTGAAACAGCTGTTCGGGATTCCCGGTATCGAAAATAGACTAAAAACAGATCAGTGAAACCTTACTTATGTGTGTGTATGTTTTTTTTTATTGTGATTTTAATATTGTTTCCGCACGTTTAATTTATTGTTAAATTGTTTTCTTATTTTTTTTAGTTAAGAAAAATAGAGTTTCTGTACAACAAGAAGCTAACATAACTTGGTTTTCTTTTCACTTTAGTTTGCTACAGGGAAGAAAACAAATGGGAACTGAAATTTTTCGCACGAAAACAAATTGAGATCTTCTGAACTGCTTTTATTACTAATATACTTTTTAAGTTAACGTAATTGAATCCTCCATTAGTCAAACTCTGTAAAATTATCAGTATAGAATAATAGAGAGTTAAAGATCAACAATAAAATGCAAATATATTCAATCGCTTCAAGTCAAAACGGTGCTCTATTTAAATTTAGAAAATAAATAATTTCAAGTATTGGGTTGGCCATAAAGTTCGTTCGGTTTTTAAGTAAAAATAAAAGACACATTTTTCGTTGTCACCAATAATTTTATTGAACAACGTCTTCAACGGTTTGTTCCACTATCTTTCTGCCATCTTTCAGGCAACTCAATAATGCCATCTTCCCAAAAAAAAATTATTTTTTTTAGCAAAAAAATGTTCTAGGTGGCTCTGGTGTCTTCCATAGAATTGAATTTTTTCCATTAAGATAATTTTGTAAAGACCGAAATAAAAGGAAATCCGAAGGGGCAATTTCTGGTGAATACGGTGGATGAATCAGAGCTTCCCAGCCAAGCTTTAACAGTTTTTGCGTGGTCATCAAAGGAAAATGTGGTCTTGCGTGTCTTACATCTTCAATATTAAATTGGCGCCATGCAACTCACCAATTTTGATCAGTTTTTGTTTTAAATGCACGCTGATATGACAGCTGTCGCAATACAATCTAACAAAATGGTGTCGAATGACGTTTAAGACACCTAAGCACTACTAGAGCCAACTTACGTAAAAACACTGAACGAAATTTTTCGCCAATCCAATACAATAATTATAATTTATTAATTGTAATATAATTTTAAATTTAAGCGTCCAATTAAATTATTAAAAAGAACACTTAATCAATAATAATAATATAAAGGACCAAACACACAAAGACAAAATAGATATAAATAAATAATTTCATAATAAATAACATTACATGTTGCAAAGGTTCTATCCTTCGTCGTCAGATGATCATAAATAAATATGGAAAAGAGAAACAGGCTCGGAATTGAATTTAAATATAACAATAATTTAGAATAACAATAAATAGCAAATATGACAACAAATAATCACCGTACAATTGTAATACAGCGCGTTAGATAAACAATTATCTGGATATAAACATAACAATAATTTAGAATAACAAAAAGTTTTCACATGTAATAAATAATCACCGTAAATTGTACTGCAGTGCGTTTTTAATTGAAATATCAGTATTGTAACATGGTTTAGATTTAATTAACAATGATTCATGGAATTTTCGTAAGTACCAATCTTTCTCAATCCCATACTCAGCCATACTTGCGGAATATGTCATGCATTTTCTAGAATCCAAGCTATGGGAAATGGAGTTAGTCAATAAGAATATATCCTTGATATGTAGGTATGTAAATGACATATTTTTGTTAGTTAATCAGAAAGAAATTCAAAACATTTTATATGCTTTTAATAAAGTTGATAATGGAAATAGAAAGGGACAATAAGATTCCTTTTCTAGATGTCCTAATAATTAGATCTAAGGGTCAATTTCACACAACAGTATATAGAAAGGAAGTTAATGCAAATATTACTATAAATTATAATTCAGCAGGACCGGTAATTTATAAAACTAATGCAATTTCTTTGGCAGTCAATAGAGCTATTAAAATTTGCTCCAATCAATTATTATTATCTAATGAATTAAGATTAATCAGACATATCTTTATGGGAAATGATTTTCCTATAAGTTTCATTGATACAACTATTAATAAAAACCATACAAAGAAATAAATTTTCTAGACCTAGTACTAAAGATAAAGAAAATAAGAAATTTGTTTCTATCCCATATGATACTAACCTTAAGCATATGCTTGATCCCATTTTAAATCAGGCCAGTATAAAATTAGCGCACAAAGCTCATAATACTTTAAAGCACATCTTTAATGGGAATATTAATAAAATTAAGAATGAAGAAAAAAATGGGAGCTATCTATGGTATTAAATGTGAAGGAGGCAGTGTTAATTGCACGTATTTTGGGGAGACTGGACGTAAGGTAAAAAAACGAATGAAAGAACACGAAACAGCGATAGAGAAGAATAACCTGCAATACTTAACAGCATTGCATCACAAAAATTCCAGCCACACACTAATGGTAAACAATCCCATCATTTATGGGATTGAGAAAGATTGGTACTTACGAAAATTCCAGGAATCATTGTTAATTAAATCTAAACCATGTTACAATACTGATATTTCAATTAAAAGTGCAGTACAATTTACGGTGATTATTTATTACAAGTGAAAACTTTTTGTTATTCTAAATTATTGTTATGTTTATATCCAGATAATTGTTTATCTAACGCGCTGTAATACAATTGTACGGTAATTATTTGTTGTCATATTTGCTATTTATTGTTATCCTAAATTATTGTTATATTTAAATTCAATTCCGAGCCTGTTTCTCTTTTCCATATTTATTTATGATCATCTGACGACGAAGGATAGAACCTTTGCAACATGTAATGTTATTTATTATGAAATTATTTATTTATATCTATTTTGTCTTTGTGTGTTTGGTCCTTTATATTAATATTTACACACACAACATGGATAATATAGAACACTTAATCAATTAAATGTTCTGTTATTAACTTCCAGGAACTTTGAGAGTGAAGACTTAGGAGATCTTTAATTATAGACCGTCTCAGATTTCTGTGACTCTTTATTGGATAATTGATAAAGATATTATCATAATCTGTCAGCCTATTGGGTGGCAGAAATAAGTGTAGTTAAAATAACAATTTATTGTTAAGATGATTAATCAGAAGGAAAGCATTTGTCATTGTTCCTGTAGCTATCCCTAAATAATAATTCACAGAAATCTGATAGTCCAGGGAAATTAGACAAAAAAGTGGCCGAACCCGGACATTTGAAACCTCAAGCTGAAAATTGGTAGAAATGTTGAGAATAGTGTTCTGATTGATATCCCAAAATTCCCAAAAAATCCATCTTGGGGAAAATCCGCCATTTTGAAAAAACCGCCCCCATCGTGGATTTGTCGAGTTTTAAGCATAGCGACTGAACCGAGTGTCTGATTTTATTCGTTTTTGCACCAAATTACTTAATTCAGGCTGCGCTCTCATCCAAAACACTAAAATTAATAATTATAGACCAATTTTGGTGCTTAAGAAAAAATAATATTTATTTAAATGCGACAAACGAAAATTGGTCTAAATTTATAATAAATATGATCGTAACATACAAAAAAATGAATCAAAGAAGACTTCATAACACAAGGCGTGAAGTACAGGCAAAAGCAGCAATACAAATACATTATGAAGGGTAAAAGTTAGGTAGCTTATTTCGTGTTGTCACTGGAGCTCGACTGGCTGTTCACTCACTGGCGAAAATCTTTCACTCACTGGTAATGCGTGATCTGAAAAATTGTAACCTACATTAGCGTCGATTTAATAACAGTAAAAAGTAGTCTTTAAATTTTGCAGTTATTTACCGTTACTATGACAACACGTCGGCCAAAGGTTCAACGTCATCATCGCTATCCGAGTCATCGTAGTCCATACGATGTGTGCAGCCATGTCCTGCGCAGTAGCCGCTTGTGCAAAGAAAACCGTGTTAATCTTCACCCGCGTCTCTTCTAGCAACCACAGTTACAGTTGCAGGATATGATGTTCGGTATCCACTCCGGTGCTGGTTATTCTTTAGTTGGACTGGGTGTCAGCTGACTTGCATGATTCATCCATCCCCACTCTGCTTCCGGCAGGCGATTCCCCAACCAAACCTAGAATTATTAGTTGACGACCGACACTGTATCCCTTAAACAAGCTTGAACTTCTTGAAAGATCCCTTTGTGCCTTTTCAGAACGGAGCAGAAGTGGTATTACATCCACTGATTTTCCACGTACTTCACATACTGGAGACAGATGTGGCTGAAATTCCCTGGACGCGTCCACACAACCCGGTGCAGGAGGAACTGTAAACTCTGCGTTCACTGGAAAGTTTGTCTTGGACGGCGCTATCTCTTCTAAAACGTTGATCAATCCAGACATAGTGCCTTTCCGCATCAACATCCCGTCAAACACCGCTGGAGGCCTATATGTCAGGTACTTCTCGAGGTCAACATCGTCACGCACAACACAGCAATCGGTGAAAAAGTTGGTTAGGGTTGATTTCGAGGACAGTGTCTTTGATCTTGGCCGTTTTAGATGCAATGGCAAAAGTCGTGACTTTGTTGTTTCGTTTTAAGTGGACTTTACTGAATCGTTGACCTGTGATTGATTTCCTTGCTTGCAAGCCACGGGAGAGAGCCTCATCACAGTTAACTGTATCGTCGGCTACTATACCGGTAGACAAGAACATTAGAAGGTTCGTTGAGTCGTTAAAAGGATGGTGGGACTGGAGCCAGTCTACCATCTTGCGAACGTCTGCCTTATCTCTCACTTGCGAAGACTCTCTTAGCTCCACATGTTGGTCGGAGGTTTCGGCGAAGACTCCACAAAATCTTTCAGTGGCGTCGATTGCATGTGCAGATGAGGGCATTGCACAAACCCATCGAGCAATGACGTTATCCGTCAATCCACGTCCATGTGTGAGCCCACCCGCCGTCTTCATGTTTCTCATCAACACTTGCTCTATAGTAATATCGGTCCATATGCCTGACCAGAACTTTGCAGATCTCCTGACAGTGAAGCAGCCTTCCTTAACAAATTGCCGGAACTCCAAGGGAGTCATAACATCCTCGAGCTGAGATGTCCCGCAGAGTGGAAATACGAAATCATTCTTTGGACACACAGCAAGTGAAGAACCCAAACTCCAGAACGTTCAGCTCTGACAAACAGACGCATGATGCCAACCATCTTAAAAGAATCGCACCCACAGCTTCGCAGTGAGCCGTCCAGATGAAAAGAGGGCTTTCAGCTTTGCTTCGAACAACTCTGCTGGCTGGACGATGTACTCTGACGACAAAATGTCATCCACCGAAGTCGTTCCAGAGTGTGGTCTGAGTGTGTTCGTTTCAAGCGATCGCTGAGAAGAGAGTCTGCGTCTTGTATATCCTGAATATCGCCAACGACAGCTGCATCAGAAGATGTGCGCGGACAGCTAGAGCATAGGCATGGCCGTTTACCATCTCGGTCACTGTGTTCTTTGCGTACACCATCTCCCACAATTCTTCCAAGCAGGAGAACTATGTGATAGCCAAACACTGTGCGAGTTGAGCCATGTGCAAACTCGGCTAATTTAAAACTTGCTCATTGGCGCATCTTTTTGTTTTTGTTTTAAAACTGCAGTTAGGAGGGTTTTTATCAACAACGACAGCTTTTTAAACAGGCTGTTCAATGTTTAATTTGTTTCATTCTAGGTTCCAGATTGGATGGGGAATCGCCTACCGGAAGCAGAGTGGGGATGGATGGCTCATGCAGTTCAGCTGACACCCATTCCAACTAAAGAAGAACCAGTACCGGAGCGGGTACTGAATATCATATTCGGCAACTGTAACTGTGGTTGCGAGAAGAGATGCAGGTGCAGAAGAAACGGTTTTCCTTGCACAAGTATGTGCGGCTACTGCCCAGGACAAGGCTGCACAAAACGTATGGACTGCTCTAACTCGGATAGCGATGACGACGTTGAACCTTTGGCAGACATGTTGTCGTAGAAACGTTAAATACCTACACAATTTAAAGAACACTATTTACTTGTCTTAAATTGACGCTAATATAGGTTATATTTCTTCAGATCTTGCATTACCGTCAAAGATTTTGGCCAAGCAGATTATTGAACAGGCAGTCAAGCTCCAGTGATAACACGAAACAAGCTACCTAACTTTTACCCTTAATAATGTATTTCTATTGCTGCTTATGCCTATATTTCACGCCTTGTGATATGAAGTCTTCTTTGATTATTTTTTTTATGTTATAATAACATTTATTATAATTTTAGATCAATTGTCGTTTGTTGCATTTTCATAATTATTATTATTTCTCAAGAACCACAATTGGTCTATAATTATTAATTTTTAGTGTTTTGGAAGGTAATGCAGCCTGAATTATGTAATTTGACGCAAAAACGAATACATTCAGACGCTCGGTTCAGTCGCTATGCTCAAAACTCGAAATATCCAAGATGGCGGCGGTTTTTTCAAAATGGCGGATTTTCCCCAAGATGGATTTTTTGGGAATTTTGAGATATCACTCAGAACACTATTCTCTACATTTCTACCAATTTTCAGCTTGAGGTTTCAAATGTCAGGGTCAATGTCTAATTTCCCTGGACTATGAGACTGAATTACAATTAAAAAAATGATAAAAAAGTAAAATAAACTTCCAGGTTTTAGCAATGGAATTAAATTGGGATACAGTATCTATAACAATGTTATGAATAACTCCGGGGTTATTTTTCCGCTTTTAGACTTTGCAATTAATACTTACTATTAATGTATTTCTGCATTAATTGCAAAAAAACATAAAAATGCTTCGTTTGGAGAAGACAGAAAATAATTTTATTGAAATGGGCGAAGCTGCATCTGTTTCGTTTTAATAAATAGATAAAGTTTAATTGCTAATTTAACATTTTTAGCGTTCAATAATATGAGGAGCAATAAGGTGGTCGAAAGAACTGTAAGCTTACTTTCCTTAGAATATATCATTTCTTAAAATTTCTTAACGTTTCTATTTGGATTTATGTATGAATTTTAAGCAGACTTAATATGAACTCAAATGAGGTCATTTAAGATTTTAAGGTAATATTTCATCATTAAAGATTCTGCTTAACTTGTTCTGATTACAAATATAAACTATTAATAAAATAAAGCTAAAGTTTACTTCATGTAACCTATTCTTTTGGGTCCCACCAATTACGTTATCCTGTATTATAGCTTTCGGAAACAAACACATAAGGTATATGGCCCAAATATCGCCAAGGTTCCTAATACCACCCAGTGCGATGTAGGACGGGATAGAGATGCTATCACGCGGGAACCGATGGAAACAATTTGCCATTCTTTCCATTAGCACGCTGTGTTCATTTGGTGGTGTTAGCTCAACCCGTTTATTTTTTGTGAATTCTTGAAGTTTTTTCGTTCTGGTAAGTTATGAAACTACTGTTTCTTTAAGTACTGCAGCTTATGAATTATTCATGCCATCATAACCATCTAATATCGCGAAATAATGAAAGAAATAGCCTATCTGTTGATAAATTCTGTAACTTCTTAGAGGTAGCCGGTTTGTCTGTAGTGTCCGCCAAATTGACAAGTTAGAGAGTGCCCAATATCGCCCACCTTGTTGTTCCATATATCGCCCACTGTGCGATATTTGGAACTTATATTTATACATTTTATTTTGGTTTATTACAGATGTCTCAACGTAAGACATGGGACAGAGTCAAGATGAAGGAAGCTGTTACAGCTGTAAAAAATAAAGAAATGGGCCTTCTGAAAGCTTCCAAAACATTTAATGTCCCACTCTTGAGAGTGGGTCACCATTCAAAATTGCTCTAACGAATTCTCTCAGCAAAAGGAAATTAAGTCCTAAGGGGCTGAACTTAGAAGATCCAAAGAAAAAGAAGCTCGCAACCCCTAAAAAAAAATTGTGAAAAGATTAAGAAAAAACAAAAAAATGCAAAGAAGTGCAAGAAAACAAAGTGTATAATGGTGTGGGCGATATTTGGAATACTTTCGTAAAATTCAAAATATGACTCTTGACTGAACAAAAATTGAGAAAAAATAAAAAATAATAGTTATATCTATATGGTTCAGGAACATGTAGGTGATATTGTAATTGTTTGAAGCCACTGAGAAGATAAATGACAAGAATATGGGCAGGTTTTCTTAGATGGGCGATATTTGGGCCATATACCTTAATTATCATTTTGTTTCTATATCCATACGCTGGCCAACTACCACAGGATTTTAATCTAATTTTTGGAATGCCAAAAATCTAATCCCATAGGCTTAATTTAATTTTTGAATGCCTCTTAATAAGAAAAAGGTTATGACAAAACAGTTTTAGAATGAATTGTAATCATTAATATGCATTTCCGTCCAACAGTAATCACAACAATTCAAAAACTACTTATCCTACAAAGCTGAAATTTTATAGATAAATTAAGGCTCTTATAAGAAAGATTCTTATTGAGTATGATTAAATCGAACCAGTAGCTAAGGTACATAAGGAGAAAATCTGCCAGAATATGTTGCTATCAATCATCACTATAATTTATTTTTAAAAGTAATAATTATCTACCATACAAAATAATGAGAAATATTAACAAATTTGAAGTTCCTGATGACTTTCATCGAAATTCGACCCTCTGAAACTGAAACCTACAATACTCGTAAAGTGTCGTCATCGTGATTAAAAAGTACATATTGCGTAGAAGTGTAATTATTTTCATTAAATAGAAAACGTCATTTTTTTATCTACTTTCAGAATTCACCTTGCGGGTATTCGAAAGTTGGCACGCCAATTACACATATTTTTTTTATGTTATTCAGTTTTGGTTTGGAGTTTCTGAAACACGCATGTTTATTAAAATTTCAGCTTAAATAAATCTTTTGCTTTATTTCTGATCACAATTACTTTGAGTACGTTAAAATACACAAAGAAAAATAACAAAATAATATACAAAGAGCATTTGCTTCTGTGCGGTATTCGTAATGATCGAATTTAGATGAGGTTTCCTTCTTTTGTAGATCCCCTTATTCTCTTCTCTTCTCCTCTCTTCAATCGTCCAGATTGCGATTTGAAGATGGAATGGCTTCTATTGGTATGCGGCTTCGGTTCCCAGATAAAATCTCAACTGAATCCAAGGATTTAACCAAGAAGATATAAATTGCATTACGATCGAACGGAGATGTCGTTATGCGAGTAGCCAGTCTAATTTTTCTTCATCCTTTTTTTTTTTCCTTCTTCCTTCTTCTTCTTCTTAAATCTTATGAATAACTGTTGTCCGCAGAAAAGAAAATTGAGCTCACTCAAGCAAAGCACATTTTGATAGATTGCGATTCGTTCGAAATTAAAGTTGTTTAGCTTGCGCAGTTTTATTCTCTGATGGATGACTTATTTTCAAAGAAATGTACAGACGAGAATTTTCTAGACAGATGTTACATCGGAACTTGTCACTTCGACTCATTGCATAACTCAATATTTCCTCCCGATTGCTCTTTTGATCTCATAAAGGGGTTTCTACCATTAACTGGATCTCCAAAATGAGTTCGCTTAAATCTACAGCATTCATCAGTTCTCGGGAACAGAAACCGAACGGAAAGCTAACGCGTAGACTTCATTAATGGAAGTGGAGACAAAAGGACCAAATGGTAAATGACGGTGCCCAGAGGAACGAAAGAATTAAAAGGCTAACGTGACGGACCGTAATATGTGAGAAGATAGGACACATCATATACAATAAGCAATTTAAACAATGACATTTATGTGGATTTGCGGTTTAGTAGGTTTCTTTTGTTCTTGTTTGCATCACATATATATTTTATAAACACTTAAATAATTTATTCATTTTAATTACTGACACTCATGAACTTAAATTCAATTTAATGAAAATTCCGTATTATTAACTCTTTGATTTAAACTTGCCAATTTCTAAATTCTTCCAATATTCTTTAATTTTACAAAGTAACCTTAATTATTTTATTTTCTTCATTATTTTTCATTATTTAAATTAGAATTAGCCGTTAAGGTAAATTAAAGACTTAACGATGGAATAATGATGAAAATACTTGATTATGTGTAAGTTAATATACATTATTACTATTGATTTTTAATAATAACTTTGTAGACATCAATTTTCAAATATTGATGTTTACTTATTTGAAATGTAATATTCTATGTCGTTCAAACATAGTTGAAGCAGTGACCTACTAACTTGCCTGAATCTCAATTTGAACCCTGGGGCTAGCATGGATGTTAGCTTTCTTTCTTGTGTTTGTATCCTTTTTTACCTCTTTCTCTCCTTGGGCTGTGACTGTCTACGACCTTTTGTTATTTACCAAGGTCTGTACAGTAAGGCTGGAGACGCAATACCTATGGAATATATCCATGGGCTTTTCTAATAAAAAAATAATATTCCATCTTTATTAAGTCTTATAATTTATTTTTGCGCTAAAAATGTAAATTCAAAGCTTGAGAAAGGAGTTATGGAATAATGAAACGTTTTCGAAATTTAAGAAAGTTAGAAGGTTGAGAAGTAGATTCCTTCATTCATTCTGGCTAATACCAATTCTTAAGATTTAAAAAATGATTCGACCACTTAATGCAAATTAAAATGACTTATAGTTAAGTTAGTTAAGTGCCCCATGATAAGCTACACAGGCTTTTTGGGGTCGCAGGAGGTCAGGCTCCCAGCGCTTAGGACCAACGGGACGAAGTTGAGGTCGGGTGGTCAGCCCGACGCCCGCCCGCCTTTAACTCCCGGGAAAAATAACTTGTAGTTAGGAAAATTAAATTTCTATATATTTTCTTCTAACGGCGTAGGCAGACTATTTTTGCAAAGTACTAAGCTACCCTGATTAAATTGCCCAAACAGGTTGCACAATACAATGCTTACTTTTTAGAAAAAATTTGAATTGGCCATCGAACTAGAAAAACAACTTTAATTTTAAGAAACTCCAAAATACTGAAACATTTTCTAGCTTAGTGAAGAATTATTTAAATTCACAATGATTCATCAAATTCTCCGATCAATCCAAAAACTAACTAAGAACACTATAGAAAAATAATAAAAATTCGTGAAAATATACAAGATTTATGAAAAGATATCCATTCTGAAATGATATGAATAGGATTTTTTCTATATATTTAAATTATTGATATTATTCCGCTGTAAGGGAAGCAGCCTTGTGTCAAGGCTACGGCTTGCCATGGGCTGAGATCTCTGAACTTGATGCATTATTCTGGGGTATTTCCCACATCGTTGAAAGGCCTCGTCTATCTTCCTTTCAATGATGTGGGAAATACCCCTGAGTCTCGTATGTAGTAACTTCGCCCCCAGTCAGATTAGGACTACGTCTGAACTTGGTTCGAATCCCTGAGCTGGTATAGATGTAACGTTCTTCTTGTGTGTCGGAAATGTCATAGGAATAAAATTATTCTTCCATCTACCGTAAAGTGTAAACGGACAAAGTTCACACAGAATATACTCAGTTTTTCTTTTTACATAATAGTTTTAAGGAAGTAGAAATCCTTACCTTGCATTGTGAATATTGATGATATTTAGGTTATCTGAATTTCTTTTGGTTTTTGTTTTGTTTTTCTGCTGCAATATGAAAATTTAAGGAAATGCAGTTGTTTTACAGTTATAAATATAAAATGATATATGAAGTATAGATGAGGTTGATTTCAGAAGGAAAATAAAAAGAAACTGAACATTACGTTGTTAAAAACAAAAGAGCAAATTGCGGAATTAGTTTTAAAAATAACTGAGTTGAGCAATTATAATTTTGGCGTAGAAATAACGAAAAAAAATTATTTCATAAGAAACCTTTAAAAACATTGCAGAAATTAGAAGATATGCGGGGATTGTTAAAAGACGGTTTTGATGCATACAACAATAAGGAACTGTAGAACAAAGCAGCTGAGATAATGAAAGTTAGTTACGTAGAAGTGGCGTAGTATCCTGATAGTCGTCATAAACGTAGTGAGACATCGATGTAAAAATATGACATTTCAATATCATTCCAAATGCAAAGACCATGATCTTTCACAATAATATAAACATTATTCTATAAAATTACGTTTAGCAAACAAACAGAATAAGAATCGTTTTACAGTTAATGTCTTTTCATTTATCATTATCTTTTATCCTTTCTTTCAACACTCTTTAATATCGTCTATTCTATATCCTCTTCATTGCAGAGGAATCATTTCAAGAAATTATGATAAATATTCGGTCAGCGAAAATACGAATATAAGACAATCGAAGAAAACAAGTTTCACCCTTAAGACTACGAAGTCTAAATCTGGTAAATTTACTCTTCCTTCAGGGCAACTAACAACAGTGTTTTAATATCAATTTAAAAAATAAGTAAAATTAAAAATACTATTTAAGAAACCCTATTTTTTTCCCTTTCCCATATTATTCTTTCCAAGAAAAGCACTTTATTACTTTTTTTCGTTTTCTTTAGGAACGATATCTTTAATTTGAAGTTATCTACATCAACATCTGCTTCTTTTCATTCGCTGAAATAAGCTGCGTGACATTTGATTTATGTGAATAATAAATAAAAAAAGCAGAACACTGATCAAAATGGAGGTTAAGTAGAACTCTGACCTAACAACAAAATAAACATCAACAAAAAAAAAAAAAAAAACAACGAAAACACTGATAAACTTTTAGGATTAATTCGAAGCATTACATGTCGTACTTTACAATAGACCTCCGGTCGCAGTGCTTGGCTTCTCTGCCATCCACATTCACTACATAATATAACATGTCGTACTTAACTGAATTAGTATTATTAAGTAATGATTATTGTCCTTATTTTAAAAATAAAACTGTATGACTCTCGTCATATTTAAACTTCAAGTATTAGTGGAAAGTAATAGTGATGGGCAAACTCCTTGAATTAATAAAGATAATAAAACGTTATCCTGAAATTATTTACATTATTCTTGGTTAGCCTCTTGCTTAGACTGTAATATACATTCAAGTTCAAATCACTCATTTATGAATTAAAACAATGACGATATGACGAACTCTTTATAAACATTTTTAAACAGAGCTAAAGTAACAGTCCAGCTTATTACAATTAGGATCTGAACCCATTTTTAGCTAATGTGAGCAGCTGTGCCAGCAGTATTTCCAAACACTTCACAAACAGTTATTCGCAAATAGATCTTAAAATAGCATATTTAATCTATCATTGATATTTTTTTTTTAATCTTTAATTTAAAATATTTTGAAATTGTCAAGTATCTTTCAGATTTATTGTTTGAATCATACATCCATTATGATTTACCCTTTTTTAAAATAATTCTGTTTACATAATAATTTAATCATGAATCAATACGTCTAAAAATTCTGAAATGTAATATTTGATATTTATCACGACATGTTGTTTGAGTTATTGAACCGACAAGATTCCGTCAAGACACAGAATTGATGCCTTCGTAAATGTCATACAGAAAATGTCAAAAGTACATTCAGACGACACGAAAAACATCCATTAAACATCCATTTAAAATTTACAAATTGAAATGGGTGAAGAATTTTAAATTGAATACTCCTGGAAAAGACTGTAAAATAGTTTTCTTTCACTAGCTTTGCTTAGGTCAGAAGCTATCCAGACATAGCAACAGTGATTATCTTAATCTCAAGAATATGTACTGTATGTCCAGGGAGCAGCTCAGAATCCACATTCATAAGCGGAGATTTTTGCTTAATTTGCAAACGAAAAGTATGCAAGACTTTTTAATCATATGAGTTAGTCAGAAAATACTATAATTATTATTCAGATCTATAAGAAATTAAAGAATTGTTTTCATTTAAAAGAGGAGAATAAAATTGGAAAATATCATCCTTGTTCTCTTGAATAGACATTTTCATGAGTTAGCTTTTGAAATGTTTTAATTTTATCTTTGCCCTTTAGGTTACTGAAAAGTTAAGATTTCAATCATCATGATTATTATTCAAAAGTCTAGCGGAAAACGATAAGGAAAAAGAAATACAATTTAAAATTGAGAGAAGTTAACATTCATTACGTAAATAAAAAAAAAAACCCAGTTTGATTTGTGAATAAATTAAAAAAAATTGTGATGGATGTACAGTGAGTTCGGAAAGTCTCTCCGCAGTGAGTATTTTAGGTTTTATTAAAACAAAACAAAGTTCGTGAACCATATTTTGAAAATGTTTCTTTAGCTAATGACAAAAAAAAAAAAAAACGTTTTATACATTCTACGGTTCTCAATTGATCTTTAACTATTCTTTTCTTTTCCTCAGTTTTGTTGTCACTGAACATCTGTTTTTTTTTTTTTTTTTTTGAGATTTATCAATGCGAGTAAGTTGAAAGTTTGCATGCCAACGATGCTGTTTCTGAAAGTAGAGGAAATAATATATTAAAAACTTTATTTGTAAATAATAGTATATTTACGGGATGCACACAAATTTTTCGTTATAATTTTCCATTCGCTGAAAATTCATTAAATGAACAAATACTATCTTCAAACTGCCAAAATTAACTTTACTTAAGTAAAAACCAGCTGAAATTAAGTGAAAGAAATTTAATTATGATACAATTTATTATACGATAAAAACTTTATTGATGGCAGTTACAGATAATTGTTCTGCTTTTGATTATTTTTCTAAACAATTGTTAGAATTAGACAAATATCACCAGAGAAAGAGAATTTTTTTAAGCTGGAAACATAGACTGTTTGAATAAATATGGTTTCCAAAGAAGAAAATCCATTCATTGGTTAAAATGTTATTGCACATTTTTGTTTGTAAGCTAAATGTTTAAAAATACAAAATACATACACCTGTAAGAGAAAATGATGAGCATTTATGAAATTAAACCAAAAATTGGTAAGAGGATATGTTTTTTTGTTTTTTAACCATTTCTTCTTTGAAAAAAAAGGTAAGAAACTTTTTTATTTTCAATAATAACTCTTCTGCTTTCTGTTTATATCAGATCACGATGATGAAATTGTAATAAATGAAAGCCATTAATGTTATTTGTGTAAGAGGAATTGACCGATAATAGGCATTCTGATAACAGTTAAGTAAATGCGAATCGAAATCCAATGTTTATATATTCGTCGAGTGATTGTTTCTCTCTCTCTACCATATGACTCGAAACTTGACCTCAAACAACATATTAAACATAGTACAGGCATTTGAAGCCGAATGAATACAGAGAAATAAACCGAATTTATATTAATAAAACATAGCTCATGAGGAATTGATTTGACCTAAGGTTAAACAGTATAAACTTTTCTCTTTAATGATATATCCGTTTCTACTAGGGGTTTGTTGATATTGATAATTCAGTTTTAGTTGATATTCCGAGTTGAGGAGGATTGTAAATAATGGAGAATTTCATAAAGCAGTTTAAGCTTGCTTTACTTATTCCACTGAAGACTGGTTTTGATTGGCATTATTCCTATTTTTCAAATAGACAATCAATTCTTCTCTATTCCCTTCTTTATAATATAAAAACTAGATGTTACATATATAAATATACAAGGCGAACTTTTAAATCTTCTAGGAGGCTAAGAAGATGAATATTATTTTGATGGGAAAAAATCCAAATTACTTGTTATCATATTATGAAGGCAATGAAGAAATACCTACAAATAAAACGATCGTAAAGAAGTATATTAGACTCTTCAAATAAAAAGAAAGAAAAAAAGATCTGATTGTCTCAGCAATCGATTGAATCCGTTAAGAGAAAGATGATGTTATAGTAATGTTATTAAGATGTAAGAGCCTCAGACGCAAAGATCACAGAAAAAAGGCAATCAAGTGATCTTGAAACGAGTTTGCAAGTTATAAAGCAACATAAAGCTGGTAAGCTCATCCCTGTGATCTCACATGACTTCTGATGGTATCATTCTACAGTGATGACGGTTTTGAAAAATAAGGATAAAAACGTAGAGGCTATGAAAGGATCTGCTTCCATTAAATCGAAGAAGCAATAACAAGGTCTTTTTCTAATCTAAAGCTACAAAGTTCAGCAACAGTCTTGGTGAATATTTTGATGTCTTCTCTCTTTCATCATTACAAATGTTCTAGTTTGTTATTAATAATAACTGTTAATAATCCATTATCAGTGAAATATACATTGTTTGGGACAGTATACTAATTACGGTCAAGCCCCTAATCCTTATAACTCTGTTGATTTAATGTATCGACTTACGTCCGTTCGACTACGTCCTGCCGGATGGAATAGAACCTGGACATAAGTTGAAGGATAATTGTACATAGTAGACTGATGCTATTGAAGACGCTGCCACTACTTTCTTCCTTATAGATGTGAATCCTGGACTCTGTATGTGAACCAACCAGAATAGATATTTATGGATACAGAAATAAGATTCAATCGTTACACTGCTGATTACTTAAATGAAAAAGAAATTTTAGATATAATGTAAGAATTCAAAAAAATTCCATTTATCAAATATCTCAAAATCGTATATCGTTGCAATTGAAGAATTTTAAGAATGGAGAACTTTAAAATTCCAGTTCAGAGATCGTTAAAGGCAAGAGATCTACAGTGAGAGAACGATGGTATTAGAGCTGGTATAACATATGTAAGAAAGAAGAAGGCATAGATAAATAAATTAAATAAGTTAAGGTTACTACTGGCCTGTCTGGCTATTCGGTTCGCGGGGAATAAAGCTCCAGGCGTTTCCTAACCAAGGAAGTAAGTTGCCGTCTGTTGTTAGCCGACGCTCGCCCGCCTTTAACTCTCGGTAAAAGAAACCCGATACCCATTTTACAGAGGGCTGGATGAATCTTAGGACTTTAGCAACCAGCGTACATTGATGAAACACTTCAATTATTAAATAGAGATTATTTCTATAAAAGGAAATTATAATGTAAGACAGTTGTTTCTAGAGGTCATTTCAATCATAGATTAATCTCTTCGGCATATATAAAATTTGTTATATAAGATGTTTTTTTGCAAAATAAAGAAAAACATAACCTTGTAAAAAATATTGGAAGTTTCAAGCTTCAAGAGGATCCCTTCACTTGTTCAAAATTATTAAGATGCATACAAAAATTCGATAAGGAAGCGCGCAAATAACAATACATTAATAACTATAAATATATATACAAGGCGAATTTTAAATCTCCTAGCAGGCTAAGAAGATGAATATTATTTTGATGGAAAAAAAAAATCCAAATTACTTGTTATCATATTACGAAGGCAATTAAGAAGTACGTACAAATAAAATGATCGTAAAGAAATATATTAGACTCTTCAAATAAAAAGAAAAAAAAAGAGATCTGATTGTCTTAGCAATCGATTGAAATCCGTTAAGAGAAAGATGATGTTATAGTAATGTTATTAAGATGTAAGAGCCTCAGACGCAAAGATCTCTCCAAAGCTGTCACTTGTGTTTCCCAAGGGTAACGACATGGTATCCTAAACCTGTGATTAGGCAGACAGCTGGTAAAAGGATACTAATGGTGTTAGAGCCAAGTATTGGAACGACAGACCATATGGCAATCTTCTCTGCGAAAGAAAGTGTGGATGTGGTCTACAATCACGGCATCAATCTTAGTTTTAGACTAAATTAAAAAAGCTTTTCATGTTTCTCGGAACAAAGAAAGATTAGCCAAAGTGACAGAAAGATAATTGACATAATGTAGATTGCATGGAAAATTTTGAAAACGTTCAATAAAGGCATTTAGAATAAGATTCCCTAGCTTTTAGTATTTTAAAATTATTCTTTTACTTTCTGATAATTTTAGAAAACATAACAAGAGACAAGATTTCAATAAAAAAGCTGAAATATAATAAATTTCAAATTTAAAAACAAAACTGGATCCTTAGCATTTTTTTTTGCATGAGCAGTAAGAATCCGAACCCAGAATTTACATTTAGAATAATAATAATAATTTGCAAAATTATTTAATAGTTTGGAACTTTACAATATTTCAATTACAGACCTGCAAAAAACATCATTATTAGGCACAACTTATATTTTACGAAGATACTTGGATAATTCTTAGGTCTCTCGGTGAGACTTCAGTAGTTCAATAAATCCAGTCAAAGATGTGTTCTTTTTGTCTTTGTACTGTGTCAAATGTTGATAATAATAATAATAATAATTATTTATTTATTTATTTATTTATTTATTTATTCATTTATTAAATTTATACAATTCAGTCCCGTTAGGCATTTAAATTCCTATCAATAGGTGCTGTTATTTTATTATAATACATAATAATTAATTTTAAAAATTACATTTAAATAAATTTTACAAAATAATTTCTTTTATTTATTATTTTTTTTAAATTTTATTCATTTATTAAATTTATATAATTCAGTCCCGTTAGGAATTCAAATTCTTATCAACAGGTGCTGTTATTTTATTGTAATACATAATAATTATATTAAAAATTATATTTAAATAAATTTTACAAATGTTACAAAATCAACTTATCATCCTGAAACATATTGAAACAAATATATTAGCAAACAACATATTAGCACAAACATAAAATTAACAATATATTAACCAATATTATCCAATATTCAATTTTTTACCTTATTTTTTACAATTGAAATTCTTTTATAACTAGTTGACCCGTGCGAATAATTCGCACCAAAAAACCACTTTTGAGAAAGGTTGACCCGTGCGAATAATTCGCATGGTATCTTGATCAGTCGCCGAATGGTAATGTGGAAATAAATAAATGAACAGATTATCAATAGATGGCACCTTCTACATTTTTATAAAAAGAATTTTAAAAGAAAGTTTTTTAACGAAAAGAATAATTTAAACAGTTTGTTTATTTTTCGTCATTAGCGGTGAACGTAATCTTCAAAATATCTCAATCATTGATTTTTATGAAGTATTAAGTGAGATAAAAAAAAAAAAACCACCTTTGAGAAATAATATATAAGTAGTTGACAAATTGTTATGTTTTTTATTGTAATAAGTCGTTTATTTTTATTAAAACATAAATCTTTGTTTTTTTTTTTTATCTGTTCTTATTAAATAAACGATTAAATATATTTTTAAAGTGCATTTTTATTCCAAAAAGGATGTATTAGAAGTTACGACGCTACAGTATTATTTGAAATTTTGTTTCGCTTTCGAAAAATAAGTCGCTTCTGTTAAAGCGTGTGTACATTTTTATAAAAAGGTTTTTAAAATAAAGTTTCTAAAGAAAACATTATTTTTAAACAATTTGTTTATTTTTCGTCATTAGCGGGGAACGTAATCTTCAAAATGATGTCTCAATCATTGATTTTGATGAAGTCTTGAGGGAAATATGCCGTACCGACACGAAAACACCTTTGAGAAATAATATATAAGGATCTTTAAATATATTTCAATTTATACTCATGGACAAAAAAATTAGCGCACCAAGAAATAATTGCGGGATCGTAACGAAACTTGCAATGAAGGCACATGTCGGGGAGATATGCAAATGATTAGAAATGCAGCGTGATTGCGCATTACGTATAGCCGGTAGAGGGCGTTGAACATCGTACTCTGTGGAGTATAAAACAGGTAACCAAAGCGTGTTTGAGTGTGCTGAATCATTTACAAAGGAAGAGCTGAGGTAGACATGCCATTATGCCGTGTTGGAAGACAGTATACGCAGTTGTCGCAGTTTGAGAGAGGGAGAATCGTCGGGATGATGGAAGCTGGGTGGTCAGCTAAGCGAGTAGCTCGTCAATTAGGCCGCTCTGATTGTGTTGTGAGGAGGTTTTGGGACCAGTGGACCCGAGAGATGTCATGTACACGAAGACCAGGCTCAGGACGCCCTCGACAGACCAGTCGTCGAGAAGACCGCCACATAGTCAGAAATGCACGCGTACAGTCAACTGCTTCATCGGCCGCCATCCAGGCACAGAGAGCACCTTCACTAGGGGCCGCTGTGTCTTCTCGAACCATACAAAGGCGCCTGGCTGAAGGACAGTTGGTATCGCGGCGCCCGTTACGTGTGCTGCCCTTGACGCCCACCCATCGACGCCTCCGTTTGGAGTTTTGCCGCGCACGAGGAAACTGGACTGCAGCGGAATGGAACCAGGTCGTCTTTAGAGACGAATCGAGATTCAATCTCGGTAGTGATGACAATCGTGTTCGTGTGTGGAGAGCCCGTGGTGAACGCTTCAATTCTGCCTTTGCTGTACAGCGACACACCGCTCCCACAGCTGGTGTGATGGTATGGGGTGCCATTGCCTACAATACACGGTCACCCCTAATATTGTTCCGTGGCACCATGACAGCCCAGCGGTATGTTCATGAAATCCTGCAACCACATGTGTTGCCACTCATGCAACGGCTCCCAGGAGCCATTTTTCAACAAGACAATGCTCGGCCTCATACGGCAAGGGTGTCACAAGACTGTCTCCGCACTGTTACTACTCTTCCTTGGCCTGCCCGATCCCAAGATTTGTCTCCAATCGAGCATATCTGGGATCATTTGGGACGACGAGTTGGGCATCCCACGAGTTTGAACGAACTAGAGGCAAGGTTACAGCAAATATGGAACGAAATGTCTCAAGACATCATACAGAACTTGTATGACTCAATGCCCGATCGTATCGCATCGTGCATTCGCGCTAGAGGGGGTCCGTTCTTTTGCCTTTTTCTCTGAAATAAATTATCCTTTTTCTTTGATTTTCTTATCATTTACTTATATCAAAGTAGTCATTACGTATGTAAATTTTCGTTTCATTTTGACGACTCCTTCTTGGTGCGCTAATTTTTTTGTCCATGAGTGTATATCATTAAAGGTTTTCTATATTACATGATTTAAATTTCTTATATCATATTTTTAGTTTTTAATTTTCAATTTTTTTTTTAATTTTTGTTTTTTTTACATTATTTTACAATTAAGTTCCGTTAGAAGCTGTAGGCTTTCATCAACAGGTGCTTCAGTTAAATAATATAAAAACCTCTACAGTATATAATACAAAAAACACTACTTCTAATATGATAATGTATTAATGGCATGCTGAAAAAATTGTGGGTTAGTTGAAGAATAAAAATCACTATAGCAATAGATTAGAAGTAAAAGAATTGCATAAGAATCAATATCAATAATAATACAAAATTATAAATATAAAAAATATTAAAATTAATTAAGTATCTTTAATACAACACAAATAATAATAATAATAATAACTTGTCCTCGACTCGTCGGTGACTCACCATTGTGTTGTTTACTTGCATATACAGTGACGGTAGATGGTGAAAACGCTCTTAAGAATAGCAAAACATTGAAAAAGCCTAAACTTGAACTGCTTGATAACGAAGTAAATCCGTAAATTTTACTGTAAATCCGTATTTTTCTATATTTTCTGATAATCCGACCTTTTTTGCGTACCGACCATATCCACAGTCCCAAAGGTGACGGATTAGAGGGGTTCTACTGTAATAATAATAATAGCATAATTACAAGTAGCCTATGATTTACTAGTCAATGAATTTAAACACGGACGACAAGACTTTCGCGATTAATATCTATTGGCAATATTCTTAAAAATTAGTGTTGGAACAGCTCTCAGAAATACCGACTAAATTTCAATATCCAGAAATTACTTGAAGAAGATGGCACTTCTTTTTTGAAGACTAAAAAGCAATAATCAAAATATATCGGTTTTTTTTGTTTGTTTTTTTTGTTACAATGTTGGAAGCATTGAAAATTAATATTTATAACTGATTCAATTGCTCGCAAAAAAGAAGATGGTGGTCAAAGGAAATAAAATCTCTGCGATCACCAGCGTAACAGCAGCAATATTTAAAGGTAGTAGCAGTAGTAGTAAATTCTGTTAAATTATCTATGCTAAATTATACTCCTAAGTCATCTTGTCTTCTCCTTTCTGGACAAATAAGTTTATAAAAACTAAAATTTTTACATGTATTGATTCTGCTGCTTTTCATTCTTTTTAACAGAATTCTCATTTAATTAAACATTAGCTACAACAAGAGCTTGGAATACTGGGCTTATGAATAATTTAATGCAAAATTTACTTTAAATCGGTCTCACAAAGCTGTGATGCTGTTTGGAGACTTGATGAATAGTTTTTGAGATCAATAATCGAGGCTCCAGATGCTGAGATAGCAAGAATTCTCTTGGGAAGACAATGCATCTCTTCGTGTCATCGTCCACCAATCACTGTTGCAACCCGATAAAAAGAAAATCAATGATCTGGTCACTTTGCCTATTTTCACTATAGGCAAATGAAGTTAATGAATATTTACATTTTGCTCATAGGGATTTTGTAGAAAGCATTTAGAAAACCCTGAGGATAATTTATAATTGATACAGTTGTGAAAGTACAATTACGGAATAGTTATTATTTTTTTTTCCAATCAAACAGTCAAAAATGGAATAAACAATAATGTATGGAAAATTTCAGATTGCTCAATTTCCTTGGTAAACAATATCATTCTTAAGTTATTAGTGAAAATAATTGATTTCGAATAACATAAATGTCATATGAATATTACTTTTCATAATTTCCTTTAAGCTGAATTTGAATTTCATTGACTGTCTATGGATATGGCTGTCGACATGAACAGTTTTCTTTCTATTTGTCCATTTTTCTGTTTGTTTGTAATATTATCACGACAAAACGGTTGGACAGTTTTACATAAAATTAGATAAGTAGCTTATTTATGGTCCAGCGTAAAATATACATTGACTTTATTTTAGTCTGCACCTTTCCATCTCAAAAACGAGTCCGAGAAATCCCGTGCTAAAATAGCTTTACAAATTTCTTACGATTCTTTCTTACGATGCTTTCTTATGATTCAACTTAAAATATGAGCACAATTATTTCCTCTTCCAAAACCAGATAACGAACAAAAAAGACAAAATAACAACAGATGAACAAGTAACAATAGCAAATTAACGTGCATGAGAGTATTAGTAATGTAAAATGTAAAAATCAAAGATCCACTGAGCT
>JAFIDM010012231.1:74274764-74310932 GCA_023159025.1 Thereuonema tuberculata
TATTATGAAATAGTAATAAATGAAATTATCGTGACATACTGTATTTAAAGGGTGTAATATTTATTGATTCTTCGGATTGCCGCTAAAGGTGTTGGCGCTCCAGTCTCCGCTCTATCGATGATTCAGTCAAGTTTCATATTTATTCTCCTTTCAACAATTACATCAATATTTCAAATTAATTATTAATGATTTAGTTCGAAACTAAAAATTATACATTATGTATCGTTAGGGAAATCATACCCAGGAAATTTTGTAAGATTCTTTATAGCCTTGTATTTTAATTTGTCAATCAAGGCAAATTTTGTAATAGGAACTCTTTGAAATGATCTGAAGAATTCACTAATATGAATTCCTATTGAAAACTAATACAGAAGTTCCTAGAAAATAAAGTTGGACCTCTAAAAAAATGATTCCTTTCATCAGAAGCAAGCACTTCTTTACCACACAAAATCGGCAGAGATTTTACTTAAATGTCAATAAGATAGAAGATTTAAATTTCAGAAAAGACATTATAATTTCAGAAAAGATATTATAAGCTCCAAAACATCAGAATATTTAAAACAGTTAATTCATTTGAAAGCATTAATGCCAACCATAAATGAAATAAATTGGTTCAAATTAAAAAAAAAAAAAAACACTTACGTAATAAATTCAGATTTTTTGTTCACAGGTGGGATTCTGAATATAATAATAGGTTATATTATCTTTTTCTAATTACACTGGAAGGTTAAAACTAAGTTACAAATGTTTTTTATTTTATATTTTTTTAATACACCGGGTAGTCATAATTAAACAGGTGTTTGGGACACGATAGGCAAAAAACTGTTGGGCTAAAACGGTCAAATTTCATATATATACTATTCAGGCCATGGGATTACGTTTTCGCAGAAAATTTTTTTTAGTTCCGAATGTCGCCACCAGCGGGGTGGGGAGCTGACGCTATATACTGATAGCCGCACAGTGACAGACAACAGACATCAGGTACGCGGATGTAAGCCTTAACATGAGTGGCATCGGTCAGTTCGACCTGCTTCACAATGCTCTGAAAGTTATTTTACTCAATGCTGTGTATACATGATCGTGCGTTGCTCGTAAAAATAACTAAACATAATTAATAAAATAACAGTAATGCGTCCATTGCACTACAGTTATTCCGAATAACGAAGAGCCTACGGAAAGGGCCCATGACTATTACCAATTTGGGAAACATTATCTTACGTTTTGAAAATGTTGTATCTTTACAAGTGCAACCTGGACGCGGACACAAATCGGTATCAAAAGAAGTTGAAACTGTTGCAACGTCCATAGTGAAAGCGAATGCTGCACACTGATCCAGCAATGCTCGGACAGTATCTAGGCAACTGGATATGCCATATGCCATATTCAACTGTATGGAAATACATGCGCAATGTGCTGAAGTTTATCCCTTACAGGATTAGCCAAGTCCAACGACTGGTTCAAGGGGATGCGGAAACGCGCCTCCATTCTCTCACCTGTTCCTAGCTCGGATAGAAGTGGACGATGCTTGGCCTTGGAACATTCTATGGAGTGATGAGGCGCTTTTTTTTATCTCAGCGGTACTGTGAATACACACAATTGTAGGATTTGGGCTACTAAGAACACATATCCTATTGGGCAGATGCCGTTGTATCCATTGAAGGTCACAATGTGGTGTGGCTTTACTGTCTCCTTCATAATGGGTCCGTACTTTATCGAAGAACTGCAATCAACAGCACCAGTGATATAAACTGCAGTGCGATATCAACAGATGCTGCGAAATTTCGTTATTCCAGAACATTCAACAGCGTGGATGTCTTTAAAAAGCTAAAGTACCCCTCACTGCAGGCCTATACAGGCCTATTGGGGCGCAGGAGGTCAGGCTCCGGTGATGCAAACAACGGGACGAAGTTGGGGCCAGGTGGTCAGCCCGACGCCCGCCCACCTTTACTCCCGGGAAAGAAACCCGGTACCCATTTGAGAGAAGGTTGGGTAGACCCTAGGACCCGTTTGGAAATGAAAGGAGCGTGGAAAAATCCCGCCCTCCGCCGAGGCCGGGAATCGATCCCGTCACCTCCAACCCGCAGCCCAGCGCCCTGACCACTGGACTACCGGGCCCACGTGGATGTCTTTACACGACTGTATTGAAGCAGGATGGAGCGATGGATTGACAATGCAGGGTATTCCTTCTTTCTAAGCCTTAACCGAAGTTTCCTTTGAATTGCAGACAAATATTTTCTATAACCTATATAAAAGAAGTCCTACATCAGCATTTCACCGATTACCACATAATTAGTCGAGAATTCCCGACGAAGTGAACCGTCACATTCGCCTAATCTCACGCCATGTGACTTTTGGTTGTGGGGTTACTTGAAAGCATTGGTTTATCAAGGACACGTTGATAGTTTGGCAACACTGAAAGACAGAATACTGCTTTCAAATTTGTGGAGACAAATTTGTGGAAATTTCCTGCGGGCCGCAGTAGAATCTATAATCCATAGAATGTAGATTTTGGACCACATGCAAGGAGAACATATTGAACCGTATTTGTAACTGATGAACAATAAAACCTATCATCAACTATAGGCTTTTGTTTTTTTTCCTAAGTCTGATTAGCTCACCATACAGCGTCAGCTTCAATCCTGTTGGCGCCATTCGGAACTAAAAAAAATTTTCTGCGAAAACGTAATCCCATGGTCTGAATAGTATATACATCAAATTTTTTGGCTCAACAGTTTTTTGCCTATCGTGCTCCAAAACCTTCTGTTTAACTATGGCCACCCGGTATAAAAATAAAACCTAAAATTATCAGAAAACGGTATTTTTTAGCATAAGGTTTGTGCAAATAACGTTGAACAGTAGTACACTATCGCCAAAATGCAAATCAAAATGTTTCATAAAAATGTGCTACCAGAGAACTGGTTACCGTTCATTTTTAGAAATTTAGTGATTCTTGGCCAGACAATTCAAGAAAATCCAAATAATCCTTTCTTTAACTGACTTGCTATTGTTGCATGAACAAGGGGGTTGAAACAAGCTAATTACCGTCAGAAAATTGAGTATTTCAAGAATGGTGGAGTTAAGGCTATAAAAACAGTTTAGTAATTCTATGTAAGAACATATATAAAGGACAGGAAGGCTTGTCCTTTATATGTTGAAAAATGTTTGAAGGATCTCTTAGCTCCACAAGATCTTAAGATGATTATTATCTACAGATGACAAATTATGTCAAAGAAGTATTACCCTTTCTCAGCTTCCTTCGTAAACTTCCCAAACTGGAAGAAGAATTCAACATATAATTTGGAACATTAAATTGTGCAGCAAAGTCTTCAAACAAAAGTCAAGATTGAGTCTGCAATTTGATTTCAGAACGACATTTATCTGGTGATAAAAGATATCAGTCATTAAGGAAATCAATTCTTTTCAGTGTTACTCCATTGGAAGAATGGGAATCCTTTTTAATGGCTATGCAGATCTTCACAGATCTTTGAGGGATGGAGAGTAAATTTGAATGAACTATGTGTTAATGGAGAAACACTCACTGAACTTGTTCTTTTATTTGTGATGTAATGGACCCATGATTCAGACTGGTAGATGATAAAACTTGCCCAGGTGGCCTGCATAGTATCTTTGATCGAATTGATGATATGGATCCGATTGAGTATGCGTGCCACAACACTGAAAATGAAAATGATACCTGAAATACAATTTCTGAGAATTTCAACTTTCACTTTGTAAGCAGGCTTAAAATTCACAACAGTAATTCCTTGCTGAAATATGCAGTAATTTATTGAAGGAATTGAATAATTTTCTTTCTTATTATATTTTTAAAAATGTATTTTTACGTGCGCAGAAATTATAGTTGATGAAAAAACTGCCGTCGCACAAGTTAAAAAAGAGGATTCTTTAAAAGGTTAAAAACATTTAAAAGATGTTTAAAAAAGGGGGGGGGAACTACTAGTTTCGACTCCGTTTCTATTGGAGCCTTCATCGGGTAAAGAACGAAAGAAACTAAAGGGACTTAATAACTTAGTGAATCCCATAATGCCTGAGGTGGAACGAGAGCATGCCGGTCATTATTGGAGGGGTTACATTTCAATAGTTAAGGGTGGGTGGTGTGGTTGTTTTATTTGAATTTTTTTTTTATTTTATTTTTTGTTTATTTATTTTTTTTTCCTTTCCTTAAGTTTCCTGTGTAGGCCGTATTCTTGAATGCTGTTAACGGATAAACATTCATTATATGTATTAGGCTCGGAGAGGATGTAAAAGGATTCTTTGCAACGTCGTCGTAAATCATTGGATTCACGGTCGATGATAGTAACTTGCGAAAAGTTGATGGTGTGGCCCGTATTTTTTGAATGGGATACCGGGTTGTAATTGAGGTCATTGTTTTTGAGGGCATATTCGTGCTGATATACCCGTTTTTTCAGTCTCTGTTTCGTTTCTCCGATGTAACGGCAATGGTGTCCCTTGGAGCACGGAATGGAGTCGATGATCCCTTTCTCCTCCAAAGGATCATTGTGTTGCCGAGGACTCTTAAGATTACCGCACATTTTAGCTAAGGTATTGCGACTGGGGGCAGCTAAAGAAATATTGTACGGCTGTAGTAATTTGGTTAAGACGGGGAATAACACCGGATGGAAAGGGATGGAGACGTATTTTTTATTATTGTCCAAGGGTGTGCTGCTTTTATCATTCTGATAAAGGTCCCGTGTAATCCGTACGATTTGTTTATTCAAAAAGTGCGGGGGATAACCGTTGGCGTGGAATAAACATCTTATTTTGAAAACTTCCTGCTGGAAAAGGTCAAGATGGCTGGAAATATTGGAGGCACGATTGATTGCCATCCTAAGATTATTGACCTTATAGGACATGGGGCAATAGGATTTGTAATGGGTTGTGATGGGAAGCGCTATGGATTTACGGAAAACGGAAGTTCGAAAAGAGGTGTTGCAACGTTGAATTAAAATGTCGAGAAAGGGAATGCTGTTTGTGTTGGGTTCCTCTTCCTCCTTTTTGAACCTGATATCGGGATGGATGGTGTCGAAGATTTGGAGGATGTTATTTGTGTGCGAGGTGTCGGAGTAAAAGATAAGATCATCGACGTAGTTTTCAAAATAAGATGTTTATTCCACGCCAACGGTTATCCCCCGCACTTTTTGAATAAACAAATCGTACGGATTACACGGGACCTTTATCAGAATGATAAAAGCAGCACACCCTTGGACAATAATAAAAAATACGTCTCCATCCCTTTCCATCCGGTGTTATTCCCCGTCTTAACCAAATTACTACAGCCGTACAATATTTCTTTAGCTGCCCCCAGTCGCAATACCTTAGCTAAAATGTGCGGTAATCTTAAGAGTCCTCGGCAACACAATGATCCTTTGGAGGAGAAAGGGATCATCGACTCCATTCCGTGCTCCAAGGGACACCATTGCCGTTACATCGGAGAAACGAAACAGAGACTGAAAAAACGGGTATATCAGCACGAATATGCCCTCAAAAACAATGACCTCAATTACAACCCGGTATCCCATTCAAAAAATACGGGCCACACCATCAACTTTTCGCAAGTTACTATCATCGACCGTGAATCCAATGATTTACGACGACGTTGCAAAGAATCCTTTTACATCCTCTCCGAGCCTAATACATATAATGAATGTTTATCCGTTAACAGCATTCAAGAATACGGCCTACACAGGAAACTTAAGGAAAGGAAAAAAAAAAAAATAAACAAAATAAAAAAAAAATTCAAATAAAACAACCACACCACCCACCCTTAACTATTGAAATGTAACCCCTCCAATAATGACCGGCATGCTCTCGTTCCACCTCAGGCATTATGGGATTCACTAAGTTATTAAGTCTCTTTAGTTTCTTTCGTTCTTTACCCGATGAAGGCTCCAATAGAAACGGAGTCGAAACTAGTAGTTCCCCCCCCCTTTTTTAAACATCTTTTAAATGTTTTTAACCTTTTAAAGAATCCTCTTTTTTAACTTGTGCGACGGCAGTTTTTTCATCAATTATTATATTTTTATTGTTAAAATGTCTTACGAAGTTTTTCATTTCCTTCTAATAGCTTTATTCAATAAAAAGTGCCTTTTTTTTGTGTGAATGGCTATTAATACCGCAAAACAACCAAACAAATTAAAAAGCTTTCATTCATCACATATCACGATTTGCTCCATTTCGTAACTTGGAAGTTTTTTTGGTTAATTTGAAATATAACTCTTGATCTTAAATAACAAACTGTAACCTTTTCAATTAACGTAGTAAAATGAAAAGGTTACAGTTATTTCCATAACATAGTAATGTGAAGCTCATGAAGTTTTATGAATTCATTTAGAATTTGTTTTGCTTGTTTGTTTTATATCGTACTAGCAAAAACACCCGTGATTCGTGCTGGTTAAAAAAAAAGTTGTCCTAATGTGAAGAAGGAAGAAATTGTAATTGTAAGATCACTTCGAACCTTTCCAATTGCTTAAAATGAATGTTATATTCGTATTTTGTAACCAGAAAACTCGAAAACCCCGTAGATATCAAATTTCATCGAGGTTTGAGGAAATAAGACTTCCTGCCCCTTTCTGTCCTTTTTCGTTTCCTTAGGGAAAAAAAATTGCCAATACCTGAGAAAACGTTTAAACCAATTCTAAAGGAACTTTAAAATTTAAAGTTTCTATATCTAGCAGTTTCGACTGTGCGTTGATGAGTGAGTGAGAACACCTATGCAAACCCATCCCCTCTGATCACCCTTCGGGTATTTTTTTTTTTTTTTCGAAAACCATTTGAACTCATATTTCTTCATTTTATAAGAAGAGTATGTTTCACGAGCTTAATGTTCTAGCTTAAACAGTCCCAAGATAAACAGTCCCACTGCAAGAAAGTCCCCTGCCCCGGTTCCCCCTCTCTGTTCAATCTTCGAACATTTTTTTATTTTGGAAAAACCCTTGAACATGTATTTCTTTATTTTGTAAAAACAGTATTTTTCCCGGGCTTTACATTTCTAGCTTGGGGGTTCTGAAAAATTCGTTTCCCATCCCCGTTTCTTTTTTCCATTCACCTTTTAGGTATTTCTTTTTCTTTTTGAAAAATTATTGGAATATAATTTCAACATTTTCTAAGAAGAGTGTTTTTCCTTAGTTTCATATTTCTAGCTTAAGCAGTTTCTCAGATAGGCGGACCCTTCCAGAAATTTTGCCCCTCCCATTTACATCCTTTAGGATACCAATATCGAAAATTCGCCGAATACGTATTTTTTTCGATTTTGTCAACGAACACTCATGTAAAATTTCGTGTTTCCAATTCAAATAGTTTCCGAGATATGCATACCCTTCAGGAAAGTTGCCCTCCCCCACTATGTTTACACCCCTTAGAACGACAATGTAAAAAAATTGTCGAATTTGACAAAGAACACTCATTTCAAATTTCGTATTCACAACTCAAACGGTTATATCATCATGATATGCATATCTATCAAGGAAGTTGCCTCTCCCTTTTACACCCTTTTGGAGTGATATTTTCAAAAATCCTTTCTGAGTGAGCTACTACGTCATAAAGATAACTCTTACTTAAAATTTCTATTTCCTGGGTTCAGGGGTTTCGGCTGAGCGTGTGTCAGTCAGTCATTTAGTGGGCTTTGCCTT
Source organism: Thereuonema tuberculata (assembly GCA_023159025.1). Classification (NCBI taxonomy): domain Eukaryota; kingdom Metazoa; phylum Arthropoda; class Chilopoda; order Scutigeromorpha; family Scutigeridae; genus Thereuonema; species Thereuonema tuberculata. The sequence goes on from JAFIDM010012231.1 coordinate 74,282,411, forward strand.
TATTTATTAAGATTTTATATTTGTAACTTAACTTTTATCCTAAAAGATAAAATAAAAATAGATTTTTAAGGATTTTGTCCCCTTAGTCTACTTTTTTAATTAGGTAATACATAAAATACTTGAGACAAAGTTTCATTTAAGTATTGTTGTTTCGTTATTTCGTTGTTTTAATTCATAAAGTATATCTTTTCCGATTTAAACTTGCCTCTTCCAAATAAAACTCTAAGGTTTCGAAGTCGTGGAACTTTAATAGTACAAAAGGAAATTAAAAAAAAATTACAAAACATAACGAAAAGAGGTAAGATCATAATAAATCCTAAACAAAAAGAGATAGTGGACCTTGAGGATTTTGACATTACCTTCAACAAAGTTTATAAAGATCTTAATTTTATTAATTTAAATCAATCTCTAAAATTTAAGTCAGGAAAATGTATGTTTTTTTTTTTTAAGATATCTTGATCGCAGCTGATGCGATTGACGGACGGACTACTTATCATAGAATTCTATAACCTTTATTTCTATTTTCTTTCTGATGCATTTTAGGGTCTAAAGCATTATGTCAAATCTGTAATATCTCCTGATAGATATGAAGATATTAAAGAACGACCTTACCGTAAATCAATTTCAAATTTCAATAAATTAGCACTGATGTAGTAGCAAGCCTGTTTAGTAACACATATTATTTTTCAGTTTTTGAATAAAAATTTCCTTTCTTCAAAGAAAATATTAGAGAATCTTCCGGAATTTCATGAAAAGGGAGAACACGAGATAGGCGTGAGAAAAGCATAAAAAGGGGACGATTTCAGTTTTTATGAGCAGAAAAAGTTTCCTGGGCGAATGAATGGATTTGTTGGATTTGTTACATTTTGAAGAAAGAAAAAAAAAAAAAGATTCTCAGACAACCCCTGAGCATTCGCTTGAAATATTGTACAAGTCCGATGGAATGCAAATTGTCAGTGAGAGCAAATATGATTTCTAAATGTAACTGCGACTTCTACACTATGGTAAGGGCTTCTACAGCAACATAAAAAGACATATAATAAAACACGACGATTCGTTTAAGTAAAATGTTCGCAGTTTTCTCGGGATTTATCCAACCGGGTCGCGAACTGAATCTGTCGAAAGAAATTCAATTGCCTGTGTATTGATATCAAGATTTATGTTATCAGAAGAATACCAGCAAAATAAAAAAAAGACATGTTGTCTAGTTTTCCTTGGACTTTAAACCAAGTGTTATCCATAAAGAACACAACAACCGAACTTCAAAATCTTCGATATTTTCAATAATTGTGTTCTCTAACGGGAACTCTAATCTAATCTCGATTAGAGAACAGAAATATTGAAAATATTGAATTTATTATTGTAGGTATGATGCTTTAGAAGTTCAAGTGTTATAGTTTTTATTCTGATTGCGCTCCACCAAAATGATCTCTGAAAATGGCTAAATTGGTCATTATTTTGTTGATTATTCTTTTTTGCTTTGAAATTCTTAATATTTTATTTCATGTTAAAAGAACTTTCATTGATTTATTTTAAACTGTGGGTAATTGTTCTACTATTTGCAATTCTAGAGTTTTGTGTTAAATATTATATTAAAACGTTTGACAAAGACGAGATTCTTTGTTGGAATTCTAAGTCAGGTTGAGATGTATTAACCACATGACAGACCACTCGGATGTGGCCACATACCGTTAGTAATGAAATGACATCTTCTCCTTACGCTCAGTCGAAGATGGCAGTTTTGCGAAATATTTAGTTATTCAAACTTTTTACTGGGTTAAAATTGACAAAAAATCTTGAGAGTGTGAATATTTAATAATGATTGAATATGAGTTTCGCAGGTTTGCGTTTCAATGCGCTTTAATGCCACTTCACTATGACATAAGCCTTAATATGGCCTCTTACACGATCATTACCTAATGCACAACATGTAAAAAACTGACGAAAATAGCATGTAGGAATACTGCTATTAAGTAAATACGCAAACTATTATTTATTAAAATTTAATATCATTTCTGTTTTCAATTTTTGGTTCTAAAATGAATCAGAATGCCTTTAATATGTTGAAGAAATACATCTTGTTACTGTTATCTAGGCTTCATTAATATCTTCAAAATAGAATTATAAAGCTTACTTATTCCCTCTGCTTCAATTTCCTATAATGCTGTAAGTGCATTTTTTTCCTTCAGAATTCTTTGATTTCGATTGCCCGTTAAATCACTGCAAACGAATCCTGTTTTCTAATCGAAGAAGTTTAGTGGAAAAATTAAAAATACGCATAACAAAGTGATACATATTGATAACATCATGTGATCTCACATCGTCTCATGACAAAGTTTCATATCTCGCAGAAAGAATAAGAGAAATGGTGTAAAATTGCTCTATGCATTGTGGGTCCTTTCTTACTAAAGCCAAGAATTCATAAAGTACCATCTCTTAAGTTCTTGATAGGAGACATGATGTAACCAGTGCTCCTTGCAAAATATCGTGGCATGTTCTTAACATTAATTTACGCAATTCATTTTGATTCATTGAAGAATAATCGTAGTGGTTAAATTAGAATATTAAATTTCTGTAGTATTGAGGATAAACATTAGATTTTCAATACATCACTTTTCATTAAATATAGATTCAAAGAAACAATTAGGACAAGCATCACAACTTTAGATTTTCAATTGGAGTTGTGATGTAGATTACCAATTCTTACTAATATAAATAATTCCAGTATCATAATTACAATTACAATTTCCCATTTGGAGTTGCTAGTCTCCCATTGGGCGCCTCCCCAGGTGGCGGATTGGGGAATGCTCACCAGATATGGCGGGTACCGAGGAAATAAAATACTCGGGGTGGACCAAAACTAGCACTGCTGCCTTGCAGTATGATATTGGATTGTCAAAGGCTAGAGGAAGGAAACCTTGAGGAAAAATCCAGGTTGGGGGTTGATACAACGGGCCAGCTCCTCGTTTATCAGAAAAAGTATGAAATGCTAAAAGACACATTAAGGAACAGTCGGACGGATACAAAAAAAGACGAAAACAGCTTGATAAACGGACAATTCTTGTTGGTACATGGAATACGCGAGGAATAAGAAATAAAATGGGAGAAACAATAAACAGCTTAAAGGAGACAAAACAAGACATCATGGTTTTAACAGAAACAAAGAAAAAGGGAACTGGTGTAGAAACACAAGGTCCATTTTTACACTTTTATAGTGGAGTCCCGAAAGAAAAAAGAGCCAAAAGAGGAATATCAATTTTGATAAGAAAGAAATACAAACAGAATATTACAAGTTGGGAAGCAGTAGATAAAAACATAATCAAATTAAATATAAATTTGTTTGAAAGAAATATTGTTATTTTGGGAATATATCATCTTAGTGAGGATGAAAGCAGGCAAAAAAAGGAAGAATTTTCAGTTAAATTAAATGGAATTTTATCGGAAATAGGGAATTCAAGAGAAATAATAATGGCAGGAGATTTTAATGCTAGAACCGGAAAGAAGATAAATAATGCAGTGGTAGGTCCGTTTGGAGAAGATAATGTAAATGAAAACAGGGAAAGATTAATTGATATTTGTGAGCAAAATTCATTGAAAATTTTAAATGGATTTTTTAAGCACAAAGAAATACACAAATTTACATGGCACCAAGACAATTTACAATTGAAATCTATTATTGATTATATAATTATAAAACAAAAATCAAATTTAAAAGTACAAGACGTAAGAATTTACCGAGAGACTCTGCATGGAAGTGATCACTACTTTGTCAACTCCAAGATAGTATGCCCATTTTTACACATCTCTAATAAGGAAAAGAATGAATCTAAATTAGAAGCGTTGAATATGCCTAAAATCAAATACGAAATAGATAGCGTACAAGATGAAAGTACAACATACTTATATAAAAGAAGACTGAAGGAAAAGCTATATCGTACAGAGTTTGACACTACAGAAGAATTATACAAATATATAACTAAAAATATTCATGAAGCAGCTACGGAAGCACTGGGGAGGAAAAAAGAAAATGTGGAAATACAAATCTCTATTTTTGGAATGAAGAAATTGAACAAATGGTAAAATCCAAGAAAGAAAAATATAACAAATGGTTAAATACCAAAAAGTTAGAGGATAAAATAGAATTCAAGAAAATGCAAGCAGAAATCAGAAAGAAAGTCACAGCGGATAAGAATAAGAGTTGGGAAAAAACCTGTGGCACCATCGAAACGTATTTGGGTGGAAAAAGAAGCAGTGCGGCATGGAGAATATTAAAAAATTTGAGGAAAAATGAAAGTGGAAAAAATGCTATTGAATTCATTTCAATGGATAAATGGGAAGCATATTTTAAAGAACTTTTAAAAGAACAGAGACAGGATTATGTAGAAGAAGTTATGGAAGATTCAAATGGAAACACATAGAGAAATTATATAAGTTTGAATTTGAGGGATGTTGAAATTGCCATTAAATCCTTGAAAAACAAGAAAGCATGTGGAGAAGATGGAATACCAGCAGAATTAATAAAATATGGTGGCCAAAAGCTCTTTAAATTATTAAAACAATTAGTTGAAAGATGTTTAATTGGGGAACCACACCAAATGACTGGAAAATTGGACTACTATCGGTTATACACAAGAAAGGAAACAGAAATGACTGTAAGAACTACAGAGGGATTACAGTAACAAGCATCTTCAGTCATATATACGGAAAAATACTAAAACATTTCTTAGAACACGAATATAATTTGATAGAAACAGAGGAGCAAGCAGGATTTAGGGCAGGACGATCGACTATTGATCATATATTTAGTATGCGACAACTTATTGAAAAAAAGAACTGCTTTTGAACAACCTATACATTTGTTGTTTGTTGACTTAGAAAAAGCATAAGACAGTGTGCCATGGATCAAACTATGGGAAACCTTAGCACATTACAAAATAAATAGTACCATTGTACAAGCTATAAAAAACTTATGTGATAAATCATTTACAAAAATTAAAATGTACAATAGGTTTTTTCACCTGGATTCGATGTCACTAAAGGACTACGGCACGGATGCTCTATATCCCCTGTGTTATTTAAAATATATCTCCAAAATGCCCTAAACACTTGGAAAAAGAAATGCTCACAGATGGGATTGTTATTAACAGATGAAACCATATATACACTATTATTTGCTGATGATCAATTGGTGATTGCAGAAGATTATGAAGACACAGAGTACATGGCAAGGAAATTGATAGAGGAATATGAGAAATGGCGTCTAAATATTAATCTGAAAAAAACAAACTATATGGCAATAGGTGCACCTTCAAAAGATCTCATTTTGGAAAATGGAAAAGGAACTATAAAGCATTGCAATGAATACAAATATTTAGGAGTCAAAATTAATAAAAACGGAAATCATGAAGATGATATAAACGACAGAATTAACAAAGGAAGATCAGCAATATCAAAATTAAACAGTATTTTATGGGATAAAGATATTACAGTAAAAACAAAAACACACACATATATATAGCCCGGCAAATTTTATATGTTTAGTAATGTAAGTTAATTTTATTCTTATATTCTTTACATTCTGAATTCTAAATTGCAAATCATTAAATGAAATATTTGCATTACGAAACTTGAATAGGTGTCGATTCAAGTTTTGTGTATTGGATTTATATATATATATATATATATATATATATATATGTATAATACAATTGTTAAAAGCACAATAACATATGGTTCGGAGACATGGCACTTAAAATCAGGTACGAAGGCAAAATTACAGTCAACAGAAATGGATTTCTGGCGGAGATCGGCAAGAATTTCAAGGAGGGACAAAATTAGAAATACAGTCATAAAAGAAAAAATGAAAGTGCAAGGATCCCTTGTAGAGTCTGTAAAAAGTACACAATTAAGATGGTTTGGTCATATGAAGAGGATGAAAGAAGACAGCTTGCCGAAGAAGATACATGAATGGATACCAACAGGAAAAAGAAAAAGAGGAAGACCAAACTTGACATGGATGCAAGGAATAACTGAAGTAATGAAAGAAAGAAGATTAGAGGATGGGGCTTGGGAAGATAGAGAGGAATGGAGAAGGATGATACAGAAATAAAATTGGTACAGGAAGATGTCAAAGACATTGTGAAACCTGGAAATAAAATGGTGAAACACATGCATCTGCTTAAAAATTATTTATAGACGATAAAAATAAAATTACATAAAATAAAACAATCGGTTTCCGTCCCGAGAGGGATCTTTCTCAAGCAATGAGTTACACAATGACATAACTTGAATATATAGGAATAGCTCCACGAATTATCCAATGATAGTTCTCGATGAGGCTCCATGGTAAGACTAAACATGCAGATCCGTCACACCGGGCGCCTTACCGCGGTGAGTTGATGAACTATCCGTCACATTGTGCTCCTTGCTGCGGTGAGTTGATAAACTATCAGTCAAAACACATGCCTGCGGCGATCCCTAGATATTAAAGGGAACTAGCTGGCATAAAGTATCATTCTGGGAACCTGCGAAGTAAATTTGTAAATAAAAAAAGAGATCTAATTGTGTAAAAAATAATAAAGCACTGATAACATGTCATTATACGTATTTAGCAATGAGAGGATGAAAAACGATTCGATGCATCTTCTTTGAAATTGATGCTGGCATGTTAATGTTTAGATCTTCGTCTTTCCATGCGGAGGAGGCGTTTAACAATGAAGTAAATAACATTACAAACATTCTTTTAAGTAATGACTATCCGGAGTGGTTCATCAGTAGACACATTAAAAGGGTTTGGGATAAGTATTAGAACGATTTGTTGACATCATCGCATAAACCCTCGGTAAAGTATGTGTCTGTGCCGTACCATCATATAATGTTTTCAGCCTTGAACAAAGTCTGCAGACTTCATGGCATCATGTTAGCATCTCCTGCTATGAGAACAGTTCACAACATTATGGAAACAAATTTGAGTGATAACATAGCTACCAAGAAAGGTGTCATTTATACTATCAAGTGTAGGGATAGCCCTTGTATGTATGTAGGAGAGACTCAAAGAAGGGCCGAGGTTCTTACACGTGAGAATTGCTAATAGAAGCTCAGACTACCTTACTTACACGCATGATATGAAATTCAAACACTTTGATGTAGAAAGACCATTGGTAGACTAGCACCAATTTCAAAGAAGATGCATTGAATCGTTTTTCATCCTCTCATTGCCAAATGCGTATAATGACATGTTACCAGTGCCTGCTATACGAGAATATGGTGTAAACTGCAATAGAGAAGGAAAAAAAAGTGTAAAGTGACACATTGAACGTACTAGTCTAAGTCAAATATAGTCCCCCTTCTTTCTTTTTCTTTCCTTTTCTTATATTTTACACAACTAGTTCTCTTTTTTACATGCAAATTTAGTTTATTTGGAGGTTCCCTGAATGATACTTTATGGACACAATATCTTGTGATCGCCGCAGGCATGTGTTTTGACTGATAGTTTATTAACTCACCTTAGTAAGGATCACGATGTGACGGATAGTTCATCAACTCACCGCGGTAAGGCGCCCGGTGAGACGGATCTGCATGTTTAGTCTTACCAAGGAGCCTCATCAAGAACTGTCATTGGACAATTCCTGGAGCTGTTCCTATATATTCAAGTTATGTCATTGTGTAACCCATTGCTTGAGAAAGGTCACTCTCGGGACGGAAACCGGTTGTTTTATTGTATATACTCGTAATTTTATTTTTATCGTCTATAAATAATGTTTAAGCAGATGCATGGGCTTCATTATTTTATTGATAATTGCAGTATCATATAATCACTAAGAAAAACACAGTAACTGAGTTTCTACTGAGTGAGTACGAACTGCTAATAAAATAATAATGTTTATGAAGTTTAAAACTATTTAAAAATAATAGTTTTATGCTTTCGAACGAAATAAAAATTCGTACAATGATTCACTTTTATTAATCCTTATAATTTTTATTAGCCTAATCTTCGTTGCAACCCTTAACCGTTATAGAAGTTCAAGAAAGGAAATCTATCTCAAATTTAAATGCTAAAATCTCCAACGAATAATGAATAAATAATACTTCTGCATAGTATAAAGCACTATATGTTGTTTTGTTCTTTGAAACCAGAGGATATCCCTCCGTCTCTTTGTTTTTTATGGAAAAGAGAAGTAATGAAAGTCCTTACCGAATTATATAAGAGCAAATTTCTTTAACTGGAAATTCAGGAAATGAAATGTACAAGTTTGTTGTCAAAGAGAATTGCAAGCAAACTTTACCTATGATTGAAGAGACGTTCCCCTGAGGTGGAAGCCGACCCTTTCGACTGTTCTGTCGGTAGTTCTTCGGCAAGCGGCTTGTCAGACCTCTTCGACGTCTCAAAGGAATCCTCATTAAAATTTCGTTGCTCGCCTCTTCAGCCGATCCCCAATTAAGGAACCCGAGTCATTTAAATTGAGAGTTTTCTTCTTCGGTTTTCGCGTCAACTTTAAATGAAGCAAATGAAAGTTTAACGGTGAACGAATTGACTGAACAGTTTCGGTTTCATTCTCTTCTCAGAAAGCACAAAGACATGCAATTGGATCCTGGTTGGGTCGTTTCTGTCGAACGACAGAAACTCATAGCTCTGGAATAAGTGACACAAAAAAATATGAAGCTGAAAAACTACGTTAACATTTCCTGATACGTAGTTGAAAGAATATTTTATTAAAAACTCTTCAAAAGATATAAATTTGCTTAGAATAAGATAAGGTTTAGAAAATGAATCTATCTTAGCACTATTGCAGGATTCCTGTTTTCTACGAAATGTTGTCTGCACGATTCTTATCTTTCTTTGAAATCAAGCACAATTCTGTATTTAGAAAATTGAACAACTTTTACCCAAAGTTAAAGCTTGAAATAGTATATTGAGCTTAATTTCACTTATCAAAATAAATGACATATTTTTAAAGGAAAATTTATAGACTAAAAGCGGAAACGGTCAGACCGTAAAGATAAAGATTTTGATTTCTTATGAACAACTGATGTAATTCCCATCCATTCAGAAAAAATGTACATCTCATATCTAATTCCTATTTTTTTTTGAAAGCACCACTTCGAATGAAATTGTAAGGGCTATGTCGACGAAAAGAATTGGAATTGATTAAAATTTCACAAATTTTAAAAAACAAATTTTTTATTAAACAATAGCAGCATTATTGTACATTAAGAAACGCCTCTGGCTGTTGTGCATGCTGATACAATGGCGTGGCATGGAGTGAAACAAGTCCTGATGTTCTCTTGTGACAGAATTGCTGTTACTGCTGCCCTAGACGCCGGTTGTTCGATGATAGCTGTAGTTGATATCTGACGAATTGGCTGAAGGAAAGATTTGAATTACTTGAAGTAGGTACTGCTGAGAAACTGCACAGTGTGTGTGTGTGTGTGTGTGTGTGTGTGTGTGTGTCTGTGTGTGTGTGTAAGTTGTGTTATCTTGTTGGAAAATTGTTCTTAGGCCTGACATGAAGGATAAACCAATGGGTTTCAATTTTTTCTGCACATAACACTGTGCATTTACATTTTCTGAAATTACTATTATACAACAATGAAAAAAAAAATCAACTTCTTTTAAGTTGTGTTGATGCTGTTGGGGACCACTTCGGGGAGCTGAAATGATTACCTCAACTTTGTTAGGAAACTCTGAGCTATCATAAAGTTAAATCTGGCTGATGAAGTCTAATAAGGCTGAAACGTCTGTCCCTAGATGATAGCTGAGGGTGCGAGAATTTGTTTGTTTATTTGCATTTTCAACTTTTTCACTAAACATAAGTTTGATTCAAAGCTAAATTGCATCACAGTCACTTTCCTGATTTCATCCCCGATTCGTTAAAGCTTCGTCAAAGATCATCATCGATCCGCAGATCAGTGTTTGGGAACCACTGCCGTACGTATCTCACATTGATCATTATTTTATCGTAGCGCTTCAGTGTTACATTTCTAATAAGATGGTTACATTTACTTACAGAACTGCTTCAATGGATTCACCAATGCTTGATAAAAACTTCAGTCCCCAGATCTCAGAAGGTTCAATCTTGTAGTAAGACATAAATCTGAGTTTCATTGTCTTTTAAAAAAAGAAATATCCTGTTCACAATCGCGTTATTCTTCTTGCTTTTCTTCTTTTGGATTCAGTCTTAGTAGCAATTTCATGAAATGGTCACCTGCATAGAAAATATACTTAAACAAACATCGAAATACGGTAATGAAGATATTATGGTTACTTTTTTTAAAGATACCCATGATGATATTTCTTACGTCGTAAACTTCAATTATTCTTAATACATACGATAAAAGTATGCAGAGGGTATAAAAATACGAATTTATTCATTTGATTAAGAAAATTTATTCATTTCTTATGATTGGAAAAGTATTCAATCAAAAGAAAAATATGTAAGGTAGGAAACTCAGATGAACATTAAGAATAACAAAGGGCTCGTTAATATAGGGAAAAAAATAAATCAGTGAAATTTTAGCAAATGAAATATTTCATTCTTTTTAAACAAATTAGTTTCAATGTTTAAGATTAACAGTAAGTAATTTATTTATTGAGAATCTCAGTTAAGTAAGTGAATCCAATAAAATGAACAATATTCATCAAAATAATGTCAATAACAATAAAATTTCGTCATCTAGTGTGTATAGTTAGTTCGTGGATGTAGTCAACTTATTGGAAAGAATCTGAACATATATCTACTGATGATCATGTTATCCTTGAATTAATAATAATTACAATTTTGATTTTAAATTACCCAGCATTCACCGAAGTTAAGTCTCTGTTAAGATAGAAGTTAGGAAATGTGAGATATTTCAAGACAAATGTGATATGAAACAAAATTTGAAAGCTACCATAATGCAGCAATTTTGCAATACTGACAAAAACAGTTCTTCACATTCATTCACTAGATGAAACAAGGACTTCTCTAATACAACGCTATATTCCCGTAATACATAAAGATAATAAATTATTAATGCAAGTAATTAAAACGTTACGTGTACTTTCCATAGTTAGTAAATCAAACTTAAAGCCTGTACACCTGTATGTCTTGACAATGTTTAATCCAATTTTTTATACAAAGACGACCTCGGTTTCAGTTACTTACACACCATTTTATTTATATAATCACTTGAAAATAGTTACGGTGTGCAAGTAACTGAAACCGAGGTCGTGTTTGTGTAAAAAAAATTTGGATTAAACATTCTCAAGATGTAAAGGTATACAGGCTTTAAGTTTGATTTACTATAAATTAGTATTTCATTTCAAAATCCTAGAAAGACTTATTTCATAATGCTAGACTATATAATGTATTCTTGGAATAAACTTTATATCGCGTGATGACATTATTTATTATCTGTAGGTCAGTGGTGACCAATCTTTTATATCCATGCAATTTTTTTCCCTAATGAGATAACACCCAGTTCTTGTGCCATTATTCAATTCTTATACAAAATATATTATTATAGAGTATTTAACATTTTTTCATGATGTAATGATTGAATATAGAAACAAAATCAAACAAGTATCAAACATGTATTGAACAGTTATGGAACAAGTGCAGAACACAGTCTTTCTTTCCTAGTTCACTCATTGAACTTGAATTCCTGTTACATATATTTCTGAGAATTTACAACAATCGATTTTTGGTTTTTACTTTATGCATGAGTAGATTAATTATTGTCTCGACGGTGCAATGCTCCACATCGAATTATCCAATGCGCCACTTTTAGCGCAAGTATCATAGATTGGCCATCCCATTAAGGGAAGATATTACAATTTCAAAATAATTAACATAAAATATGAATCAGTAAAATATCAGTATTAAAAAAAAACAAAAAACAATAAATTGTATTCGAGAAGGAAATCCCTCAAAAATTAAAACAAGAAAATAAAAAAATAAGAACAAAATGTGGAATACAAAACTTACCGCTACCTCAAAAGATATAAATAAGAACATAAATCATAAAAAATTAAAAAATTAAAATAAAATACAAATAATAAAAATATTACAAAGTCTTTAAAGGATAAAAGAAAAAGCTATCAAATCAAATTTGAAAAGCAATTATTACATTTGACTGCTTTTTCTTTTACCCTTTAAAGGTTTGTTACATTTTTTTTTTTTTTTATCATTTTTGTTCTTATTTATACCTTTTGAGGTAGCCGTAAGGCTGTCCGAGGTTTTATATCCCACATTTTGTTCTTACTATTTATTTTCTTGTATTTAGTTTTTGAGGGGTAACTGTTTACATCTGGAATTCATTCGACTTTTTGAGTTTTGCACTGGTTGAGTAGCCTTGGCTGAGAAGAACTCAACAAGCTCGAAAGGCCATCCCAGGGTCTTACTTGACTTAAAATGCATCCTATATTCAATAAAATGTATTTTACAATTAGGCAAGTTAAAGAATATTAATCAATGCTATATGACAGAGTGAAGAAGACAAGAAGTAATACGCCATTATTTTTATTATTTAAAAGAAATTTGGACACAGTTATTGTAAACTTTAGTTTTCATTGTAAACTTACTGCGAACCTAAGTCAAAAAGGAATATTGCACGTACTTCCGCGATCCTGAAAACCTGAAGAACAGTTGCGTCAAGTAAACAACAACCAGAACAGCGAAGCAAATTTTTAATGAATCTTATTAATGTTTACAGATTTTATAGCGGTAATAAATTTTCCCCTTTATTCTAGAGTTATTGGCTTTTCTTTTCGAAAATGTAGCAACAAATAAATTAGTTAGAACATAAGCTTCATAATGTTCTTAGAAATTTATATCAGCACGTCGTGGCTGAAGAGATAGACCGCTCAAAGAGGTTTATGAACCATCACCTGATCAGCTTTTAAATTTCCCAGAAACTACCCCTGCACTAACTTCCTCTTGACCTTTGCTCGGCAACAGGCCTGTAGGTGGGAGCTCAAGTGGAAAAGGGAGGCTTTAGAGCGGCAGTGAAAAGGGAGCTTGTCCCTACTAATTATGACAAAACGCTTTCCCTCACCCTTCTTGACACAATAGATTGACTAATGACTTTCACTTCACTGTCTTTTCCTTGTCCGAATCGCGTTTCGGATATAACCTGCGAGAAGACTTAAATGAGAATGGAGAACACCATTCGTCCAACATCCCTCCCGAAAAAAAAGAGGAACCGGCGAGGGATGAAAAATTAATTATTAGAAGCCAGATGCAACTGAAATAGCGGATCGTCTGAGTCTGGCACTGAAGCAGAAAATGGTTAATTAGCCACAAGGATCCTCTGCCATTGGAACATTCATTCGAATTCTTAATCAATACATCCCGACTTTTGAAAATTTCAGCAAAATTAATCTGCTCCTGAATTAATAGAAACGGAAAAAAAGTTTCTAATTAAATTCCAAGTTTAAAGTACTATTTACACATTTACAGTAAAAAAAATTCTTATATAACGACCAATAATATATTTACATAATGACCAATTAATTGGTAATTGGTCTTTAATTGATTTAGATTTGATCTATGGCATAACGTTTAATATTTATTATATTGGGTGGGCCAAAAAAGTTTGTTAAAAAAAAAATATAAACGACGTATTTTTCATTGTTACCAATAATTTTATTGAACAAAGTCTTCAATGGTTTGTTCCATTGTCTTCTGCCATCTTCAGTGAACTTCATAATTTCATCTTTCTAAAACTTTTTATCTTTTTGAGCAAAAAAATTCTCGAGCTGCCTTTGCTATCCTCCAAAGAATTGAATTTTTTCCATTAAGAGAATTTTGTAAAGATCGAAATTCGAAGGTGTAATGTCTGGTGAATACAGCGGATGCATCAGAACTTCCAGCCAAGCTGTAATAGTTTTTGTCTGATCATCAAGATGCGGTCTGGCGTGCTTATTGTCTTCCATCTTCAACAACACAAAATTTACCAATTTTGATAAGTTTTTGTTTTAAATGCACGCTGTCACAATACAATCTAATAAAATGGTGTCGAATGATGTTTTAACACCTTTTATTACACCTAAGCGATACTAAAGTCCTTACGTATTTTTTTTGACCAACCCAATATTGTAAGTTGAACCGAAATATGTCAACATTAAGAAAGAATTTAATAAACCAAACAAAGTATAGTTTTTACCGATTTTCGAATATTCACAGGATAAAAATAAAAAACGTTTTCAGAAGCAAAATGAAACCAAGTTAGTTTCAACCAAAAGTCAACTGAGAGGCTCCGTAGAAAACATTTATCTACCACTGAAGTTTCAACTATTAATAGTTTCTTTAGCTAAGTATTGATGAGATTTTTTTAGTTTTGGAACTAAAGGACGTTATATTTTTACTGTCATGTTTACCGTTAGATATAAAAAACCTGAATTTTGATTTTTATTAAATGAATTTTCTCATGTATAACAGAATGGCCCAAAACAAATAATATTGAAACATGAACGTCATGGTATCATTTTCACCAGTGAAGTTACAGATTTTGACGAATGCAAATTAGTCCAAGTGGGCTCCCTCAATGATAACACAGAGTTTGTAGCGGCTCATTAAATTTTGTAGCATATCCTGAAATATTGGCTGCTGTATTTCGCGGAAGACACAAAGAACCTCTGAGTTCGGCAATATCGGTGGGATGTGCACGGAAGATATGTTCGGGAGGAGTAAGGTCTCGCGAATGTGACCGATATGGAAAGTTGTTGATCTCTGCACAGCAGTGTTGTGTGGCAGGTTGCGCCGTCCTCTTGGAACTATTGATCTGCAAAGCGAATATTCCTCCCTTGGCAGAAGGCACGAAGGTCATTGACGAACGAGAGTAGGCATGTGTTCATGCAGTGATGTTGGTTTATGTCACCGTAATGCCATCTTCCTCAATGAAGTAGGAACCAGTGATGCCGTACCCTGATACTGTACACCAAATGGTTATTTTCTCCGAATGAAGTGGACATTCCTGCACGCTATCGGGACGGGCAAAGCCTATGAACCGGTTCGATCGTCCATTAATGTAATCTATAAGATGAATATGTGCCTCATCAAAAAGCAAATATATTCATGAACTCCGGAATTTCATTGGTCATGGTGAGAACACAGCACAGTATAGTTTCTCCTTATTGCCCTCCCTGAGCCAATGTGCAGTATGGATGGTGTAGGAGAACAGTCCGAGACCCTTCAGGTTTCTTTGTAAGGATGTTCGTGACATGCCAAGCTTCAAGGCTGTTTTCCGATGACTATGCCGTGGCGACTACAACACTTGATCCAGTACACGCCCGTGATTGTCATTGGTTGTTACAGATCTAGGACACACTGTATATCCTCGGCGCTGCGTCAGTACACTTTCGGTTCGTCTAAACTTAATCACTGCTAGGATGACGCTGTTGCTGGGTGCAGGTTTGCGGAACTGCTGCGCAAACAACACCTTCACTCGCTGTATACTAGGACCATTATTACGGCCTAATCCGTATGAGCGATTATATTACTCCACAACAAACACCTTTTCCTCTGTTGTCAGCACCATTATCATATCCAATAACAGCCACGGGAATAGAATGTTCCACAGCGTATTGTGTTCGAGCCGAGTCATGGTTCGGACACATTCCGCTCGAGGGGTGCGGCACCGTGTTTCAGTATTGTTGTTTTGGATTATCCTGTAACTTGTTATTTCAGATGTTATAGCTGATTCCAATGTTCAAATGTTCTCTATCAGCAGAATGTTAATGGTGCATGTAATTTTTAATTTGGACACCAGTTATTCTTTATAATTTTGTTGATCTTTTCAATGATCAATATCCAGTAGTAGAGACTTACAAACGTTTTGTTTAACAATTGTGTAGACTCATTTCTGACTGCTAATTAAGATACTATAGTGGAAGGGGAAAAAGTCTTTAAATACAATAGACATTTATTCATAAACAAATAAACTCATCGTAATAGTTAAAAAAAGAAGAAAGAAAAGAAAGAAGAAAAAAATATATAACTCTTTTTCTTTGAATCGTATTTGGATTTGCATTTATAAGAGTTGATCGAAAATAGATTTCGTGACCGATTATTTCTGAATTTCAAAAGGAAACATTTTTGTTAGCAAGAGGTTACCTTTTCTGTCTTTTAGTTGTAGAAGTTCTCATCCAAAAGTAAACCTTCATGACACCTTTCAAACAGTCATTAAATTTTCCTCCAACATCTTTCCTTAAAGTTGATAACATTTTTAGCAGATGGTGATGAGTTTCAACTGCTGTAAAAGTTCTGAGGTATATAAATTCCATGGAAGTCATTCTTTCTCAAGGAAAAAAAAATAGTATGAAGTATCAACATTCACATTTTATCACTTTTCAAAGCCTTCCTTTTGAACTTTAAGTAAAGAATTGTTGTCTCAGCAATTATAATACATACAAAAAAGAAAAATAAATAAGAATCAAGATTACAGCAACAACAACAACAATAAACTTTAATAATCAAGCTTTACTCTTAAAACTATTTTGTATTAAGGGCTACGATGATTAAAGCCCACTAGCCCTGAGGCCCTAAGACCCTATTTACAAGCTCTTGGATAGCCAAATAACCTTCACCGTAAGCGGAGAAGAAAAGGAGAATGAACTAAACAATAAAAGAGAAATCATCAGTCCCATCCTCGGGATTCGAAGCCAGATTTAGACAAATCAGCTAATTCAGTAGGTTCCTGTTTAGACCGCACGGTCCTGCCTGAAATGCGTATCAACCTATCTATACATGTATAGATTTATGTATTAGGCACATAGCTAATGTGAGGACTTGAATAACAACCATGTGTCTACGATAAATCAATGCAGAAATTTACGTTAATTAATCATCATCTAAAAACCGAATCTCTTTTCACTGTCGACATTCTGATATATCACAAAAATTACTTTTATTTAAAATGTACCAACCATCCATGTCGAAGAAATATATAGCTGCATTATACTTCTTAGAGACGCCTAGAAAACTCATTTTCTTGACATTATCTAGGAACTTCAAAAAGAATTAGTCTATATTGAAGTCACAGCAAAGCTGGAGACAACCTGTTTTGCAATTGGAGTAATTAAAATTCATGAAAGACAGTAACTCGATTATTCTGGAACTCTTAAGATTTTTTTCAATCTTCATAAAATTATTCATAATTTACATTTTAAGAGAATTTAAAATCGCACAGTACATTTTTAAATGGATATCCGCAATCTGTATATAAACTTTAAATAAATTTCTTATGAATAAATAAAGACAAACTTCTACATTAGACCGTAAACTTTTAGTTGATTAATTAATTCTTTTCTAATTATTTATATAAAGGTTTGTCCTCGGATTGGCGAGCAGAGTCAGGAATCTTGAGATTATTAGAGAATCTTGCTTTTCCAAAGGATTTTTTAAGCTTCGATTTGGTTGAATTTCAACAAACAACCGACAAGACTTAGACGTTACAAGCACAAAATTATGATAAAGCACGATTATCAAAAACTAATATTTAAAACAGTTTTAACATTCATAAGAAGTTGTCTCACTCTGAAACAAAACAAAAAAAAAAATTTTTTAAACTAACTGCTTGGAAATAAGATTTAATGAATACAAAATTAAAAGAAACAAATTAGATGTTTCATTAAACTAGGAAAACATTAAATAGAAATTTCTCTACTATTCACTATTTTATAGAGCTTAAATAAAAGCGGTACTATTGTGAAATTAATTTGAAAAGTTTTATGTCTTCTGGGTTCTACATTATTAATAGGAGTTAATTACGAGCTTAAATTTAGAAAGATGGTAATATAAAATAATATATTTTATATTCACATTAATATCTTGAAAACCCCTGTTAAATTTTAAATGAGAAGACATAATGTGGAATCTGAACTTCAGAAGTTGTGGAAGACAGAGAAACTTTTGTTTTTTAACCAGACGAATCATTCGACTTTTAAAGCTGAATTTAGAAATTTATCTGTAACCTTCTTCTAACAAAGAGAAGTCACGAGATCGATGTTGCTGAATTGACTAGGAATTTTTCTAGTAAATCTGTAAATAAAATATGAAGACCAGAAGGTCTATGCTCTGTTGGTCCTCCATTTTTAGAAAAAGCCCATAAAGAATATGTTATTATCAGAAAATCTCATAAATAAAAACATCTCTAAAAGGCTCTTCGAAAGTGGTTAATCAGTTTAAAGCTTTGTAATGAAACGTCCAAAGCTTTTGACAATGTTTTCGAATCTACAATATTTATTAATTATTGATTTGCCTATTTATTTATTTAAATTTATTACTATTAAAGATTCAAGGACCATTTTATTAAGTCACTAGATGGTTCGAGGATGAAGATGATCCAATGACATCCTATCTAATAATGTTGGGATTGAATGGAAGAAGGGCTTGAAGAGCTTAACAGAAAATTGAAGATAGAGAAACTTAGGATTGTAGTTAAAAACTTAAAAAATAGGAAAGCAGGAGGACAGGATGGAAGAAAAAAATGAGTGTATAAAATGGTTACCTAAAGAAGGAGAGAAATGCTTACTGATTTGGTTAAGCTTTACCAAATAATTCCGGATTGTTGGAGAGAAGGGATTATTGTTACTATTTATAAATCAGAAGTAGAAATGAACGAATAAATTTTAGAAGAATAACCATTAAAATGCAATTTCATTATTTTTGGACAAATGTTGAAGAGCAGGATAGAAAATTAGCTATGGATTAATGGAAGTCAAGTGGAAAATGAAAAGGATTTAGAAACATCATGCAACAATGAGTAATATATTCACTCCAAATGCTTTAAAAAAATTTAAGAATCAATGAAAAAAGGGTAAATTATACTTTTTATTTAGACAATTTTATTTTACTGTAAAAATACTTTTTATTTGTAGATTTTAAAACGGCTTTTGATTCGATTAATAATTCTTTTTTGTTGAAGTCACTGATGGAAATAGACATGTTACAGAAGATATGGAGAGTAATTAGAAATATTTATGAAGATATGAGGGTTAAAACTAGGAAAAAAGGACTAAGGAAAAGACATATACTTTTATAAGAGTTAGACAGGGATGTGGCTTAATTCCTACACTGTTTTTAATTTTTATTAATAACCTAGAAGTAAAATTAAGAAGATAAGGAATGAAAATATTTACAAAAAAGATTATAGTTTACTGTATGGAGATGATGTGATAATAGTAGCGGAATCAAGAACGAATTAAATAAAATGATAAATGTGGTGAAGGAGTTTACAGACTTTAACAATAAATTAAAAAAAAAGATCGTAGTATTTAGAAATGGAGGTAAAGGAACTAAGGATGAAAAATGGATCTGGAATAAGAAAGTTCTAAATTATCAAAAGATATGTTTATCTGTAGAGATGGTTTGCATCACAAAGCACTGCAATTTGTGTTTTGTTTTGTTTAGTTATGTGCGTTCTTTGGTTTATTTTACTGTAAAAATGTATTAACGCACGTTAATTTCCTTGTCTAAATACTAACCTTGTTATAAATTAATCCCTTGATGCTATGCTAAACGCTAGCGGGGATTAATTACTCACCCCTTTTTATTCTTGATTTTATTTTTATGTTTTTGTAATTCAGGGGTCATTGATTTGTATGTTTGTCCGTTTTGTCTATTCGTCCTTTTCACTGAGCTTGGGTATGCTGGATAGGTGGAGCTGATGAGAGGCCAAAAAGCCTCGAAACAGCGCTGTCCTCCATTTCCAGCACAAATATCAAAAATAGCTCAGTGAATTTGTGTTTTGTTTTGTTTAGTTATGTGCGTTCTTTGGTTTATTTTACTGTAAAAATGTATTAACGCACGTTAATTTCCTTGTCTAAAAAAGCACTGCAAAAGAAAAGAAAAGAGTACAGCAATTATGTGGGAATTAATAAAAACTGAAAAAAAGACAAATGTTGAAGATTGGAATAAAATAAAATTTCTGTTTAACACCATGGTTAGAATAACTATATATTACGGTATGGAAGTGGATGGCTGATGGATAAGGGAGGATGTGAAAAGAGTTTAAAATATTTGCATCAAATTAATAAGGAAGTTGTGTAGGATAGTTATATAGTACAGTTATAATTAGGTTTAGAGTCAATAAGGCTAGAATGTATTAAGAAGGTTTTGAACTATGTGTCAGACTGGCAGAATTTGCAGACGATAGGCTCCCGAAAAGGTTGCTTTTTAAAATAGTAGAGAAGGCTACTAAGAGATGATCTGTAAATGGCTGGAATAAGTTAAGAAAGGTTTTAATGAAGGGATCTTACAAATTGAGTGAAATAAATTAACAGAGGTGAATTATTGGCAGGAAAATAAACTAGAAATTTATATTCTAGATTAAAGGCGAACCTATTACAACATCTTTACAGTGAAAAGATAACCTCCAAATATTAGGTATAGAATAATGATCTTGAAATTAATATAAAATTAATTGTATTAATTAATATTAATATAATTCTGAGCAATAAGGAAAAGCAAGTTTATAGATGCAAGTTAATTAGATGTCGTGATATTTGGAAACAAAGTAAATATTGGAATGAGAACAGAAAATGTAAACTAAGATGTAGGACAGATGAAAGTTGGATACATGTAAGTTTTGACAGTCGAGAAATGAATGAGGAAAGAAAACACTGTTTCAAGGGTAGGTTAGAAATACAAAGATATGGTTTTCGAAAGCACTTAATACAAACGATATTAAATTTAAAATATGTAAAAATATTGAAACGGTCAAGGATAAAGAAGGAAAGATTTAGATATTAGTTTACGGAGGGTAAGCAAGTTTAATTTCAGTAATTATTATAGAGATTACTGTAAAATGTACAGGGAAAAATATTAAGATAATGCAATGGAGAATAATATGTATTTTGCTAACTATAAATTTGTAATGACAAATTGAAGTACTTAGTGATTTAAATATTAAGTGATACTGATTAATAATCAAGTATTTGTAAGAAGAAAAGGTGGAGTAAAAGAATATCGTATGTAGGATTGAAGGAAAATTTGTATGAATGCTTATGAGACTTTAAGGGTTATAGTCCAAACCATGTGAAATAAATTATTATTATAAATGCAACACCATGAAGGAAACATGCAAATGAAGTGAAACTTATAGGAAATGTAAAGCAGGGCATGATATGCAAATGATTCAGCTTCTTCTCGAGTGTTAGCACAACCTTGAAACACTGCAACAGATTTGATACAGTCTTGTTCCATTGTTCGATGGCGTCTGCTGCGCAGAGGACTGCTGCATGCATTTCTTTGCGGAGGATTCCCTTGGTCCTGAACCATCGACGACTCAGGCTACAATGGTCACGAACACACCCACTGGCGTAGAGATTAGTACCATGTTGTGTTTTCGGACAAGATCTGCTTCAACTTGGATTACAATGATGGCCGCATACGCATTAGACGAAATCAAGATGAGCACCATCTTCCAGACTGCACTATCCAGCATCATACTGCAGGAACGATAGGCGTGATGGTTTGGGTAGCAATTGGGTATCTAGGCGATTAGACCATATACTAATTTTTGCGCTTTAATGTATTCACAATAGGTCTCTAAGTGTAGCGAGTAGTTAAAAGAACCCTTAAGGTTCTCAATTTGCGAAAAAAAGCTTTAACTAATCAAGTTTAATGAACAAGGCATTTAAATACCCGCAAGCTAAGTGTAACTCATACTACATTGTAAAAGACGAAGCTAAAGTGTTAGAGGAAATTATAAACGCTACGACCATTGTATACTAAGCATTTTAGGAAGAGGCACAATTTAATTTTACTTACATATTTTTTAATTTATTAGTGTATTTTTTTATATTTTATTTTGTTTTAAGTTTATTTCTGCTTATTAGGTGTTACACGAATTCGCAAGTATCATATAGGTATATAAAAGCATAAAAAATTGACCCAGAAATGAAAAATATCTGTCATCGGTGAGAGTCTGGGACGGCCATTTCGTCCTTTTTGTGGATTCAGTCAGCCAGACTTACTCACCAGATGAAATGCTCGGATAGTGCAAAAGTGATAAGGAAAACCACTCCCACACCCGGCTGTGTCCCTCCAAAAGAAAACAAATTTAAAAAATAAATGAAAACAGACATAATTTCAAATCTGGCCTGTGGAACCGTCAGTTGCAAAGGAATTTGAATATAAAGAACCAAGTCTGGCTGATGATTCCACAAAAAGGACGAAACGGTCGTCTCAGATATTTTTCATTTCTGTGTGATGTCTTTAAGCTTTTATATTAATTTCTGGCACGTTAAATCTTTTGTGTTGTATAAACGTTGACGTCCTTTACATAAATAATACTTCTAATCTTTTTCTATATCAGAATGATACATGTTATATTATGTTACGTAGTGAATGTGGATGGCAGAGAAGCCAAGCACTGCGACCGTAGCTACGGTCGCAGTGCTTGGCCTATTGTACTATCCCACTGGTCTATTGCACAGGTCTATTGTACTATCCCACTGAAATAAGGAAAGATGGAAAGAAAGATGGAGAAATGAGAAAGGATGGTGGGAGAAGTGCAGGGGAAATGGGAGAACCCCGAGAAAACCTGCCCAGCGCGGGTCGTCCCTCCATCATGAAACCCACTCAGAATGATATAAAAGAATATTTATTTATAGCAAAGGTATTCAATGAATACTGTGGAATGAATTGATGACTCCCCCCCCCCCCTAAGATTCAGGATAGTTTCTTGAGGATTCGAGTAATTTCATAGATGCCCTACAAAGATAGAAATTCGATAAAATCCCATCCAAAAATTAAAAATCTTTAAACAAGATTAAATAAAACTTTCTGTTAGTTTCTAGATGGTTGTATAACAGAAGTATATGATCTCCTATACGAAGTATAGAGCTTAAGTTTAGATACAACTGCCTTCCTCTTGGTAAGAAAAAGGTAAATGTAAAAAATCAGCAATTGACTGCCAAATTGGGGACCTTATCAGAATGTCTGATTGCGATCACTATCAATTAAACTGAACTTTCATCAGTAACTTCGTATGGATTCCAGAGAAAAGTAAAGTTAGTTACCATCAACTATAATGAAATTATCATAGTTAATTACTTAGTAACCTTACTAACCTGAGTTTAGGTTTTTCTTAAAAATGTATAATACTCCTTCAAAAATTAAAAATTTTAAGATACAGTAAAACCCCGTTATTACGCTCCCGCTTATAGCACTATCCCGTTCTTAACGCTCCTTTTGTACGGTCCCTGGAATTTTCTATATAACTCTCTATATTTTTACCCTCTTATAACGCTTCAAATCCCGCTTGTAGCGCTTTTTTATATCGGAAATTTTGTATCGAAAAGAAATGTAACACTGTAACGATTCTTTTCTTTCCCTGGTAGGAGGGAATCTTCGAACTCTTTGAAGCGGAAATCCCTTTCTATAAGTGAAAAATTGCAAATTCTTCGTAAGTACGACGAGAATTCTACACTAAATCAGAAGGTTTTCGCAGAATCTAAGAATTCCCTGATCCAGTCTGAGAACAATAATAAAAAATAAGAATGGAATTATCAATTCAGCGAAGGATGGTTGCAAACGTAAAAAAGTAGTGTGGAAAATGTGAAGATGCCGAGGAAATTCTAATTGAATGGATTCATCAGTCCCGTGATGCATCAGTGCCATTAAATGACCCAATCATTCAAGAAAAGGCGCGTGAAATAGCGGGCAGTGCACTAAAACTGCTCCGAAAATATATTTGTATTGCTCCTAGTGGAGTATCAATTGATGTTAATAGTTTTTTGAACCGCATTGAAAATGTCGTAATTTATAACAGTAGCATACACACACGGCAAACCACAATCAAAGATTTTTTTAATAGGAAATAAGCTCACATTTGCACTATATCTATTTCAGAATCAAGTATCTTTCCTGTAAAATGGTGTCTAAATGTTTCCCCATCATATAAATCATTCCCCGTTTATAGCGCTATCCCGCTTATTACGCTTGTAGGTCACGGTCCCTTGACGAGCGTAATAACGGGGTTTTACTGTATATTAATATTAGTCAATGAACTGAGCGATTTTACAATTTATGAATAGATTTATCTAGCGAAAATGAACATGGAAATTAATTTCAATGGTGATAATATGAGTGAAAAAAAAAACAAGGAAGCAAACAAAGTCGTGAAATCTCATCCTCCGCAAATAACTTAATTATATCACTTCTTTGGATTGTGAAATATTAATTAAGAGTAATTTTACTTAGAAATGTTAATTGCATTCTCTAATGTGATGATGATAATGTAAATAAAAAGATTACTCAGTCTGTCCAGCCTTTTAATTACATTTTAAAGTCATTTCAAATCAGTTTGTTGTTGTTTTGCATTCTTAATTTAAATTTCACGTCTGCAAAAGCTTCAGATGCATTAAATGCCAATATTAGGGGCTGCATCGTGGTGGGCGAATTGAATTAATAAACCATACAATTCCCTGTTTGGTATTGTTAACCTTCCTTTCTTCTATTAAATTTGAAACACAAAGAACAGCAACTTGTCCAGGGCTGTACGAAAGAAAACACCGAACAAATTCTAATTATGCCTCACCCTCTCATCGGAGATGTCATATTGAATAAACGTGTTTATGGTTGCAGAGGCTCATGAAAAGAAATTAAGCAGCTAAAACAGGGCACTTTGGGGGTACAGAGCGAAGGAGAGACTAAATTGCTAATCCAGATTTGCCAGCGTTTGCGGTAGTCGAGCAATTGTTACTGGAAGCGAAGAAAATTTGTACATCAAAATTAATAATAAAATTGCCTTGGAAAGATGCCGTCTGCAACAAACAAATTCAATTTAAAGTTTTGTTTAATCAGACCGAAGTTAAGAGGAATAAGTGGATTATGATGGAATAGGAAATTCGACCGTAAAGGAATAACATATATAAATTTTACTCACAATAACAAATTGAAATTTTAGCTAGGATCCAAAACCATATAATTCCAAATGAGAAATCTTCTGTCACAGAATCGGTTTGTTGATGAAGATTCTTTACATCTAGATTAGATTTCAAATAGCCGATACTGCAAAGTTTTACAAATTTACTATTTTATTTATTACAATCTGTTTATTATTAATAAACTTAATAATGGAATATTAGTGAAAAAATTCATATGCCCCATCTGTGCGCCGGCCCGAGGTCTCAGATTGATTTTTTTATGCTTTAAAAAAGATTCATTGAAGGTCAATGGACTACTGGCACATGAATTTTCTCACTAATATTTCATTATTGAGTTTATTATTTTTTTTTATTGTTTATTTTTGCTTTTGAGGCATCACTATGATTCCGACGATTATTTCTATTAGCCCCTGTACTGAGACCTCCTTGTTTGCTGGTGACTGCTCCTGATTGATGATCGCCAAAGAACGTGAAACAGCTATTGCAGGATGTCACTTGGTAAACAATTTGGTCTAACCCATTGTTATTTATTTATTATAATTTAAAAATAAAAAGTTGCACATAATATTAGATAAAATACATGCTAAAAATAAAGACAGGAAATAACTTAGAGTATGATAGTTGAGGCATTTACTTACTTGAAAGTTAAAGCAACTTAAAAAATAGTTTTCACATTTTAAAACAAATCTAGATATTATTAAAAATTACAAAAGGATTTGCAAAAACTCATAGTTCCTCCCAATTAAATCTCTCTAAGATATAATTAAAAACGAACCCGCCTATGATTAAGAAGTTTAACGTGTGGGAAGATAACTATTGAACATACAAATAACAATACAAAATATAAAATAATTTGGATAAAAAGATGAACAGTAACATGTTTCGATTAGCTTTCGCTAATCATCTTCGGACGGAATACAGGGAGAGGCCAATACTTGGCCAATGTACGGCATCGTCTAACCAATCATGGCTTCCATTCAGGAAAACAATCCTCGTGAAAACTACCAATCGTGCTAGCAAAAAAAAAGGGGGGGGGGGACGTAGATGACAGAAGAAAAAAAAATAAAGCATGACTATAATACATTTTCAAATGTTAGTGAATATTTTAAAAAATAATATTCTCTACCGAGACCTTGATGTTGTATGATTTATGTTTCAAAATAAAAAACGATTCAATAAACTTCCTTAAGTAGTTATCCTTTTGTCTGCCGACGACTTTCACATTCACGAATCCTCCTACATTTCGTTGAGGTGATGGCTTAAGAACAGTCATATTTACGCAGAAATGCTTATTGATCCTAAATAGATCCTAAACTATGCCCCATAAACACCAATGTAATGCAACTGTAAAACCATACTTCTAACATGTAGTGAATGCCATTGTAGTTACAAAACAATATTTACAAATAGAGAGAACCAGTCTCTAATAATTAATTCGGTGATAAAAAGAATTTTAATTTCTGCAGCCTGTTTTCTTGATAAAACAAATTCATCTGTGGTTTCCGTTGTCAAGATGCCGGCAATCTCATAAAAGATGACTTTCGTAGTATTTTGATATCGCATGTTCAAATAAACATTGATAAATGCATTGTTCAATTCCAAATTTTTTAAATACTAATTTATTTTCATTGGAAGCGATTAAAATTAATATAAGTTTTGAAGCGAACAAGTATATTTGCTATGATTTTTATAAAAAGAATGATTATCAAATTCAATCAAAAACTAGTAATTTACAAATGAATTGTCGGACGTGACAAGATAACATCAGTACATTACTAAGAGAATGTGTCTATAAGTTAAAGCGGACATCTTCCAACCTGAAATTAATCTGCAGAGTTTAAACTAAAATAAAAAAAAATCTATTTGAAATTCTTATTAACTTGAAAGGGCTGCATTATGATAATCATGAGAGATAAGAACTTTGTAATTATTTCAATAAACATGTGAATGCAGTTGAAAATAACAAGAAGGATTATAAAAAAAAAGTAAGTGGCAAGCAGTAACACAAGATCCCTTGTGTATGATATTTACGCAAAAAATCATAGTAAGTAGTGGAAGAGTTAGAATACAAAAGACACAAAAGAACA
This sequence comes from Thereuonema tuberculata, assembly GCA_023159025.1. Taxonomy (NCBI): domain Eukaryota; kingdom Metazoa; phylum Arthropoda; class Chilopoda; order Scutigeromorpha; family Scutigeridae; genus Thereuonema; species Thereuonema tuberculata. The sequence continues at coordinate 74,309,372 of JAFIDM010012231.1, forward strand.
AGATGAACGAATGAATGGAAAGACATATATCTGGAATATAAAATAGAACTACAAACTGCAGACATAAAAATGCGTAGGAAAAGAGATTTTTCAAGCTGAGAGACAGACAGCAAATACATTCATTATATTCGGATGTTTGTTCTTGAACGCAAACGACGAACAGATGGTGATATTGAAAGTCTCATTTTTGTAAGTCTCACAGGTCCTGAACCTAGTAGCGATTAATTATTGATATAAAGAATGTGAAAGAAATATGGTACAATGATTACATTCAGCTAAATATGGCGTTACTGTAGCCTTTGATGAGATACTGCTATTGAAATAGAATGTAAGCAACGATAGATAGAGAATGATAGTAAGATAGTAATGATAGTAAGATAGAGAATAGATAGTAAGAGAATGAAACAAAAGAAAGAATGTTAGGAGTTTAAAAGGAGGATATTTTTATGCAAAGAGAACATACTCATGAGACAGTTTGAAAGTGGATAAAAATTATTGATTTCACTTAATTTTTTTTTTATATATTCAAAAACAACTAACAAATTTATGAAAGAGGTAAACAAAACGAATGAATCATAAATGGATTGATACATTTCATTGTTATCATAAAGCTATGATTTTTAATTGAATTCATTGAATTATGAAACAATGGATGCTTGTAATTGACCTACCTCGTACTTAAATGTGGCAGTCATGCAAGAAATTTCCGAAAGAACTTGAACGCTACTTTGTTTAAAATACTATTTCTACTTTTTTGACTTTTCTTTCTTTTTAAGACATTAAATTCATGCAGAAAAGTTTCAAGTTACTTTTAATTTTGCTTAACATCCCTTCTATACAAATAGTATACATTTTTAATTTTCTAAAAAAAACCAAAAAAAAAAACCAATATTATGTACCTACTATATCCGATTAATTTTAAATATATATATATACATTCACATATAGACCGAGTGAGCGATTCCATTAGTCTCACATTAAGATAAAATATTATATATTTAAAAACTTCTAAATCTCAGTTACTGTGACATATATATATAGTTCGAGAGATAGACAGGTAGATAGACATATCACTTATTCATAAATTTCTTTATCAGGTTTTATTTGTTTTAAAGTATAAAATTTATGATTTATAAAGAACACAAAACTTCCATTGTTATTTTGTCAGCTCTCAAAATATGAATAATTGCTTAGGCAATATTTTGATCTTTTTGTCATCACCTGTCAAATTTTGTTATTGACAGTTGCCTTCTTTATTTATGAAGCTTCTTTGAGCTTTCTAAATCCATTTTTTATTATTCAGTCAATTCCGAGCCATTTGTTTTAAAAAAGGTTCTTTTTCACGACAAACAAATTTTTGAATGACATGAATACTTGATGACTCTTCGAAGGTATTAGAGAAAACGAAAAAAAAATCTTAATATAATATAAGATAATATAAGATAATACTTTATCTGTTTGCAAACATACTATTTGTTAAGTTAATAAAAGGAAACACCAATCCTTAACTCTTCAAATAAACATCTTTTACTCTTCAATATTTCAATTCTCTGAACGAGAA
>JAFIDM010012231.1:74320932-74334599 GCA_023159025.1 Thereuonema tuberculata
TTTTTATAAATTTTGTCTTTTATATAATCAATCGTAAAATTGTAAGAAAAATAATTAAGTCATCTATATATCTAAAAATTTTAAATTGGAAATGGGTATTAATACAAAATTGATATTCACAAGCCAATAAAAGCATGAATGCTACTATAATTTAGCCCCATTCCAATACCTTTAATTTGGGAATATATTTCATCACCAAATTCAATATAATTGTTATATAAATTAAATTTAAGAAAATTTACTAATAGAAATACCAAATAAATTGTTTTATATTAAATTGAGAAATTAAGAATTCTATTGGTTTCAATAAAGAATCTAAAGATATATTTATAAATAAGTTTTCAAAATCTGCCGTAATTATATTAAAAGTTTTAGTATTATTTATATATTTGATAAGATCATCATGATTATTAATAAGCCAATAAAAATCAGGATTAATTTTATTTTTAATAATTTTATGGAATTTATTAAGAAAAATTTCTAAAATAATATTTGATTGCTTTAAAATAGAATTAGTTGTACTACAAATCATTCAAAATTTACCTATTTTTATGCATTTTTGGGTATAAGAATAAATAATAATTTAAATTTCAGTTAATTTTAATTCTTTTATATTTAAATGTTTTAAATTGATCTTTAAATTTTAAAAAACATTTATCTAAATTTTAAAAAACATTTATCTAAATTATTAAAAATAGAATCTTTAGACTTATTAATTTTTAAAAAAACAGATTGATCATGCAGTAATTCTTTAATTTTATCAAAATAAAATTGTTTTCAAATAATAGCCAAATTATTATGTGCTTTACCTATGGCAGTAAAAATATAATTTTTTTGATAGATTGAAATAGTTTTTTTAATTTTAAATAAAATAAATTTTTGATTTATTTTAAAATTATTAACCCTATCATAAGATGTATGTTTTATGTTATTAATTTTAGATAATAAATTCAGTTTCCATTCAATGAAATTTTCATAACTTAAGTTATATTTAAAACTGATTTCTAATATAAAATTATTTATATCTTTAATACATACATCAATTAATTGTTTAGATGTTTTATTTGAATTTAATCTATAATTAATCCCTAAATTTAAAGATTCTTTTAAAGCTATAACATTAAAATTTATGTCACCTGTGACAATATGAAAATTCCATTTATATTTATCATCATATAATTTACATTGACAATCAGAATCTATACTAAAACTTGAAGTAGTTTTATAATTACAAATGAATTTTCGAATTGGGAATTCATATTTATAAATAGGCATTAAATAAGCAGCTAATGAAAATTTAGATCAAATATAAGAATTAAGTATTTTTACCAATATTAATTTTATCAAAAAATTTAGAAGTGAAATGAAATAAAACTAATTCTTTATTTTTCTTATTATCTTTATTAAAATTTACTTGCGTTAATTTTAATCTAAATTTAATAATATCTAAAATTAAATGCTGAAGATGAGAATTTTTAATTGTTTTGGAATCAAATTTTTTTTAAAAAATATTTTAATTTAAATAATTTTATCTAAAGAAATTCTATCCATATTAAAATTATCAAAATTATTTTCCAAAATTTTAACAGATTTATTAAAATCAATTTTATTTTAAAAATTAAATTGAGGAAATTTAGAATAAGCTTTTGTATGTTTTAAATTCAAATTATCTTTTTTTGATATTAAACCAATTATAGATACATATATTATTAATATTATTTAAACATTAATTTGAAAATAATTTTCATTCAGTCCATAAGGATAAATTATATAATATTTAAGCATAAAATTTCAAATTTCAGATTACTGTCCGGCTTTATATGTTTAGTAATATAAGTTAATTTTATTCTTATATTCTATACTTTCTAAATTTCTAAATTGAAAATGATTGATTGAAATCTTTGCACTGCGAAACTCGAAGATTAGGCTTTAGATTAGATGTATCTTATCTATACATTGTTATTTATACACTCACTTCCAAAAGTTAAGCACGGAGAGGTAAAATGTTAATTTTCATAAGAGAACTGAATTAAAGAAACTGAAATTTGCTGCAAAGGTAGAAGGAAGTATGCAAATTATATAGGTAACAGTCAATCACGGTTTCGCGTCGAGAAATATGCAAAACAGGCAGTCGTATAAGAAGCCTGCATTGTGAAGGGTTACAGGAGTTGCATGTAAGTGCTGATGAAAAGTGTTTAGAACATTCTTATGAGTTGTTATCAAGCTAGACGTGTTTCTATGGCTTCCAGAAGAGGAATGGAAGTTCTGAGCGCTGGCGGGCTGTCGGACGCATTGAAGCAGGACAGTCTATAACAGATGCTGCTCGTTTCTTAGGCGTTCATCATTCCGTCATTTCACGATTATGGAAACATTTCTAAATCAGTCAAACAGTTGTCCGAAGACCTGTAGCCGGTCGTCCAAGGGTTACGACCCCCGCGGAAGATCGATATATTGCTGTTGTGGTCAAGCGGAATCGAAGCTCGACCTCCACACGTGTGACATCTATTGTTGTAGCCGCCAAAGGTAAGACGATATCTGCCACTACTGTTCGTAGAAGGCTAAACATGAATGGTTTGTACTCCCGGGTACCATGAGTTTGTGTTCCTTTATCCGTCCAATCCAGAGGGGCACGATTACAGTGGTGTCGCCAGCATGTGAATTGAACTATGTCTGATTGGGTTAACGTTATGTTCACAGATGAGTCCAGATTTGCCCTACAACTCACGATAAGCGTGTAAGGATCTGGAGGGAACAAGGCACACGCAATCGGCCCCAGAACATCACGCATTCCGCGGTGGAAGCATCATGGTCTAGACAGGGATTTCATTGGGATATCACACCGACCTGCCATCTACAGGCGAGGTTCTGTGATGGCTGTACAGTATCGAGATGAATCCTTGACCCCATTGTGAAACAGTACGCTGCAGCAGTTGGCCCTTCTTTCGTTTTAATGGACGATAATGCGCGTCCCCATAGAGCTGCCATCGTTGACGACTTTCTGGAGAGTGAGGGGATTGCGCGTATGGAGTGGCCGGCTTACTCGCCAGACCTTAATCCAATTGAAAATCTTTGGGATGCCCTCGGCCATTCTGTAAGTCGACGTTTCCCACCTCCAGCCACTCTCAGAGCTTTCGAAACTGCCCTACAAGAGGAATGGTGATTACTGGACTCTGCGGTGGTTGATTACCTCGTAACAAGCATGATCACACATTGTAAATTTTGTATGCAGGTGAGGGTATGCTCACATACCCTATTAATGTCGGATTTTATTGTTTGTTTTGAATTTAAACATCATTTTGTTAATGACGCAAACATGACGTCATCTTATAATTTATGAAAAGTCAATATATTTTATTTATCTCTATATGAAATTCTTTATTTTGTTTCATGAATAAACATAGAGCTACTTACTTGCAGCCTTTCATGTCAATCAAGCAAAACTTGTCCATTCTTTCGCATTTTACCGCTCCGTGCTTAACTTTTGGAAGTGAGTGTATATAGATCGCGATGCTAGTGTGGAAGCAATGGACTGACGAGAACAGGACGAGTCAAAAATCCGAAAGTGGACCACATAATGGGACGAAACCACGGGATGATAGACACCTCTTCCGCACGGCAGTGACGGTTCAGCTTTGGTTCCATGGTTCGGCGGCGTCTGCAGCGCAGAGGACTGCGTGCATATATTCCTTTGCGGAGTACCATCAGGCCTCAGGCTATAATTGGCTCAGGAACACACCCAATAGCGTGCATTTGGCACCATGGCGTATTTCCGGAAGAGTCCCGCTTCAACTTGGATTACAATGATGGCCGCGTACTCAGTAGACGATATCAAGGTGAGCGCCAACTTCCAGAATGCATTGTCCAGCGTCATACTTCACGAACGATAAGCGTGATGGTTTGGGAGTAAATGGGTTTGGGAAGCAAAAGGCGATCTCGGCTGCTACGAACTGTGGCTTTCTCTCAACAGCAACATCAGGGAAGTTGTGGAGGCAGAAGTCGTACCCTTTCTTCACCACACTTCTGGAGCCATATTCCAAAAGTTCAACGCCGGCCACCTGTTGCCAAAAATGTCGAGGCCGTTTTGGAAGCAAGGCCTTTTTCGCTGGTCTGCATGTTCGTCCGATATGCCACTTATTGAACATGTCTGGGATGTGGGTCATTCGGTAACTAACCTGTCATTGTCATCCAGCAGCCAATACCGATGAACTGTAAACTCAGATAGAAGCAGCCTGGCGAACACATCCAAGGGCTCTTTGATGCCACAGTTTATAGCAGCTCTTATTGCAGCTCGTGAATTTTTGGAAGTACTGTTGTTACGTTGCTCTGAAACATTAATCGTTTATTTGTACAACTATTAGTAATGTCTGTAATAAACTTCCTTCAATTATGATGGTTTCTTCATGGTGCTGCAATTTTCACAAACATGAGTGTACATAATCACTTCTTTAAGTGCAATTTCTGAGCACGGAGGTTTGCATTCTATGGAACTCAGGAATTCTCCTAGAATATCCGGAGAAAGACATAGATAGAGCCCCAGAAAACCATTATGCAAATGACATCAGATCCGAAGAAAAAGTGAAGAAGAGACGAACAAACAGGAAAGGAATGAAACCTTCATGCCACTGCCGGGATTCGAACCTAGATTCCGTCTTCTGGGAGGCGATCACCTACACCACTAGGCCATGCTGAAATGGCGATAAATATATTAATATATATACATAAATATCATAAAGATTTAATACTTGTTGTAATTTATTTAATACTTTACTTTTTTGAGTAAAATATGGTAATCTTCTTAAAAAGCAAGAAATTTGCGTGGCTGAAACTTTATTACTTAAAACATTCATGCAATTTTATCTATTTTTGTCATTTTCAAGCCTATCTCAAAATACCCAGCGATTTTTATATTACTATAAAATTTAATTACTTTATTACAAATATATATAAAATAGCCTACATTTTAAAAAACAATTATTGCACTTTATTTTACAAAAGCAAGTTTGTATTGCAAAATATAATTAATTTCGGTAAAGTTTAATAAATATATGTGTTTGACTGATTACGTCATGTTATTCTCTTATTCTTAAAGCAAAATACATGTTATAAGAAACCAAGCAATCTTATTGAAAAAAGTAGTAAAAATTAGAAATGTCAAAAAAAACATTCTTTTTTTAAGAAATTTTTATTGAGTTTAGAATAAATTTTATTTAGTAAATGAAAACCAAATCAACTATTAAATTGTTTTTCTATTCAAGGAGAGAAAGCTAAAAAAACAAAATTTTTTAAAAATGAAACTTCCGGATGAAGGAAAGGGAATGAAATGAAAATCATCTCAATCAAAATCTGCAACATAGTTTTCTAAAGTAAGAAAGAAATTAAAAGTTGATAATCATAATTTGAAAAAAAAAAGATTAATTTTATAAATTACTTCTCATGGAATTTTGAAGCATAGTTTTTTTTCTTTTTATAATAAAAATTACTTTAATTAGTATTATGTTTTTCGTTTTCTAGTAGACGATTTCTTTTGTTTAATAAGTTCTTATCTATTTTTTTTTAACGTCAATCTTTGATGTTTTTAATCTTATGTTCTGACTTTCTTCAAACATTTTTGATATTTTTTTTTTACTGTCTTCCGGTTTTTTTCTTCCGGATTTAATTCTCTTTCTCCTCTCCTGTTTTTTTTTTCCTTCGTTACGACACGAAATGGTGCAGTTATCGTAATTTCCGAAGTTACAGCGCTGCCTGGCGTGAAAGGCGGGCAAAAATCTTCTCCTATGATAAATGAGACAGCAGAAATGCTCCAAAGCAAACTGTGGCGTGACTTGCGATACAACATCTTTCCGGCGAAATCCGACAATTACTGGCAGAGGAAATAAATAGGCAACCGGCAAATGTTATCGCGAAAAACGGGCGTATGAATTATTGCTAGCTCACATTGCAAACTCTTGTAGTCTGTTGGGCTTATCTGACCTGTTACAGCTGCCTAGCAGTCAATTGAGAGGATTACGTAAAGACTTTTCTCTGTATAGAACTTTGGCATCTTCGGATGCTGGGAATCAGACTGGGATGTCATCGGCTTCAGTATTAAGTTTCATTCCAATATCCAGAATGATGTCGCTTGTATATAAATAAGGCTCTGACGTAAGTTCTTAAGACTTGCGCGCGATTTCGGAAGAATGCCTTTGATTACAGGTATGCTATTTCTGCCCCTCAAAGCGAGCATGTCTTAATCCCTAGGTCGTAATCGTCGACTCCATTGTGGCTGTTGCCAATGAACGAAAGGGATTCGTGCAATGTAATGAGCTTTTCCGCTTTCATTAACGATAGAACGTTGAACAGCTTACGGATTTTTCCAGAGCCTTCAGAAAGGAACGGGTTTGCAAACGACGAAAGACGATTATGTCTCATCAGCCAAAAAGTTGGGAATTACTTAACCCCCACTCGGTCCATTCCACAATCGATTCATTCGGCAACAACTCTTTCTGCCCAAATTACTTCTAGAGTCCATTACAGAATCAGCTTAAGATTGAAAAGTAGAAATTATGAAGTTCTTTTGAAAATCTCCCAATTGTCACATATCTTACTGAATAAGTGAGTTAGAGGATTAGATTTCAATCATCAACACAAATATGCATCTGAAGGCAATTCTTATTAATTGAAAAGTAAAGGATGTTTTGTAGCTGAGATACAATTTCCTTGCTAGTGATACTCAGAACTTTAATCAGAAGCTTGTCTTCAGAACTAGCAGATTCCACCAAATATTCTAAAGTAGAACTACACAGCAAACTTTAAAATAACTTTTCCTCTGTTTTTCTGTAACTAAAAGGAGAAAATGCCACTTGAGTATTGCAGTTTCTTTTTATATTCAATATCAAGCCCAAATGTTTATGAATGCATTTTACTTTAATGCATTTTTTTAAGATGATAGTCCATTGCAAGCATTTGAATTTTTGTAGAATGGTATTTATGATTTTATTTACTTTAAGGTGTTACATAAATATTAGTTTGAAACTATAACCACAGCTTTTAATTTCACTTTCATATGTCTTTAATAAATATTTTATATTATTTTCTGATAATTTCCTTTGGCACTTCTTTTTTTCTATGAGAAGATAATTTTTCACAATTACGCTAGGAAGTTAGAAAAAAGAATTCTTCAGTTATGTAAAAAACGGCAATATTTTAAGGAGAAGGCAGACAGGCAATTACCGTATAAAACTGAATATTACTTTCTTAATAAGTTTTGTATCCAAAGACAGCTTTAATGTAATACATTAATTACAGTACTGTCACTTAATCTTTTGATTAGACATCACGATTAAACCGAGCTAAACTTTCAAACCTATTATTTTTTAGAACAAATTTAAGTGGTGATAGCATCTAGTAGTTCTAGATCTAGATAAAGATTCAAGTACTCTGAGATAAAACCCTGTGATGTAAGCTACGATTATACTATCAAGCTACTAAAGAATAACGCAAAAAGGTGAATTAATGAAATTGAAAAAAGCTACAAAAATTTCTGAAATCATAATTATTTACAAATTAGCAATCTACCCAATCAATTCAGTACAATGCCCATCAAGTATGCATTCACAAAGAGTATTTAAGAGCTAGGCTTAAGAATTGACGAGTCTGTAATGCAGTGATTCTATCTGCTGTGTACATCCTCCTTCCTTACTCTCTACAAAAGCTTTCAGACCAGTAATTCCCAAATGGGTTCCACAGACCCTATGTTTTGTAACCATCTCTCTGGGTTTCATTGACTTTTTTTTTCCACAAGGTATTGACTCCACAAAGCCTTTAGCTCTCATCCATTTGGGAAGATCAAATTCTGATTTCTCCCTCAAAATCCTAAGATTTTCCTTGACATCCCCGCACATACACTAAATGTTAGTTTCATTTTTTTATCTTTCCCGGAATCTTGAGAATATATTTAAACATTTTCTTAAGATTTTTAGCCAAATCACAAGATCTTGGTCAGAAAAGAAGACAACAAATAAAGGAGTAAATGTAGTTCTATCCTTATTTTTTTCGGTAGCCTACTTTTCATAGCGAAACTACCGAACTAATAATCTACCCACACCGCTATTCTCATGCTCTTTTTTTATTAAGAGTGTAGATACACGCAATGTTACATGTTTTAGATAAATTCAAGTTGGAGTGAATATAAAATTCTAACTTTGAGAATTGAGACGACAAATGTAAGTTCAGCAAGACCTGTTTTAAAAAAAGGACTGTAATTCAAACATTCTGAAGTATTACGAAACATCTTCAACACCACACTATTAAATGTAAATAACTTCTACATTTAATCTTAAAGCAAATTTTCGAGGAGAAATTGTCTCCTCTTTCTCAAGCCTATTTTTACATAATAATAAGTTGCGAAATTTTTTCCAAACAATATTTGAAATACTATATATTAACTATTTGTTAATAACAATTCACCACATATCTATTTGCGAAATTCATTAAAACAATATTTGAAATACTGTATGCTACATCAAATAATTATTTGTTAACAACAATTATATTAATAAATGTTTTCAACAATCTAATTCATTAATTACAATCTTGTTATTGCAACCTAAATATGTTTTTTCTACTAATTCCTTCGCTAATCTTACAATAAATTCATTAATTTCAACTCCTTCATTTCTATTTAAATTTTTTTCTTTTGTGTTTCATATATACAAGCTTTCAATTATCTTCCTTATTTTTGTATCTTTTTCTAAGCCAAAATTTTGATTTTGTTATGAATATAATGAGTTTTTTCCACACAATGCTCAGCTATTTCAGATTTTTCTATTAATTTATTTCTTATACAGTAACCATGTTCTAACATATGTTACTTTACCGTCCTTCTGCTTTCTCCTAGATAAAACGAATCGCAATTCATACAATCCATCTTATAAACCATTCCCATTTCATACTTTCCATCACTTCTATTCAATTTACTGCATAATATATTTTTTAATTTATTATTATATTGAAATCCTACGTCAATTTTAGACTTTTTACATATTTCTTTTAATTTTAAGCTATTTTTATTTAAATAAGGGATGAAGTATCTATTATCATTATATGTTTTAAATTCTTTAATTCTAAAAGTGTGATATTTAGTTATAACCCCATCAATACTTTTCTTCATACTTCCATTCTTTTTCAGGATTGTCTTCATATTTGTAGTTCCTTTTTTAAAATCTTCTTCATTACTTTTAGCTATATCAATTCTTTGTAAATAGTTTTCGATTACATTTCTTTTTATACTTATATCAAGTCCTGATTCAAAATTCATGATATGGTCACTCTTATATTCTTTTTTGTAGTGCTTCAGTATTAGCTTATTTTCTTTTCTTGTTAAATATAGATCTAAAAAATTTAAACTATCATTAACTTCTTTTTTCATTTTAAAATGAATATCCTCATTCCTTTTATTAATTTCTTCAAAGAATTTGTCGAATTGTTTTATTGTTCCAAACCAAATTATTAAAATATCGTCCGCAAACCGATAGTATTCCATCTTATATTTAGAATTCTCTAAAAACCTATACTCAAAATGATTCATAAATATATTTGTGTTCCAGATAATGGGGATCCCATTGGGAATCCTTTGACTTGTTGAAATATTTTATCCCCAATGTTTAAAGTACGCATTTTTGGTTATTAAATCTATTATGTTGATTAATTCATTAATATCCATTTTTTGTTTCAAAAGCAATTCCTTATTCTTAAATGCCATATCTTCCATTAATATCATAGTTTTCTCTACCGGTATGTTTGTAAACATATTCTCTATGCCTAGAGAAAACATATGAAATTTTCTCTTATTGTCAAATAACTTTTCTATTTTCTTAATTAAATCTTTAGAATTTTTCACTATCACTTCTTCTTTCGGAAATTTGAAATTTCTCACTATTTTATTTATGAATCTAGCTAAATTATGTACAGGTGATCACTTATTATTATTTCTTAGCATTTATTATTGGCCTTATTGTATTGTCTCTTTTATGTGTTTTCACCCTTCCTTCCATTGTTGGTGTCCTACATGCGTCTTTCATAATTTCTTGTCTCTGTTTTAAACTTATTGTTCCGTTATCTGTGAGGATAATGAAAAAAAGTATTTCATGAAATACTGATGAATTTAATAACTTCTGAAAGGATAAGGACAATAACATTGTATTGCACTGTATATTAGATGTTGATTGATATCTATTACTTTCTTTAATTATACTATAATTAAAGAATTTCTATAATTTCTGCCTATAATTATACTCTTAACTCTTTAATACTAAAGTCAATGTGATATATTATCGCTTTCATTGCCATAAATTTATAAAATTGACCGTTGCTGATAAAAATCTATTTAAAAAAGTTCATTATCAAAAACTATAAAAACAAATAAAAAATATCGCACACATTAGAAAAATAATTAAAAAAAAACGTATTACCAACAAATAGGACCTTGCAATTTTTCCTCTGGTCGAAACTTTTTGTTTGGTGGTAAAATATTTTTTATTATTTTTAAATATGTGCGATAGTTTTTATTTGTTTTTGATAAATATTTATTCACACGTCAAAGTTGAGTTTACAAAAAGGTTCGTTAAACAACTTTTTTTAATGTAAATTGGCCAACTTTCATAAAACTTCGTAAGATAATAGATCATTAAATAGGTAATTATGACCAAAGATTGTTTCTGCTTTCTAGGAACATGATAACATTAATGCTTTTTTTTATTTCGAATAATTATAAATATTTGCATTTGTAGAATTTTCCTTAATTTTCGATTTTTTAACGTGTGTTTTCTTAGAAATCATTTAATTTGTATATACGATTAATCACACTAACAAATTTTTTAAAAAATGGAGAATAAAAATACAATACGTTAAAAAAGGTCCATGGATCTTGCTGATGATGGACCTTTTTTAACATTTTGTATTTTTATTCTCCTTTTTTTAAAAATTTGTTGGCGTGATTAATTATATATACTTATTATTTTATAGTAAAAGTTTCAAACCAAGGGTTTCCCCAGCAAAAACAATATGGCGGGTAAGGGCTAAAGCACATATTGCCAAGCATAAAAAAAAAGTGTGAAAGAATGGTTAGGGATGTGTAGTTGTGTCCATAAATTTTCTAACTGTGCGAGTTGTGTTGAGTATCACAGCCTTCTGGAGTTGTGCATAAATGTTTTTGTGAAGTCCTAGTGTGCTGAGGCTGTGGTGCAATGTGGGAGGCACCAGACAGGTGGCGGACAGGACTGAGAAAGTATGGTGGGAGAAGTGCAGGGGAAATGGGAGAACCCCGAGAAAACCTGCCCAGCGCGGATCGTCCACCATCACGATACCCACATGAGAACCGAACCCCGGTACTCAGAGGTGAGAGGCCGATGTCATAGCGACAACGCCAACCGTGCGGCTAGATCGGTATATTTACTGATCTTGTCTCCGTGATTTTTCTGCATGTTCTTGCTGACAGGTACTGCAATATCAATGAGGTAGATATGTTTGTTGACCTTATCAACAAGTGTGATTTCAGGTCTGTTGTGATGTATGATTTTGTCTGTGTGAATGGGGCGGTCCCAGTATAGCTTATATGAGGATTACTCTAATACATTTTGTGGTGTGTACTTGTGGTACGGGATCGTGTTCTTAATAAGTGAGTGTTTGTGTGCTAGCTGTTGATGAGCGATCGACGCTATCTGATTGTGTCGGTGGAGGTAGTCTGTTTGGTAGAGAAGGGGACAGCCTGATATTATGTGGTCGATCGTCTCATATAATAATAATAATAATAAAAATAATAATAATAATAACTATTGTACTATCAAGAAAACTTCTGTTCTAGATTGTCTGAGGTAGTCGTTTAAAATACAAGAGAAATTCTTGCTTTGAGATTGATGCGATAACAGATTTTAAATATTTAGATATTACAATAAAGAAGCTCTTCACTTGGAACAGTCATATAAATATGCTACAGAAGAGACTAAATTCTATATTTTTATTACATAAAAAAAATTTAATAGCAACAAAATCCTCATTTACTATGCTTTATTTGATTCCATGATAAATTACGGGGTAAATATCTGGACCAATATAAACAATATATACCTTTATCCCTTTAGAAACTTACAAATTAAAGTGCTTAAATTATTTTTTTTCAAAAAAAGGTTTAATTTATACAAAAGAAATTATAATCTAATTTTATTTCCAAAACAAAAATTTTTATATAACATAATTATGCAAACTATAATAAAATATTACAAATAAAAACTAATAGTAATCAAAATTATAATCTCAGACAAAAATAATAAAATAAAATTATAATAACCTCTAATTCTTTTTTTTTTTTTTTTTTTTATCCTTTTTAATCTTGCTGACGATGGAGGACTTGACGCCTCCGAAACTGTCCAAGGACCCCCTTTTAATTAAGTAATGTATGTTTTTTGTCATTTTTTCATAAATATATAACTTAAAATGTTTTTCAGTGTGTTTATTAAGTATTTCTTTCAATTCTTAGTTTTACCACACACGTTAAATACACCAATAACCTCTAATTCATAATAGTTATCGACAAAGAAATATTAATCTCAATATGGAAAGAATTATAAATGATATGAATATAATATCTTTTTGGAAAAAAGTTGTCTAAAAAAAAAAAAAAATTGTTGCTTATTGAAAAATACTTAAACAAATAAAAAGTTAGAGAAAAGGAAATATCTTAATGGTTTTTTTTTGCTTATTTTTATAAGAATTTATATGAAAAATGAAGGAAAAAAAAAGGCTAATTTTTGGATGTGTTTTCAAATAGTACTATTATGTAAAACTAATATTAGTATTAAAATGTTTTAATAAAGCATTTTAAATTGTTTCATAGAATAACTTCAGTACTAATAAGTAATGATATATTTATATATTTAAATTATCTAACTTACAATTCTACCAGATTGTAGAAAAAAAAATGAATTTAGATTATTATTCAAATCTATATTTAGATAAATAAAATATAAGTAATTGTCAGAACCAGTTGAAAGGCACATTTTCCTAACGGGACAGTACTGTTAATAGTGTATATGTTAAAAAAGAAAATAAATTATTATTATTATTACGTAAAAGTTTCAAACCTTGGGTTTCCCCAGCAAAGACAACATGGCGGATCAAAGACCAAAGCAAATATTGACAAGTGCAAAGACGTGTGCAAGAATGTTTTTATTAGGGATGTGTGGTTGTGTCCATAAATTTCCTAACTATGTGTGTGTTGTGTTGAGTATCACAGCCTTCTGGAGTTTTTTGAGTAATGTTTTTTGTGAATCCTAGTGTGCTGAGGCTGTGGTACAATGTGAGAGGCACCAGACCAGTGGCAGACAAGACGATGGGTACAACACGTACTCGCTCCTGCCTCCACTGCTTCTGGAGCTCGTGTGCTAGATCGGTGTATTTACTGATCTTGTGTGTGCGATTTTTCTGCATGTTCTTGCTGATAGGCAATATTAATGAGATAGGCCTGTTTGTTGACCTTATCAACAAGTGTGATGTCAGGTTTGTTGTGATGTATGGTTTTGTCTGTGTGAATGGGGCGGTCCCAGTATAGCTTATATGAGGATTACTCTAATACGCTTTGTCGTGTTTACTTGTAGTACGGGACTTAATAAGTTAGCTGTTGATGAACGATCGAC
>JAFIDM010012231.1:74338604-74359779 GCA_023159025.1 Thereuonema tuberculata
AATGGATAAGATGTCTGACTTGGAATCAGAAGGTTGCAGGTTCGATTCCTATCGCGGATGTTTCATTGTAAAAATTCTTTCTATTTTTCATTCACGCAGAAAACTGCGCCGGACAGACAGACAGACAGACAGACAGACAGAGAAATGAAAGATTTTAGTAATATAGATTCCATTTTCGGTGATTTTGTCGTCCTGACCTCCGTGAACATTTGTACGAGGAAATCCCATACGGAATATTCAATCAGATTCAAGTCGGTGGACGAAGGCGGCCATTTATCCTTTTCGCTCTAGATGATTTTGAGTAACTCTTCTTGTATGGGAGGGTGTCCCGTCTTGTTGGAAAATATAGTCCAAGATACATTCTAGGAGTAAACCATTATTTAACAGGTGTGATATGTTGCTCTCCGAGCTAACTTTAGAGATACCTTTCAAATATCTATTATATAATTTCGTTTATGTTTAAGATTGCCTTGTATTCCTTTTAAATTTATTATAAACATTGTTGCATTATGTTTCACGCATTCAGAATGTTCAGAACAAATTAAAAATATTCTTCGGGATTCTATTTTTAAACAAACGTTTTAAAGGTTATAGCTTAATATATAAAATTGAATGTTTCTTTGTTTGTCCCATATACGTTCCTATACCATTCATCAGATTGGAATGAAACTTTGGTGACTTGTGCGCACGTCCGCGAAGGTTTTTGAATTAGTAGAACATCGGGCCCTTATATTTAGGGCCCTTTCCCAAGTCTACTGCAAAAAGTGAAAAATTCGCTCTTCTATGGGAGGCAGGGACACCACACTTGGGTGGATGGAAGGCGACACGGCTACCTAAGTGTCCCACCAACGACCGACACCGGACCATTGTATTTAGGGCTCTTTCTTGGACACCAGTAATCAAACTTAACATCTTTGCTAGATAATGCAAAAACTGAAAAATCCGATCCCTATGGGGGGCAGGGACACCACACTGGTGTGGGTGGAAGGCGACACAAGGACCTAAGTATCTCACCCCCTACCGACACCGGGCCCTTTCTTTGAGTGGCATTGCAATGCATGCCGGGTACAGCTAGTCTGTAATAAAACTACCGAGCCTACGTATTTGAAACTTGCAGTAATTATATAATGTATTAATAAGTTAATGTCGGATCCGAATCGTATAAGATTTGAATTTTTGACGTTATTAAACTTTGAATTAAGTAAAGTGTTTTCCTGGTCACTCAAAATATCCTAGTAAATAAAAGTTAATGATAAGTGCGTTTTTTTTTTTTTTTTTTTTTTTTAATGTTAGCCAGTCTTAATAGGTAAACTTATATGAAAAATACCTATGATATAGATGCTTTGATTAATATTATAAAGCGAAAAAATATATAAATATGCATAAATTAAAAATGCGGAATTAGTTTATAATCAATTAAGAATTTTATTTTTTATATTTATCATATTTTTAATTTTTTCCAAAATAAATTTTCCAATTTAATTGACTAAATAAATTATAATTTATTTTAATTTCTAATCTTTGACCAAAATTGTTATTTAATTTTTCAATTTGAAAAATTCTTAACCAATTTTGTCTAATTATTTCTCCTTCATTATAATTGTTTTTCATCTGGTTGACGTAAAAAATATTTTCAAAATTGTTTTATAAATAAATTTTTATTTAATACTATCTTAATTTTTTTTCTGATATTGTTTTTTTTAATAAGGACATTAAAGGACATATTAATAAGGATATATTTTAAAATTAATTTATTAATATTTTTATTTTGCAGTTTGTTCATAAAAATCCATAATCTAGAACTGAATTGACTGAAGAATTAAAAATGATTAATGTCTATTTAAAATTAAGTGTTTAATGTGAAAAAAAAATATGTATAATTTTTTGCTAACAGAATTATACTGTATATGTCAAGTAGATTTCTCATCCAAATATAGGCCTAAATATTTTTGTTGAGATACAGTTTCAAGCTTATTACAAGTGCAGTTATTTGTATTGTTAATATCAGTATTAACTCTACTGCAATTTTGATTGTATAGTGTAATAAAATAATCCTCACTTATAATTTCGATGATGATGACTTTAGTTTTATTATAGTTGAGATTCATTTTTTTATTAATTAATTAATAATATTTAATTACGCCCATTTAATTACGCATTTAATAATTTAATGTGTATTAATGCATATTAATGCGCTATAATTACGCATTTAATTACTCATTTAAATATTTAATTATGTCCATTTAATTACGTTATTTTAAATCTTTTTTGAAGAAAATTATTTATTTGAGTCTTATCACAATTAATGAGTTTAACATCGTCTGCGTAAATATAAATCTTTGAAAATTTAATACAATTATTTATAGAGTTTATATATAAATAGTAGAGGTTCTACATGGAATCCTTGCGGAATGCCAGATTTGATATTATAGAGTTTACTTAAGGAATTTTTTATTTTATCTAAATTTCCTTATTTTTTAATACATTGTGTATATTGCCCTCTCAGGCCCATTACGTTAAGCTTTTGTAGAAGTAAATTATGATTGATATTATCAAAGGCTTTTTTTAGACTCAATAAATATATATTAGGGTGTCCCTTATTTTTCAAAGTTTTTATTTTTTAACGCATAGGTCCTAGTTTTTTTCTTTAGCCTCTAAAACACTCGGAAATAAATTTTTAGCTTATTTGGATAACGGCAACCCGTGCCGACATGCATCGAAACTACGTTGCGCGCGAGGAGCATAGCGCGAGGAGCATAGCGCGAGGAGATGCGCGCGCTCGCAGCTTTGTTATTCGCTCTTGGATTGTCGAGTAATTAACACGTATTGTTTTACATTAAAAATATGGCACGAGAATTACGAAGCAAAAAAAAACCTATTTTCTTGGTTGGTAACATTAATCATCAAATAAAAGGTGCAAAGTTACCGTCTAATCGCCAAGTTCTTGCAGTTCTATTTTTTAATATTCGCGAAGTTAAATTGACTATCAGTGAAAGTGCAAATCTTGTTGTTCGAGAGTGTATTATATTCTGGGAAAAAGCTAGAATACCTACTAGAGCTATACCTAACTGTGTGAAAAAACTTGTAGATCTTTATCAAGCTTGGAGAGAGTTGCAGAAAAATTCAAAAAAAAAACAAGACTATAATAAACAACGTGAGAAGGATTTTCAAAATAATTTAGATAATTTATTCGACATAGCACACGCTGATGCTTTGGAACGAATGAAAATAGAGGAAGACAAAATATTTTTACAACGACAAAGAGAACCAGGACGACCAGGTTGTTTAGCGGGTGTAGACAAAAAGTTAACGGAGAAAGAAGAACGAGTAAGACAGAGAAAGCTAAAAGAGAAAAAAAGGCTCGAGCAAATGTGTTCTGCGAGTTCGTCGACACCTCATACTGTTCAAGACTCTTTTCATCCTCTAGAACAACAGGATCAACCTACTAGCTCTGATGAAAGTCTGGAGGAACCTTTGCCATCGATATCTCAATCCATCAGTTCTGGAACTATAACAAAAAGAGGAAGGAAAGACTTTATCACGCCTAAGCTAGTTGCAGCATTAGATAGATGTCAATTAAGCATAAGGGATTCTGTTTTTATACTTCAAGCTGCAGTAGAAGCCCTAGGTCTTAACTGTGATGATTTTCCAATCAACAAATCTTCTATTCAACGTATTCGCACACAGGGTAGAAAAGATAGAGCGGATTCGATAAAATCAGATTTTCAAAACAACATACCTGAAGTAGTTACCCTTCACTGGGATGGAAAATTATTATCCGGATTGGACGTAAGAAGTCCCAAAGAAGAGCGCTTGCCAATCCTTATTTCATTCGCAGAGAAAGAACAACTTCTTGCAGTACCAAGACTGGAGAGTTCTTCTGGCCAACAACAAGCTAAAGTTTTGGCAAATGCTCTTTTTGATTGGAACCTCGATGACAAGGTACAAATAATGTGCTGTGATACAACGGCATCTAACACGGGGCGTTTAAACGGAGCTTGTGTACGTCTGGAACAAAAACTAGGGAGAGAATTGCTTCTATTTGCTTGCCGGCATCATGTATATGAACTAGTCTTAAAATGTGTTTTTGAAACAAAAATTCACCAAATCACTAATAGCCCTGATATTCCACTATTCAAAAAGTTTCGAGACAACTGGAAAAATGTGAATCCTACAGCTGTTGAAACCTACAACGACTTTGTAAAACAACATTTATTTTTTTCTGATACAATGATTGAAGGATTATTGACTTTCTACAATGAAGAATTGAAAAAATCTTTTATTCGTGATGATTACAGGGAACTCATCGAATTAGCTATTATTTTCTTAGGAGGAGACGATGAGAGAAAATTTAAAATTAGACCTCCAGGAGCAATGCACCAAGCAAGATGGATGGCTAGAGCTATTTACTCTTTAAAAATATGTTTGCTGCAATCCCAGATCAAAATAAGCACCAAAGATAAACGAGCACTGCAAAAGGTTTGTTTGTTTATCGTGACTATGTATGTAAAACCCTGGCTTCAATGGAGTGTTGTAGTGAAGGCGCCAAATCAAGATTTGTGCTTTTTAAAAATGCTAAAAGAATACGAAACAGTGGACAAGTCGATCTCTCAAGCGGCTCTGAACAAGTTCAGCCAACATCTGTGGTACTTGTCTGAAGAAATTGCCGTTTTATCACTGTTTGATGACGAAGTTGAAGAAAAAGTTAAAGAAATGATAGTAGTAAATTTACAACGAGAGAGTTTGTATGATTATGGAAAAAGATACGTTCCATCGAAAGAGGAGATATCTAATTATTTATATGGTGAGTGGGAATACTTACATAATTTCTTACATTGTTTTTACGTGATAGATTTAAAAATGAAAATAATATGTCTTTATTTTATTCTTGCAGATAAATCATTAAATGATTTCGTGTCCGTCAAGAGTACCAATTTGTTTTCTCGGTTGAAAATTGATCAAGAATTCCTCCAGACACATGTTTCTACATGGCAAGAAGATGTTCGCTATTTGGAGGCAAAAAAGAAGGTTCTTTCTTTAAGAGCTGTCAATGACACAGCTGAAAGAGCCGTTAAACTTATTCAAGATTTTCATGGCCTAATAACTGCAGAAGAAGAACAGAAGCAAGTCTTGCTACGTTGTGTGCAAGAGCATAGATATTTGTATCCAGATTTCAAAAAAGATATCCTCAAAAGGAAATATCCTGCATGATAATTTTCTAATTTTCTTTTTTTTTATTAAAAATAAATACCTTATATTAACTTTAAACTTGATGTTTTATTTTATATTCTTATAAAATAAAAAAAAAATTAAACTGATCTAGTTGAATGACAGAAAGCATTAAAAACACAGATTCTCATAAACTTTGAAGCCCTGTCGGCACAGGTTAATATTAACGTAGGAAGATAAAATTTTGTATTTGAGTTAGTCTATGTATATAGAAAAGAATTACGGGGTATGCGTTTCAATATTAAAAAAAAAAAAAATTCACCCATATAAGGGACACCCTAATATATATGATATTACCTTTTTTTAAATTTTCATTAACATACATGATTGATTTTGAGTCTAACATAATTAATTTTGATTTAATTTATACCCTTAAATTATCTATCCTTAAGTTTCTCTAGAATATTATAAATCAAATACAGTAAACTCCCGATTATCCGCGGAGTTGGGTGGCGCGGCAACCACGGATAAGCGAATTCCGCGGATAATCCGAAATCGGGTGAAAAACAACACAAAAATGCTTTTAACATGTTTATTTACATTAAAATGGCAATACATACTATTACAGTACATACATTATAAACAATTATTTTATTTTAAATGATTTACTTATTTTTATATTTTATTATTACGGGAGGGTTTCTCGGAATTTAGTGTAACCTGCCGGCCTAAGCTCCGCCCACAAGGTCGTTCTTTAAATTGCTTGTCTTCACTTACTATGTTAGCCTCTTTTATTGTTTATCTTATTCTACATTTAATTTTTTTTTTTAATTTTGTAATTTATTGTAAAGTAAAAAAAATGGAAACAGGAAGGTCCGCGGATAACCCGGAAAGCGGATAATCCGCCCACGGATAATCGGGAGTTTACTGTATTATTTATTCTCTGAAGATTAAATATTGATGGCACGAAATCCTATCGTTTGTATACTAATCGGATCAACTGAAGAAGCCTAGAATAGGAAAAAAGCAAAAGAAAAGAAAATATTTTGCAGTCCTCCATTTATTGAAAATTTGCTCCTGAAAAATGCAATTTTAATATGTTAAATTTATTTTCCTCTAAATCAAGGAATTTAATTCACTTTTCTTGTGATTTACATCAAATATATCGATTATAATTGATATGGACTGGATTACTTCGACAGGCTAATGACTGCGATTGATTTAGATTGAATGACCTAAATTGATTAAATATTGATGCAAATAAAATACAGAAATGAAAAAAGATGAAATATTAAAACCATATATTTAAAAATTAAAACTTGAGTTTAAATTACTTTAATCTTAATTGTTATTGATGAAATATAGGTTTTTAATTTTTAACTTATATGTGTGTTTTTTTTTGTATCAAAAATTATTAATTTTAATGTAAATTCATTATTAATTAAGTAAATATTCTGCAGATTTTTATTCTGTTCTTTGGTAACTAAGTGCTATTTGTTAATACTTGCAATATGAATTAAGAGTTAACTTTATTAAACTAAGCTGTGAATATCATGCAGTAAAAATATACTTTAAAAATAAGATCAATAAAACGAAGGCTTGATTTCAATCAAGAAATAATCTCTTCTTGTTACATTAATCTTTACAGGCCAAGCTATTTAATTTAAGTGCTATTCCAACTTCTTATCTTCCATCTTTGAAAGATATCTACCGCTCGATGATGTGTTTACAGTAAGTCCATGCTGTCCTGGAACTTAAGTTTCTTTTGCGAAGATATAAAGGATTGATTCACTTACCTTTACCTTTATTATGAAGCAATCGTGGAGAATTGTCCATGATCCATAGGAAGACTTGTAGATATTATGATATCCGAACATAGTCCATTCCAAAGTCGTCCGAAATGTCTGCTTAGTATTCTCTGTAGTTCGTGCGAATTACGAAAACGAACCTCATATTATCTGGATGACATGAATTCGCTCAGAATTTCAAAAACTAACTATAAAAAGATAATGCACGGATGTAGCTTAACTTTTTTATACCAAGCCATTTTTTTTTAGATCCATCTGGCTTCTATTTCGGTTACCAAGTTCTCTCATCTGTTTTATGTCTTGCATTGTTGTTCTGTGCGTTTGCACTTAACAATAATGATACCATATAAAATGGTTCACTGCTACTTGACATTTATAACATACTGTTAAATTCCGATGCACAATTTTAACTGGATAATCATTCATTTCTTTTTATTAACTTTTATGCACTTTGGAAAAACTTACAACGAAATTAATCTAGGATATATATATATGGTAAGCTAAAAATGTCATTACTTACACAAAATAAATCCTTACTAGTCATAAGGATTTAAATTTAAATTCAATTTTTATCAGCAGCCTACTAATGTCACAGCGATTTCTACTGATGATAGGAGCTCCTTGTCTACGGATGATTTATTTAGAAAATAAAGGAAACTACAATGAAAACCACCCACGGTAAGTGCAAGTGCCAAAGAGTATTTATGAGTTTGGTAAATACTCCATTTTAAGCAACGATGAGAAAATAGTTAAATAAAACAGTTGTCATTTGTATTGTATTTGAAATCAATATTGCCCATTTACTTGTGGTGAAGATAATTTCAACAATTACTCGAAGTTTAAAAGTTTTAGGCTTAAGTTTTGAAGTGTGCAGCAAATGAGTTGGCAAAACAGCCAAAACAATATGTCATTACTCAACAGTCATGAAGGATCAATCACTGAAACTCAAGTATGATAGCTTCAAAACAACTTAACTTGTATAATTAAAATTTCTGTTTATAAAGAAATTTATCTGAATAGAAACACTCCACTGATTTGGTGTAGTTTGACCCTGAATGGAGAATTTCATCTTCAGGAAGAGCAGTACTAAATCAATGCAGTGAAGACTACAATAGAGATAACTGATACTTAATGAATTCTTATCAAACGAATTGTAATTTTGTAGAAAAGTTGAAATATAGTGTAATAAGCCTACACTATGTTTTGAACAATAATTGGTAAATCTTATTTTTCGGATATTCGAAACTGGAATTAGTGAAACTTAACACAGCATTGCTGTTAATTTTTTTTACGGTACATCATGTTATTCGATAATAAGAATATTGATTAGTTCTACTATTTAAACATATTATCTATACCAGTATTTTTAAACTGAAATTGTTTTTTTTTTGATCAACTCTAATGTAGCAGCATTTTTTTAATAGCTTTTAATAAAAATCTGCGTAGCTTTAAATGCCAGTGAATCGACAAAATTACTAAAGAGACAAGGTTCCTTGAACTAGCACAACTTTCTTTCAAAATGCAATTAGAGCAAACAATGATTTTGAGATGATTAAAGAAATACAGGAACACTCCCACAGAAATGCTTTGCTTGGAACAAACCCTTAATGGAATTTTTTCTCTGAAGCATCTCTTGTAGATCAAAGTATGGCGTGGATCTGCATCTGAGACGATAGGGCATAATTGATTGGCTGTTGCATTATTTTGCTCTTTCTCTAGCCCCCAGAAAGTCAATACTAATTGAATACAAGTATTCACTTTTTCTTATAATCCTTTGTTAGCGAATGGCAACGCTATTGATTTCTGCATTTGTCACGAAAAGGCGCTCATTGTGGTTGGGAAACAAAAGTTCAGTTTCTCCATTCAATCCTATTTTCCCCAATTTTCCTGCTAAGCCTCACCTCTTCAAAAAGATTGAATGGAACACAAGGCACCATAATTATTTTTAGAAGATCCTCTCACAAGCTGAGTTTATTGAGAATTTTTTTGTCGGAAAATAAGGAAAAGAATCAAAGAACGGATCAAGGGAAGTGAAGTTTTTTTATCTCCAGTCAAGCAGTACCACAAAGCTCAATTATAAGATTCATTCAATGAAATTAAAATAGCTTTCTTAGAAAATACTTATTTTATGAAATCGTAAACTTACAAAAAAAAATTACGAAAACAAATGGATTTTTTTTCCTACCGTGAATAAATTGTTTTGGTTAAACTGAATGTTTTGTTTGATTTTGCTTACAGATGACTATCGTTTATTTCGAATAAAGCAAACTGCTTTACATAAATTTCTTTTCTTTATTATATTTAATTTACTTTAGACCAAATGATAATTAAAAATTTAAAAATGAAATCGGTTTTTCATATCTTTTGAAGAGATTTCTTGCTTTTCGGAGAAGCATCTTTTTTTTTTTATATTTTTTTTTTGTTTGTGTGCTTAAGTTAAACACTACATTTATTACTTAGTCTATTACTAAAGCTCATTGCATATGGATACGAAAATCGGACGGCGGATCTAAAAATCGGACGTATTCTATTTCACCTAAGGGGTTTTCTTAAGACGAACATTCATTTCGGAGAATTCACTATTTAAAACAACGGCTTCTGTGTCCGTACTTTTCTTCTTAAAATCAAAGTAGCGTTTAGTTTCCTTAAGACAAATATTCATTTCGGAGAATTAAAATGAATGAAAATTAAATTAAAATGAATGTTCACTTAAGAAAACCTTTAAGTGAAATAGAATACGTCCGATTTTTAGATCCGCCGTCCGATTTTCGGATCCATGTGCAATGTGCAATTCATTTCATTTAATTACTGGGTAATATTGCACGTTTTTTTTTTTTTTTTGCAGAAGAATTTTCTTTCAATTTTCGAACCTATTACTTTAATCCAAACTGAGATATAATCACCTTGACTTAATAGCTTAAATATTGAGGATTTATTTCATGAGAATTAATTTAAGCTCATTTTATGTAACAGAAATTGCTGAAAGGTAAGGTATTCATTTAGAAAGAGTTGGTGTGTATCAGCACTTTAGTCATCGGTAAGGTTTATACAGATGTAATCATAGATGATTGTTAGCTCATTCTCATAGTATTTCTATTTCGACAAAGAACAAGGACAAACAAGTAAAGGAAATTTATTGAAATTTTTTGCAAATTTCATTTTGACAAAATATTAAAAATATATAAGAATACAACAGAATTATTGGCTTATTTGGACTGAAATGTATGTACAGAGAATATTCAAGTTTACGTGCAATGTAAGGGATGGTTGCTTTAAATAATTGATTTTTTTTTTTTAATTTGTGATGTGCAATTTTTACTTAATAGGCCAAATACAATTCCTTTGGAAGTTGAAATTCTAATAAAAGGCGCAAGCTTAATGGCTCCAAGCAGGCTTTTTCTCACATATACTCAAAAACGCTCATCGTTATTTTTATTATGATTGTAAATTGTTGCTCGATTTTTGACTGGTGGTTTTAATATGATCTTTCCTCGGAGTTCTTTTTCTCAAGACGAAGATCATAAGATGTTCTATGGTTTATAATGAACTGAGTTCCTATGTAGAGATTTGCGAACTATATGGCATGTACTTAGGAGAGTAGTTTTTTGCATTTGCTTGATTATGTTCTGATGCAGAGTCAGTAAGTTAAGGCTGTGATGAAGATTCTTTGGGATTAGACCTGTTGCTGAGACATTGATCGGGATGGTGTAAACTATTTTCATGTGCCACTGTTTTTGAATCTTTATAGCAAGATCGGAGTATTTGGATAATTTATTGTGATAACTTGATAATATATTGTTATTACTTGGGATGGTCACATCAATTAAAAATACTGTTTGCTGTGCTTTTGTAAATCAACATGATATCTGATCTATTATATTCAATTGTCTTAGTCGGTATGAGTAGATTTATCTCAATGTAATTCATAGTTATTATTTTCTAATAGAATTTCAGGCTTATATTTGTAAAAATGGGGGAGATTGTATGTTGATGAGATTATGCATTACACTGAGTTGTTGATGAAGAATTTTGCAGACTTGATCATGTCAGTTTGGGCCAAGACTTTGCAGGATGAGACTATATTCTGATTTGTTTCAGGGACATCATGGTATTGCCGCCAATTGTTTGATGTTAATGTGGTATCCTTAATTATGTGTTTTCGGTAGTGTCGGGTGTTAATTACTTGGTCTTGTATAGCTAGAATGAATGCTTCTGTTCCTGGGTGGAGATCCGCATCAGTGAGCCAGAGATTGGAGGAAATTTCATCGATGCGATTGGCTTGTAGTTCATTGTAGTGTTTTCCATGTAATTGCTTTTGTGCCCACTCTTTGTATTTATCAGTGTCTTGGACACTGTCGTATTATATGGGTTTTTCAGGTTGAGTGGTGATTATTGAGCTTATTATCTGCAAATACGATTGCTTTTATGTAATGCTGATTGGTCTTGTTTGCTATTAAAATACTGTGAAAGATTTAATATTTGATTGCGATGTAATTGTCTGATGTCTATTAGTCCACGACCACCGTCTGCTCTTGGAAGTGAATCTTTCAGTATGATACTTTCTATGTGAAGTGAGTTGGCGTCTGATTATTCTTTCAACTTCTTGGTTGTTAGTTGTAGTCCAATGGATTATTCCAAAGGAATAGGTAAGGATGGGAATGGCATATGTGTTAATTGCTTTGATTATATTTTTTTCCTGTGTGATATGTTTTTAAGATGAGATGGAGCCGTTGATTGAATACTGTTTTTAGAAGAGATTTGATCTCTATGTGGTTGATCAGTACCCGAGGTATTTATAGGTGACTTCTTCTTGCATGGCAGTGATAGTTTCTCCAGATTTGAGAGGAAAGTTATCTGCTTATTGTTTCCCTTTGGTGATGGCTTGTTTTGCATTTATTAACTCCAAATTCCGTACAAATATCTCTGGAAAAGGATTCGGAAATATGTAGGAGCTCTGTGAGGTGGACTTGAGAAAACGCAGACAGTTTGATATCATTCATGTACAGAAGGTATGTCAAACGTTCATTGATGATATTAGTTTTAATTTCGTACCCATATATAGTGGAATTAAGCCGATGTGAAAGGGGATTAAACGGCTAGGCAGAACCAGAAGCTGCTTAGTGAATTACCTTGGTATATACCTCATCTTATAGGAATGCGAGATGTGGTAAATAGGAAATTGAAGTCGATATAGTTTAATGAAATTTGTCTTTTTTTTTTTCTTTGTCAGATCTTTGAAGCCAAACCAAGACAAATTCAAGTCATTAACTTCATGAGAATTAGAACATATCAATGCAGCTTCAAGTCATACAGTGCGATTTGTTTTCATTTTCCTTTCGAATGTTCTTCTCTTCGGTACATAATGAAAAAGTAACATTGAAATGATGAAAAACCAAATTTTCTCAATCAATTAGCCACACAACCTGGCAGAACCATGACCACTCATAAAACGGCTTGCGAATAGAAAAACGCATACTTCCTCTTATGCAAGCTAGATAGTACCATTTATAGAGATTGTGTTTTTTACAAAGGTGATACGATTTAGGCGCCGGTACAATTTACGGAACCTTCCCCTATATTAAAAACCTATTTACTCGTAATTCTAGAAATTCAAGCAATAGTGACCTGTGATTTTTTTTAATAGGTATACATTAATTAAAATTATATTAATTATCTATCATAATTACATAACATTTTTTTAATTTAATCATATTCCTTACATGATAATATAAAATAATAAATGAATTGCCTTGACCAATATTTTTTTTTAGTATTATTATCAATATTTCAACGTAATCAATGATTATCTGTCTTGGGAAGAATTCATTAGGGAAAATCATGAATTCTTTATACTCCTTAATATCAATCTATCATTTAATGTTTTTTCCTGTCATGGATTTCTTCTTCATAGGTTAATTAGATTCTTTATTGAAACATTTCTGCCAGATTCATTTGTTCAATTTTTTTAATATATTTCTTTCATTTGTTTTTACTCTTGCTGTTATGATTAAATAGTATGGACAGATGATATTAATAGTATTGAAACCATCTATATTTCATGTGGGAATTTACCCGAATTTCAATTTTGAACTGATTGTTATTTTGTATTTCGGATATTTATTTATTTAGTTTGAATGGCTCGTTTCTGCACTGGCCAACTTGAAACAGAAAAATACTGTAGATGAGTAAAGGAATCTTTTCAATGTTTCGTAAATTTCTTCTCAAAAATTATACTATTACAAATTTAAAACAAAAGGAAGTATAAGAAGTAACATTTTTTGTGTGTTTTTATTCGTCTTTTCGATCTGTTATTATTATTTTTGTTAATATTTCAGTATTGTATACTATTGAACACAAATATTATGTTTTCAAAGTATTTTAAAAGTTTTTTCTAGTCTATAAAAAATATGAAGTAAATGCAAGCCTATTAAAAAATGCTTAAAAAAAATAAAGCTTAACGTGCAGTGCAACAAAATAAGGGGGTGCGAGAATCCTTATTTACTTTGGTGCATTACAAAAATTTTTTGCTTTTTTAAAAAAATGCTTCCTTGAAATTATCTATAATCATAACTAACTTCACTTTTTATACATTTTGACATTTTTAAAGATGAAAGTAACCTCAAAGTTGAATACCTTATTTTTTTTCTAAAATGCCTTAGATTCTCAGGCAAAATAACAAAAATCTCTTTAAAAGCAACACAATAAGGATTATTAAAAATCAAAAAACGATAAATAAATAGGCGATAAAAACGGAATACTGAAGGATTAAAATGCAACATGTTAAATTCATTCAGATCAGAGAGCTGAGCAGTAAATGCAAAAACCATTGCCACGTACAGCCTTAGAAGTAATAGTGACCTGGTTTGCTGTTAATCTCAAAAGGTGATGTTTAGGTAATTCTTAATAGTTTTGAATGTATGACAACTCGAAGTGCGAATCCTAACTTTAAATTTGTGCCTTGCAATTGATATCTTTCTTTAATTAACATATAGTGTCTGAAATTTAACTCCATTCAAAGATATATTCCTACATTGTTAGTTATTTAACATTTGATTATAGGTAAAATAACATTTCAAATAAATTGAAATGCAAAAACAAAAACATGGCATCTATAGGCTAATTATTTCAGATTTAAGATAACTCAAAAACTCCCTTTTCGATCTATTGTTATTATTGGTGTTAATGTTGTAGCATTGTTATCACTGTATGTAGTTGTTATATTTTAACGTATTTTAATATATTTTTCCAGTTTACGAAGAAAATGAAATAAATTCAGGTTTTCTCAAAAACGCTTCACTGGAATTGTCTACAATCATAAGTAATCCCCACGAAGTGACTTATTTTTAACTTACGTTTGCTTTCAGTAATGCCATCTTTCTCAATATTTCTTGGCAGAAAATATTTTCAGAATGTCCTTCATTTGGTCAAAGCCTATTCGCTCCATCACAATGACATACCGTTACGACCATATAAATTCCAATGGTGAATTCTTCCTTTCTACTGTAATGGGGAACTTATGAAACATGGCCGCACTTTCACAGCCTTAATATATCATTGCATAGAAAAAGGAGCTTGTCATCACTCATTTCGTACAAGAGGGATACATAGAGAAGTAGTTGGCTCTCAGTAGAAATTTGTTGGAGCTATCTTAAGGAAGAAAAGCGAAACTTATAGCTTACCTTATTTTGGGGGGTATTGTTTGAATGACTTTTCTATACTGGCCAACTTGCAACAGAAAAATGGATGAGTAAAAGAATCTTTTTAATATTTCGTAAATTTCTGCTCAAAAGTTATAATATTATAAATTTACGATAAAAATTAGTTCTTTATTGTTGTTATTATTATTTGACATTATTCTTTATTTAATAAGGCCAGGGAAATTTTTTTTTACAATTTATGCATACAAATAAATTTAAGTTAAGTTAATATGAAGGCTAAAAGTTAAATAAAATAAAATGCTCATTGAGTGCATCTGAGCCCAAGGGTGGGAAACCTTTTGTAAAGGAAGGCCATTTGTTACATTACAGAGACTTCATCAGGCCGCAATCTGTAGAGTAATGTATAAATATATACTATTCCTGACATATCACGAAAGACATATATTTAGTTATGAAATAGTAAACATCAATTTTCTAAGAATGTATCTAGAATTACAACATGGGGTTATATAGAAAATCGCTATTCGTTAGCGAAAAATAAGTTTGAAGACACATTTTCGAGTAATCTAACTTTGTCGTTAGGTATGACTATATAACGAAATAGAAGTATTTGGGAGATTTATTTCAATCGATTTTGTGAGTTTTCAATTTATTTTTAATATGTTTTTTTATTTTTCGTATTGTAAATTTCCTATAAAAATACCCGTAACTTAATTTGAACTTGGATGGAAAGGCAGCATTAAAAATGGATGGATTTCAAAAAATGGATTTCACAGAAGACTACAGATTTCTCATCACTATGTTTCCCTACCATTTTTACACAAATACACACAAATACACCCATTTTTTTTTCGTTTTTATTAAATATTCCTATTAAAAAAAAGCACCATTTCTGACTTAATTATTACGAATGATTAATAGTCACCTAAGGGCTCCTGAATAACTCTAGCAATGGAAGACAATGAGTTAGAAAAAAGCTGTCGAGTTGTATTAAAAAAAATAAAAGTAACTATTATTTGCTTTTATTTTTTTTAATACAACTCGACAGCTTTTTTCTAACTCATTATCTTCCATTGCTAGAGTTATTCAAGAGCCCTTAGGTGACTATTAATCATTCGTAATAATTAAGTCAGAAATGGTGCTTTTTTTTAATAGGAATATTTAATAAAAACGAAAAAAAAAATGGGTGTATTAAGAGTTCTCTGTCGACAGATTAAAAAATTGTTTTCCTGGTCTAATTATTAATAAGATCATTCTTCTAAAAATTTCTAGCTAATTACAATAGTTAAAATTTCACATTGTTAATCATGTTTTGCAAATATATGTTCAGAAGACGAAAACCAAATTCTGTAATAATCTACTCCATCCAGAAAGAAAGGATTGTAAAAAAAGGAAAGTCAACATTTTCTATGTTCAATATAAGTTATAATCTATATTACTAAAATCTTTAATTCTCTGTCGCAATTGTTGAGATTTGCAGAAAATAGAAATAATTTCTACATGTTCGCAACGGAATCGAACCAAACTGCAACCTTCTGATCCGAAGTTAGAAGTCTTATCCATTAGGCCATGGGGACTATATTCTAGTTCTGTTAAAAAAATTAATCAATATTCGCTTAATTTGGTCTATTTCATTATTCAAAGAATAAATTCTTTTTGTTATTTTAAGTTCAAAAATATATTGATGACTGATAGGCTTCAGCATATTTTAATATATAATTTTATTTTTTTCTTAAAACAAATATAGATGTGATTATTAGAATGAAGTTCTTATTAAATATTTTATTTGAAATTCCTAATTAACGGATAAAAAATAACTTTAATTTTATGATAGTTAACTGAATAGAATTTTGTATTTACCAAAATATTCAGCTTCGGACTACAAGATGGCGGTGATATTTGTATCACGTGACCATCATTAACAAAAAATACAAGGGCGGGTGACTAGTTATAAATAAAAGTATTTCCTTTCTGTAAATATTGCTACTTTAAAAAAAAGAAGAGCAGGATTTAAGAAAGCAGGCTTAAAGTTCTTTCTGGAACTTTTTTTATTTTTCTTGATATTAGTTTCTAAAAGAACAAACAGAAGAATTGAGAAATCTTGAATTTAACTTTCTGTTTCGGAAAGCTTTAATAAAGTCTTAATTGAGAATCCTCATCATTTCCTTAATAATTATCCAAATTGGGCGGTTAAGTATTTTTTTCTTTTCTTTTTTAGTAAATATTAATTATTTGGGCTGATGAGTCCGTAAAAGGAAGAAACGGCCGTTCCCAATTCCTTCCCATAATCTAATCAGAAAGGCAATTTCTTCTTTTATTCAAGTGCTGCGTTTCCTTTCCTTTATTTACTCATATTCCCAACACGTTAAATTTCTTTTCTTAATTATTTCTTTGAAAGAAATAATGATCAGCCCTTAAACAGCAAAATAAAAAAAATGAGATAATAACTTACATGTCATTGGCTTATTGATAATATATTGCTACAATTTATGTAGCATTATGAGAAACTCACAAGGAAAAAATGATCATAATTATGTGTTTCGATGGTCTTATAATTCGCATAATACAATGACATTTTATTAATACTTTAAATAAAAAGAAATCAAATTCAATCAACAATTAGTATCTAAAAAATCCATGCCAACTGAAATTTCTCAGATGGTAATTACTGATACTTAAAATTTCAAAGTTTTGAAAATCTTATTTAATTTCATCTTTCTAATCCATTTATTATATAAGTATTTAATATTTAAAATATTAAGTAGTTGTTTCCAAACATCGATATATTACAATTTATCACATGATTCTTAAAGTGATTCACTTAATGTCTGATGTTGAATATCAAATTTATTTAAATGGTTTATGTTGAAGTTCAATACACTGTAATTAGTGAAGATATTTTTATTCGTAACAATGACCTCTCCAGAATTCTCGAAATGTATAAAGTGGGTTTATTTTTTTCATTATTTTCTTCATTATTTTCTTCAATATCTGGCAAGGATCGACACTTTAATAACTTTTTTCTTTTTGGTTGTTGGAGGTGTGCTTATTAAATTGGCCCCTGAAGTGAAATCCTAAATGCCTAAATGTTGGTTTTAGATTTATATTTTACAGTATATTGTTACATTTATTGATATATTTTCTCGACCTAAAATTCTACTTACATTTAAAATTGAAAAATTTACTGATTTCTTATTATCTCCAATTATTACATTAGTATTTGAAATTTCCTTTGTATAAATTAATTGACTTTCTAAATAATTAATAGTATTATCTTAATCTTTAGGGAATTTTATTGAAGGACAGATATTTAAAATGTCAGAATCCGATGACATATACATATATTTTGCTTCAAACTACTAAATACCTAAAGCGTTTCTGATGTCTTCTATGAAATACATTATTCTCTGTTACACCTGTTACAAAATCTGTTATAATATATATATTCCCTGAATTAAAAAGTTGACGTGAGATTTTCATTGACTCCCTCCCTCCCTTTAAATGAGATTTTGTGAGATTTTGCCGGACCCCTCCCCCACATTTTGGACTGAATTTGCCTTCGAATTCTCTGTCCGAAATGATTGCTTCCTTTTGTTTGTCTTTTTTCTTCTGTAGCCATGGTTCATTCTTCGGTCCTAGCAACAGCAATATTGATATTTACGTGGCCCAAAAGCAGAATAAAATATGTCACAGTTATAGCTTATATTCGTTGTTGTAACTTGAACCCAGATCCATTTTTCGAATCATTAGTGACAGAGTTACACTTTATGATGGGTAATTCTATGAGTAAGGATACTAATTAATATTGCTGTTTCAAGTAATTAATACTGCTGTCGTTTGGATAAGTATCCAGGACTTTCATGCGATGTCACAGTAAGCCTATCTTTTATGAAGAGAAAGAATCACTGAAGAAGAAAGAAACACGTCGGGATTCGAATCCCGGTTCTGACATATCAATCTCATGGCTGGCCGTTGGTTTGACCACGAAGCTCTGCCTGAGTATTTATTCACATTCAATAAGTTTATTTACATTGTAGATTTCTAAGGGCTGTGGTACACTCCACTAGTACTACAGCCGTTTTGTTATACAATTTACTTCTTTATCGTTATATAAACAATTTAAAATCTACATGTAACCAAATTATATATTATATAATATATTAATTTGGTTGTAAATTATTATTAATTTTAATTAATCTTTTGGTTTTTCAGGAATAATTAGAGTTACATTTCAGATGCGTTTTATTGTGATAGGTAATGACTGTTTATTAAACAGTTTATCGGCTCTGTTAAATCTCTTTTCTTTCACTAACTTCGAAGGTGTAATGGATTAATCTCAGTCTAGCTGCAAATAATCTCAATATATTGAATGGAATAATTTAACACAACTGGAATAATAGTTTATGAAAATTGTTATTATTTTTTTAAAACTCTTAATACCGCGTTATTTGCACAGAAGTTATGCACTTGCTGTAAATAGTCAGAATTTCCTGAAAATTTCCAAGGATCCTTGAATTGAATCGAAATTCCATTTGCATTAAATCTGACACCATGGTTTCAGATGCTTGTACATCGCAGTATCGCGATAAGTACTGAATGACACCATAGAATTGGATTGGTAATAATAGTTATGAGTTTTGGAAACTTTGCCTTTAGTCATTGATAATTTTAGTTAAACCCATAAAAGCACATCTTGCTAAGAGAGAAAATCAATGGAGAGATATTGGTCGAATAGCTTGGCACAGGCATGCGTGAAAATTCCGGAATTCTTGAGGAATCTGAGGAATGCATGCTAGCAGCTTCAGCAAAGAATTTCCCATTTCTTTGAAACAGATAGACAAAAAGATACTAAAGTGTAGTTGGTTTTCTGATCTTTTTGTTAAAAGAATAGAAATATGCTTTGTAATGTAGCAAATTCCAAGAAGCCTACTTGGTGACATATTTTGTCAAGTGAAATAAACAGTAAACACAAGTGAAGCATTGAACTATTTACATTTTAAATCAATTAAGTAAAAAATATCAAGTGCAATAAGAGATCTTAAATATTAAGATCTACAGAAAGAAAAATAGGATAACAAAACTTTATTTTTTTTATTTCTGTTTTTCAGTTCTATGAAATTTGTTTGACTTTTATGTTAGCTTTTCCTTTTTAATTTTCTTTTCAAATTATTATTTCATAGAATTACAATGTTAAAGGAATCTTTAATAATATCTATCGGGATTTAGCTTTTGAACAGCTCTAATGCATTTTCCATTTATCTCTGAAAAAACAATTTTCGAAAAGACCTCTTGTAATTTCAAATTCTTTAATGTTTTTTTTTTAAATGAAAAAAAAAAAGAAATGTTTAAAATTTTAATTCGCTATTAATGTACTTTTTATTATCACTTAGTTTAAAACCTAATGGAACGTAAAGTTTGATGATATCTGTAAATGAATAAATGGAATGTAAATGGCAACATAAACGTACTTAGGTTATTTCGTAACTAGATAAAATTACCGAAACGTCCTAAATAACTTTTTTGAAGTGCATCTGAAGAGATATTGCAACAGAAGAGGTGCATTAATCAAATTTTCAGATTTTATTTCTAACTTTTTATCCTCAGAACCGCTTAATTCATAAACTAAAAATTTTATGACTGTTCGTACTGTTTCACTGCTTTTTAAAATTGCAACCTTCTGGTAATAATTAAAAGTAATAAATTTAATTTAGCTTTATAGTGATTATCTACTGCATTACTAACTACTTAACACTTTACATAATAAATCATTGTTCACGAATTAAAAGTGCTTTATACAAGAATTTACTATTTTATTTCATCACATTTACTGCTTACTAACAAATCTTGTATTGTATCTAGTCTTTCTTGAATAAATGGCTTGGTATACAACTACGTGATGATAAAAAAGAACTTCATTTTGTATATTTTTAATAACCTAGTATAAATGATCGAATCGTCATACTGAATTATGTGATCCACTATTTTTTAAGTGGAAAAAAATTCAGGATCACAGTTTAAAGTAATTGACCAAAGTAATTCTTTAGCGTGTTCATTCTTAAACAATCACGACATGAATAATTGTCATGATAATAAAATTAATGTTCACAGGAATTCTTAACCATCTAAGTGAAGAAAATCCAACTCTTAAGGAAACCAAAAGTTTGGCTTGAGAAAATCGATGTTAAATTCATTATCAAGAAATTATCTAATATTATTATAATCATATAATATTTGAGATTACTGTTTACATCATGTAAATAGAATATTCTCAAACATAACATCAATAAATTAGCA
Organism: Thereuonema tuberculata; assembly: GCA_023159025.1. Classification (NCBI taxonomy): domain Eukaryota; kingdom Metazoa; phylum Arthropoda; class Chilopoda; order Scutigeromorpha; family Scutigeridae; genus Thereuonema; species Thereuonema tuberculata. The sequence goes on from JAFIDM010012231.1 coordinate 74,359,534, forward strand.
ACATCAGTTTCTAATTAATTTCATGAAAAAAAAATTGTCTACAAAATCATTGAAATCGAATCCTTCGTCCGAATTGAAATGAGGGATTGGTAAAATTATAAGACTAAAAAAGAAATATTCATATGCACGGACGATATAAAGAACACTATTATGTCTACAGATACGAAATTGGCGTAGCGAAATACTTTAATATGTTGTAATATATACATATTCTCCCATTTGTGTGTCACAACTTGACATGATAAT
>JAFIDM010012231.1:74364779-74383402 GCA_023159025.1 Thereuonema tuberculata
TTTTTCTTAAAATATTATTACATTTATCTCTTGTTATTTAAAAAAAGAATAAAGTTAAAATCCAATTATCGATATTTGAATAAACATCCTAATTTGCTATATGAACTTACATTAGCATATTGCTGTATTCATACTTTAGTTTCCTTTCCTTTATCTGACAGTCTGATCTACATACAAAATATCATCGAAATCGGATGTTTCATTTAGAAGAAGAAATGTCACAATAATATTTCCATAAGAACTGGGTGAAGAAGAGTTACGATTCGTTTATGAGCCAAATAATGTAGGATCTACACCATTCAGCTGAATATCCGAATAAAAGTTAACCTGAAAATCATTTTTCACGATATTGATATGAATTTATATGGTTCTGAAAAACGAAAATCAAAAGCTGAAACTTGCTTGTAATTTATATTCTAGTTATGATTTAATTTTTTATGAAGTTCATTCAAATTTTGGGGAAAAAAATAATAAAGCAAAAAAAAAAAAAAAAAAAAAAAAAATGTTTTCTTTCATGTGACTCAAAATAGTTGATCGATTTTAATCTCAGTTAGGGTTTGACAAAACATTACAAATTTTTGTGCATGCAGCCATTTTGTATCAGCTTATGGAAGATCAGATTGAAACATTTCGAAGTTCATTCAGTTCCTACAGTAATTTGTTTCAAATGTTTAAAAAAAGATTAGTTGAAGAATACTTACGAGCTGGAAACAGTAAATATGAAAAGGAGCTTGGAAATATTTTTTGAACTTACTAATTAGTTAATATACGAAAAACCAATTGTTAATATATGATTACGAATTACGACATTCAGTTTACTTGAAGCAGTCGAGGCACAAGTATTCAGACACAAATATCGAGATGATCATCATGAAAAGCTTACATAAGTCCATTCAAAATATACGACACAGAGAGGAGAAGCAACGAACATAAGAAACCCAATAGATACTTCAGTCATAATAGAATTGAAACTTGATTATAACTTAAGAGCTGTGAAATCTTCCTATTGAACAGTAAGATTAAATTGAAGTAAAATATCTTAACAAAAAGCTAAAGAAGCAATAGTGCTTATAAGTTTTTCGAATGTTTGGTAACAATAAAATAAAAACTTTATATATATATAAACTCGGTTCATGGCGTCAGGTGCCGCCTTCCGAAAGAATCTGCAAGAACTCCATTCCAGGTCTTCCGGTCAAGGGTCCATTCCTCTTCCAGACTTCTAATCCTCATTGCTTTTTTAATATCGTCCATCCAAGCCTTTCGTGGTCTTCCTCGTTTCCTTTTTTGATTAGTTTTGTAATCAAAAGCGATTTTGGGCAGTCTTTCGTCATTCATTCTTTTAACATGACCAAACCAAATCAATTGTTTTCTTTGAAGATCGATCAAAATGTTTCCTTTTATTTTCATCATTTGTTTGATTCTTTCATTTCTTGTTCTTTCTATTCTTGATACCCTGCATGATCTTCTTAGGGCATCCATTTCCACTGCCGCTAATTTCTTTTTTTCTGTCTCCGTAATTCTCCATCCCTCTGCCCCATATAACAAGATGCTCTTTACAATAGAATTGTATATATTATACTTTCTTTTCCTAGAGATCTCTTCACTCCACCAAATAGAATTTAATAGTTTTATAGCCTTCCTTCCTTGACAAATTCTGTTTTTAATTTCTTGTGAGTCTCTGCCTTCTCTATTAATGTCTACTCCGAGATACCTATAATGTTCACAGCTTTCTATTTTCATGTTATTATTTAGATTTAGGTCCGTCTCATTTCCTCCTATACATAGATATTTGGTCTTGCTAACGTTCATGTATAGTCCCCATTTCTCATATTCTTCCTTAATTGTTATCGTCATTCTCTCTAAATCATTTTTACTCTTTGCAATTATGACTTGGTCATCTGCGAACTGCAGAGTAAACATTGATGTTCCTTTCACATTAAGTCCCAATCCTCTGCAGTTTTCTTTCCAAACTTTTAATGCTGCTTCAACATAAATTTTAAAAAGTGTTGGGGAGATACAACATCCCTGTCTGAGTCCTTTATCTGTTATAAAGCCTTTTGATAATCTTTGACCTACTTTAATCTTTGTTTTTGATTGTCTGTAAAGTTCTTGAATTGCTCTAATAATATTAAAATTTATGTTTATTTCCTTTAATACATTCCATAATTTTGCGATTGGAACATTATCATATGCCTTCGTTAGATCAATAAACAGAAGATGAATTTGATTTCCCACCGCCATTTCCTTTTCAATAATTTGTTTAAGACAAAATATATTATCCATACATGATCTTCCTGCTCTAAATCCACTTTGTTCTTCACTTTCTTTCATTCTTATTTCTTCTTCAAGAAAATCTTTTAAAATTCGTCCATACAGTCTACTAAACGTTGCTGTTACAGTAATGCCACGGTAATTTTCACATTTTTGTCTGTCTCCTTTCTTATAAATTGATGTTAAATATCCAATTCTCCACTCTTCTGGTGTTTCTTCTCCGTTTAAACATCTTTCGAATAATTGTGTAATTAATCTTAGCAATTTATCTGTTCCATTTTTGATTAGTTCTGCTGATATTCCACCGGGACCACTTGCTCTTTGATTCTTTAATTTTTTAATTGCTGTTTTAACTCTCTCAAGTTCCAATAGTATAGGTTGTTGTATGGTATCAATATGTGTATTTTTTACTTGAAATTCATTTCTAGTTTCTGTAAGCAAAGTCTTATAATATTCTTCCCATTTCTCAACCGATATTCCTTGCCATGAATTATTACCTTCTTTTCTAATATTCCTTAAAAATTTCCATGCCTCTGTACATCGTCTTCCTCCTATATATGTCTCAATTTCTCTGCATTTTTTATCCCAGGATGTTCTTTTTTTCCCTATTACTAATTTCTTTGTGTCATTTCTAAAAGTTCTATAAATTTGTCTATCCTCTTCCTTTTTTGAACTCATCCACCTCAAATAGGCTTCTTTTTTCTGTTGTACAATCTTTTCAATGTCCTTATCCCACCAAAAGTTTTTTTGGGAATTTTTGCCTTTTCTTTTTTGTCCTAGTGCTTCCTTTGCAGCCTGGTGTAAAGATGATTTAATATGTTGATATAGTTCGGTTGTATTAGTATAATTCCTTTCTTCTAATTTTTCATCTAATCTTACTTGAAAAAGTCCTTTTGTACTCTCTTCTGTTAATCCTTCCAACATATATTCTGGGATCTCAATATCGTCCATCTCTGTGGGATTTCTTTTCTCTCTAATTATATTAGCCGAATAAGGAAATGCAAGTCTTGCTCGCACCATAAAATGATCTGAGCCACATTCTGCTCCTCTCTGTACTCTGATGTCTAATAATTTTAATTGAGCCCTTTGTTTAATAATTATATAGTCAATAATTGTTTTAAGTTGTCTAGTATGCTGATACCATGTGTATTTATGAATATCTTTGTGTTTATAAAAACCATTTGTAATCTTGAGAGCGTTAGTTCTGCAAAATTCAATAAGTCTTTCTCCATTATCGTTGACTACATCCTCTCCAAACTCTCCAACAATGTTATCTCTCTTCCTGCATCCAGTTCTTCCATTGAAATCACCCATCATTATAATTTCTCTTGTTCCTCCAATTTCATCAATAATTTCCTGCAGTTTTTGATAGAACATATTCTTAACTTCAATAATTTCATCATTATTCGGAGCATAAATTCCCAAAATAGTAATTCTTCTTCCAAAAATATCCATATTGATCTTTAAAATTCTTTCATCCACAGCATCAAAGTTCTTAAGATTTCTCTCAAATTTCTTTTTCATTAAAACTGATACTCCTCGTTTTGCTCTTTCCTCCTTTGGAACTCCTGAGTATAAATGAATAAATTCTTCAGTTTTTTCTATTCCTGATCCTTTTTTCTTAGTCTCTGTTAAAACAATGAAATCGACCCTCATCGAATCAATCTCTTTCATTACATCAATCCATTTTGATCTAATACCTTGCACATTCCAGGTAGCCATAATCATAGTCCTTTTCCGTAGCCTTAGTCGCTGTCCATTAAAATCATCCGGTTTATTATTCTTGTTGATTCTTTTTGCGTGAGATATTTTTTACAAGAAATAGGGTGCAGGCCTATTGTCATAACCCCCAACCTGGAGGACCAGGGTGGTCATTTGGTCTGGCACCTACCCTTCGACCAAACCGGCTTGGGAGGCCCTACCAGTAGCTACGCTACCGCCGGCATAGCTCTCCGGGTCATTGGTGCACACAAGCCCCTCCACCACGACAAGGTAGACACACCATGGAGGAGTAAAAACTTTATAAGTTAAAAAATTTAAATAAATATCCACAATATCTATTTTTTTTATGTTTATATTCATAAATAGATTACTATATTTTATTTATAGCATATACGACTTGTTACACTAATATGTCGTTAATGTTATATATAATTTTTTTTTTGTTTTGTAAAACTATTTTTCTTCCTACCTGATTTCATTCTAGTTTTCTTAAGATTTCGTATTAAAAATTTGGAAATTTTGGATTAATTTTAAGGGTTATAAAAAAGTTCTTTGATAAAAAGAGTAAATTGTATGTAATTCATAATTTTTTTTTATATTTAAATCCTCTACATTTCAGTAGTCAGTAGTCGTATTAGCTCATTTAAGTGTAAAACTGCTTTAAAACCATTATGGCAATCTAGCAGAAGAAAGGCCATCATTTTTAACTATAGTTTCATCTAACTACAAAACCGAAATTTTTTTATTGTAGTTTAGAAAAAAGTTGTAAACAAAAGTAGACAAATGTTTTGATCCCTCTGTCATTAAAAGAAAATAAGAACTCTTTTAAAAGAAGATTGAGAGGTCTTATCGTTTTTCTTGTTCTTTCTCCTAGGGTTTAACCTTACCAAGCAAAGTTCAATTATTGGGAAAAACCAGTTAAAAAAAAGAAATAAATAAAAAAAGATTTAGGCAAGAGATAAATTAATATATTAAGGCGCATCAGGAGCCAGCAATTCGAAGGAATTTTCCCTCACTTTGAAGCCATAATGTCAAGCCGCGTCAATAATAATGGCGTAATTTTCGTTGCTTGTTGAGATGATTTAAGATTTGAGTGGTGCATTTCCTCATTGATGAATGGGAGTCGTTGGTGATTCATTTTGCTGGCGCAAACAGTTGAGACGATGAGGCGTCAGTTCGCGCATGCTCATCAATGCATTAGGAGTTCAAATAGGGAATCTCTTCATTCGATGCACGAAATGGTTGATGGCAGTGTTCTAATGGTGAATAAAGAACTCCTTATCATTTCATTTATTTCATTTATCGAGGCTATTAATTTTTCCCACTTTCCACTTCTTAATGGAACGAACAGGCGACGTTCTGTTGAAGCCATAGTCGCTTCAATGTGCCAACACAAATTGCCTGCACTAATGGATGCTGACACCAATTTTCGATTTCTATAGTCAGGAATCGTATGAAGAATAGATGTAGTAATGGAAAAGGAAGATATTAGACGAAACGTAATTATCTGACAAAAAAAAAAAGTTCCCTTTTTTAAAGTTTTAAAGCTAATATTATAAAACCGTTTCTTCTTTTTTTGTCAAGTGTGTGGAAGATTTTTTTTTTCACTCTCGTAAGTCTTTGAAATATCCAAGAACCTTCCAGAGACCAGAAAAAAAGAATTATCCACTTCCAATAATGGAAGGATCCCTAACCGTCTTGCCATGAGCTTTCTCTGGAGCCTTTTTTAAGATATTTTTTTTTAATTATATAAATACGATATATTTAGAAATTAAATGTTTCTTTCTGTTTCATGGGTAGTTAAATTGCAATTTTAAGTTTAAGTGTAGAAATTTACATTTACTTTCAATCTTAGAAAAGCTATTTAAAACTCTACACATCTATTTAAGAATACAAGCATACATAAAAGGAGACATTAATTTCAAATTCCTTCCAAATCACACCATTCGTATGTATATAAACATATACAAAAACTATAAAGTTAAGTTAAAAATTAAGTTTTCATTGCTAAGGTTGTTTTTTTATTTCTTTCAGAATTAGAAACAAAAATTCTTAAAAACACAAAAATGAAAGTAATTAGAATTGCGAATTGCTGTCTTTTATTCACTATAGCCTTTTCCACTTATAACAGTTTTTGGAACGAACCTCTTTTGCAAATTGAGGAGTATCTGAACTAAATCTTAATTTCAGGATGTTTTAGGTAAAGAAAGCGCTCATCCTAGAGTTATGGATATGGATTTAAAAAACTAGTTAATACAGAACTATAGAAATCAAGGAGTAATTAGTTTACAATCTTCGTAAAATAAGTAGAATAATAAAACTACAATTTGAAAAGATTGTGAAGACTGAGTACTTTACAATAGTGGATAATAGGCAATTTTTGAGGGATTGCCATCCCTCGAAAGGAACGAAAGAGGAGAATACAATCTGCTTGTTTTTTAAGATAGACCATAATCAGCAATTACGAAATTTTAAGGAAATCCGATCTGCATGATATACGTACAAACAGAAATTGAAAATATTTTTTCACCATTAATAGTTCATTTAATATTCTATTTCTTTTAAAATTGTTTTCAATAATTCAATAAGTTGTGTTTTCTATGTAGCATAAACAATAGAATGGAAAACGGTAGAAAAAATAACGTAGTATAAATAAAAAAAAAAAAAAATCTTTGAAAAAAAATTTCAAAGCTTTTTTTTTTTTTTTTTACTTCAATTCTGTTTCTTGTTCGGTAACAGCACAAACATAAGAAAAGAAAATAATTACTGTTTAGGAGCTTCATTAAAATTATTTGGAAAATAAACCCCAGTCTTCAAAAAATACAGTATTATACTGAACTATACTGTATACAGTCAATTTCAGTGATACATGATTTTGCATCCCTCTATTTTCTTAACTACACACGTCTTAAAACGTTAAAGATTCCCACGTATAGGCCTTAACAGGCCCTTCGGGTCGCTGGAGGTAAGGCTCTCAGCACATTGAACCAATGGGACGAGGATGGGGGGGGGTCAGCACGACGCCCGTCCGTCTTTATCTCCCGGAAAAGAAACCCGGTACCTATTCCACAGAGGGCTGGTAGGCCCTAGGATCCGCTTGGAGGAGAATGGAGGGTGGAAAAATTCCCGGCCTCGGCGGACCCGCTACCTCCAACCCTCAGTCAAGCGCTCTTACCCGCTCGGCCACCGGGCCCACACTACACACGTCTTTCGTTTTGATATCTAAATGCACACTTTCCAATTGAAAAAAAAAAGTAATCAACTTTATAATTAATAAATGCCTTAATTGATAAGCTTTAACAGAAATTATAAAAAGTAATTTTTAGTAATTATGTACATTATATATTTATTACTAATTTGAACCACAAAATTGTTTTTTATCCTGAGATAATATAAGCGTTTCCTCTTCCTTTTTTACAAAATAATTCGAATACATTGTTATTGCTTTATCTAGTTAGTGTAAGGAAATCAACTTTTTGACAATTTTGTTCTGCAGTCTTACAGAAGAAGTAAACTTTCATGTTTATAAAGAATTATTTTTTATATGTAGAATGTAAAGTTATAATATGTTAATATATATTCGAAGATTGGTGTTTTTCGATTTGTAATTCCTTCAATAAGTTCAAAATCCAACTCAGTATAATTATTTACAAGAAACATAATTATCTTGTCTGAAAATATGAAATTTTGTTACTGTTTGACAATTATTTGAACCATATAATACTATTCATGTAATACCACAAACTATGAAACTTGAAGTAACAACTAATAGACTTATTTACAAGAATTATATGATTATATAACAACTGCATTTATTAACAACTTTATAATAATTACTGTAATCGAATGTAAGTTTTGTATTACAATGATATTTAGAATTTATAATTAATTGAAGAGAGATGTCACTGTGTCATCCAATTAGTCAGATGAGATCAATTCATGTTTTTAAAAAAGGAATATGTATTGAACAGCCATTAATAATTTTTAGGATTCCAATTCTAAATATTTCTAATTTTAAAACGAGGTAAAATTCCACTGAAGTACCAGAAAAACTGAACAGTCAGTTCCATTTCCAGCATACCATCAAAACCCCGCATTAAATGGTAGCCTCCTCAATTGAAATACTTATTAACATATCAGTCGTATTCAATTTTCAAACGCGTGTAGAAGTATCCTCTGGGGCCGTAGCTCCCCCCGCTCCCTGGTACCTTTCGACAGTCGTCCTAAGCGCATGTAGCGGGGAGGACATGTTTAGTTCGCTGTTCCAAAGGTTAATAACGGTATACGCGTGGGTCCCATGGACCCACAACTATAGATACGTAATATTTTTTAAGAACCAGAAAATGAAAATAACCGCAAATTAGAAATTAATAAATGAAAGAGATGCTCATTCTGTCCACGCGGCAAAAGAGCAAAGATTGTACATTGGTGTGCTAAGTGTAAGCTACCTATAAGCTACCTATATTGTTCAAAACAAGTATGCAATTCCTATTGGTAATTTCGCTCGTTTGGACCAGTGTCAATTTTTTTTTATAACTATAAATATATATATATATATATATATATATATATATATATATATATATGTTTTATGCTGTTAAATCACGTACTTTTAAGTTGAAGAAGAAACAATATTTTAATTTTTTTAGAGAGTTTAATATTTTTTTCTTTTTGTTTTTGTTCACATGTTTTCAGATTTATTGAATTACGACTGATATATATGCAAGAGCAAATTAAAGATGAAAATCTATGTTTCCGTAGATGATTAAGTTAGTTATTACGTTTATAAATGTATAAATAGTAATTTTAAAAAATACTTTTAAAATATACCATACTTTTGTTTTTATTACTAATTTAAAAATCTACGGGTCCAATGGACCCACGACTATAGAAGCTTTAGTAATTTTAACGACTACAGTTAAGGGTTAAGAAGAATATCTCAGCAATATCTAGTGTAAGTCCTCCGATCACCTCTAAAGTAATATTTCACTGCATTATATTCAGATAGGTAGGGTAACCATGTTTTTAGAGTCTTGTTTAAACAGCAATAGAAAAAACTCAATTATAGATGAAACTTTAAAACCTAAACATTTTCATAGCAATGCGTTACTGTTCTGTATATTCTAAAAATTAAGACAGAATAAGTTTGGATATGGTTCCGAGTTAAAGTTGTCGTCAAAATCATTTCTGCTTGTGAGCATTTCAGAAAAGTTTAAGAATAATTTCGATTTATTCGTGAAATTCTATATATGATATGAAAATCTACTTTAATATGAAAAACGTTTGTAATAATGACTTCAGTTAAATAATATCAAGATATTCCATATACTATATAATGTGTTACATAATATTGAAGGTATGATGTCTCGATAATAATAGAGATAAGGGAACTTAACATCTAGAGGTGGAAAGGTCATTCATCTAGCTGTATGATTACTTTAGAATATTCTTTTAACGATTGTCTCTGTGGAAATCAAAATCAGGAAATTTGTTATTAAAAATTCATTTTTTTTATTCTCTTTCTGAACTTAGCTTTTAGAGTTTTTTTAATATCAATAATAATTCTTTTTTCTTTTTAACATTCTAATAAAAGCATTAATATAAAAATATAATGATTAGCCTAGGATTCCCATTAAAACATTGTGGACATTTTGTTAATAAAATCGACATTTTCATTTCTATAAAACTAGAAAATTTCACATTTTTACTTAAGTAAAGCTGGGAAATTTTGTCAAAAATTAAGAAAACCAAATATAGACCTATTATTTATTATATACTGTATCGCAATTTAAACAAGATACTACTATAAAAATAAACACATTAATTAACATAAAATTCTTAAAAAAAACTGTAAATTATATAAATACTTAATTGGAAAAACTGCAGCTTTAAAACAATAGTCAAGTTTATATTTTTTTAGATTCATCAGAATATTTATCAGATTTTATAAGTCAGTTCAAGTAATTGTTTTCTTCAGATATTTGGACATAGAACTAAGCATAAGAAAAATCTCAAAAGGGTTAAAGCGTTCACTGTCAATTTTCAGTTGTTTATTTCGTTCGTAGCGAATTTATTAAAGATTTCAGCATTTTTATACCCTGCTTTGTAAACTGAGCGAACGTTTCACACCATTTTTCACTGACACTTTGCTCCTTCAGTTCACTTCAAATTTGCTTTTACAATATTTTTTCACACATGCAAACTCATCAAATAAGTTCTCTTCATTCATAGTAAAATTTCGTGACAATGTCTTCATGAATATGCAGCTTTCTTGTATGTTCTTCCAAATGATGTACACCACTAGTAAATAAATTCAATGATGTCGCAGAAATCTATTGCATAGCTTTGAAACTTTTCAACTGTTTTGCGTCCTTCTATTTCTAATTCTTTCAACTTATTTCTTACAGTAGTGATAAAAAACATTTCTGTCTTCCTTCAATTTTGAAGTTTGTTTACTTCATCCTTCACTTCAATGACTGTTATCTCTTGCTTTTCAACACATTTGATGGTATCAGAAAAGGTTTTTAACTGGCTAGAAAGAAAATGAAGGAATGTTAATTGAAAGTCGATTCTCAAAGAAAATTTTGAGCCTGATAGGACATTTTTCAATGGAAAGGAAGTGTGAAAGAATGCAGGGAAAATGTCAATACCTCTCGGGGCTGCACGCAAGAGAGGATCATCTTGTCTAAGAAAACTGTATCCAACTGGTACCCAAAACAGTTTTATACTCTGTATTGGTGTATTCGCAAAATGATTTGAGTTCATCAAGCCGTACACAATAAATGTGGAAACGCTGGTAAATCATGTTCAGTATTAACTGAAGATCAATAGGTAACAAATCCGCAGCACTGTTTCACATGTGCAGGAAACCAATACCAATTAAATTGTTCTGTGTTTTCTTGCATTTTGAAGTACTGGTTATTCTTTCCCTTTCTCTTGTTTTCACCAAAGTTCGTCTTTGTATTGTCTGCTGATACAGTAATAACCTTTTCAAGGAGATCTAACTTCTATAACACTTCTAACATAAGAAAATAACAGCTTAGAAGTTTCACTGCCTAAATTAACTAACTCCAACACCTTCATCTTTAAATCTTTTTCTACATGTTAATAAGCAATAAATTTTTGTCCAAGTGGTTTTATGAGTGATTAATACTGATATGAAATGAACTTCTTTTAGCTCTTCATCAATCTAATTTGTAGTAAATGGTGTAATAATACTGATTATTGCTTTGCACTTTCTTTACGAACATCTGAATTTATCGTTGAAAAGTGTTTTTCACAATGGCTCTGTGCAGTCCATGGACTTAAAGTTGTGGTTATATATTTGTCGTACGATAAGCGAAGGTTACTTTCTATGATGCCAGTGAGAACTGTTTTTCTACTTCACTCTGGGTTTTCGCGTTATTGAAAGTACTTATACTTCTGGTGGAAGCCTTACTTTGAACAGCACTTTTATGTTTTTTCGTTTTCACTTGGTTGACTATATTTGACAGACCACCATGTGAAATGCAAAATTTAGAGTTGCATAAAGTACTTTCCTCATTCTCATCTGCACCTTTAATGAAGCGAAATTCTCTTCTAAATTATCATTTGTACTTCACTTATGTTTATACGGCTGAAAAAGATAATAATTATAACATTCTACAAACGCTATCAATCATTATAGAATGTCATAACTAAAAATTGATAGAGTAACATACTGCCAACAGAAGCATGGAGATAAAAAAAGGACATCGCATAAGTATTTCCAACATCTTAATAGAAATCAGTCAACCGTTTCCATGGATTAGCCACCAAGAGTGTTACATAGTTATAATAAATAACGTAATAAAATCCGCTATTCTGATTTTTTTTTTAGGAAGAACACTTAAAAAAAGCGGGACATTTGGAATAAATTCGGGACACCTGGACATTTTATCAAAAAAATGGGACTGTCCGGGGAGAAACGGAACGAGTGGGAACCAAAGATTAGCCACATAAATTGTATCTCCTTTTAAATTTTAAAAAAATTAGATTTGAAATCTAATTTAAAAAAATATTGATGGCTATTGATTTTTAATATAATAATAACTGTTGAAGTTCATTGATTTATATCGAACTTCAACAGTCATTACTATTTTTTCAAATGGATTACGGTACATATTTAATTTTCCTAATTTTAAAATTAGATACAATTTTTAAGGCTAATCATTTTTCCTCTTTTCTTATACATTCTTTAGTTACTTACATCTGTGAAGTTGCTTTTGTGTTAACTGAATCAGCGTTGTGTAATCAATACCAGTTTAGTTGATTAAGTAGACGAATTACTTTCTTCCATCAAAAAATCTTATCTTTCTTAATAAAGATAAGCAGAATTTTGGAATTGAAAAGAAATTACCATCAATGTGTGAAATTAGTAAGAACAAAATTTCATTTTTTTCTCTTTCAAAAGGAAAATAAACCTAATCTCCCTTCATTTTTACTCTAAAACTATTTAAATCTTGAAATTCGTTACTTTTCAATAAAGAACTAACGGAGTGAAGTTCATAATTCTCTCACTGAATGTAATTTCATCCAAAAGTATCACAGTTCCGAGAATTTGTGCAGAACACTGAATGAGTCGAATATATCGATTCCCCAATTCCCAGAACGCTAATAAAAATCCATTTAGTTCCCGCAATACAGGTAAATTAATTAGCAAGTTTATCAAATGGAATTTAAACAGTTTTACCATTCCTACATTTTCACCTTCTATCTCTTGCTACTATTATTTCATTACAATATTTAATAATGCAACAATACTACTTTATTGTAATTTATTAGAACATTTCCAGAAATAGATATCATTATCTTAATATTGGTTGGACTTCGCAAAGCTCTTAGAAGGTATAGAAGAAAAAGAAAGATAAATAAACGCTGATTCCAAAATATCTGCTGACAAATATTTTTCTGAAATAAAATTTTTAGTTGCTGATTTGCAAAAATAACCTTAGGCAATCGTTACTAATTCATTTTTTTTAGAATTACTTAATTTCTAATAAGCAATCATAGCTGAAAACAAATGCCATTCATTGAACAAACAAGCAAGTGGTAGCATCGTATTGCATCATTTCAACATAACTAAAGTAAAAAAAATGAATGATGGCCGCCCTGTTTTTGTGAGATCTGCGCATGTATCATCGATTAGTCTGGTCAGGCACTTCCGTCTGATTGTATGACGGACGCCGCCATTGTGCGAATCGCGTGTTACTTTGCAAAAGAGCATTGTATTTATAAATAATATATATTTATTTATTTATTTATTTATATAAATACTTATTATTAGCAAATGGTATTGAAATAACGCTAAATAGTCGAGAGAAGTTTTAATTTGGCGTTATCAACATGTCTTTCTCAGTGAAAGCAGACGACGTCGGCCATTGTGACAGGACAACATAATTGATCAGCTACCTGAAGGACTGCGCAGTTCAAACTTCCGCCGGTCATCATTCATTGGGAGGACAAATAATAGAGATTTCAGACATTATTCGGAAATGATTGGAATTTATGTAGTACTGGTGATTTGAGATGATCTAAAAAAGATGGTAAAGATGATTTTCTCCATAGCATCATGACCTGCGTCCATAGAATTTTATTTAGAGATCTTTGGGTTAATGCTATAAAAAGTAAAATCGGAAATCGATTTAAGAATAAAAACAGATATTCTTCGAATTAATTTTTAAACATAATTTGTTAAGTGCTTAAGAAATTAAAAATCGAATCCTCTAATTTTAATTGGTTACTATATTACCGGAAGTACCCCATCAGAGACTAAAAACAGTTATTATTCTGATGGTCGCTCTTGCGAACACTAGCCGCGTCGCTTCAATTTGCTAACATTGAAGTAGTGTTATTGTTAGTACCACCAAAATAACATAATGTAGATATCTAATCACATAATCAATTCTACGCTATTCTGATTTTTTAGAAACAAACTATATTTGTGGAAATATTTACATTAGATCAATTAAGAATTAAAACAAATGGCAAGAACAGTTTATTCCTCGCCAAGGAAGATTTTTAGTATGAAGACGATCGGGAGATGTCTATCATCCTGACTGTTTGGTTTCAATTTAAAATATTGAGACGGGTTTTTGATGATGTGGGCTGCTTCAAAACAGAACTCTTTAGGATCTTTAATTATTTTGAAGGATTGTGTAACATCAGCAACGTGTCTGAATGATCTGCGTGCTTTAATAATCCTGACAATCTTTTCTGAAGCCGGTCTCTAGTTTCAGGTATATAATGTTCTAACCCAAGCTGTTGCAAATTAAAAGGCTTGAAGAATATGAGGATGAAGAATGTTATTCTCAGTTACTATGATTGACTTTGTTTGCAGATAAGAGAACGATTTTCTCCATCTTCATCACTCGCAGACCAGGGGGAGAGTTTTACAGGAGGAATGATAGAAACTGTTATCTTCTGTGCAAAGATACATTCTTTCTTTGTACCGAGAAACCAACTCCTTCGCAGAAATGTTAAGTTGTAAAATATTTTCTAACTTCAACAGATAAGTTTAAAATGAAGCCAATATAGACAGAAAAATGAACTATACTTAGCGATCTACTCTTTCAATTTGATTCTATTGGTGTTGGATTATAATAAACAAATTTATTACACTTCTTTAATTAATTATATTATTTTTAACAAACCATTTTCTTTTCTTTTAATATTGACTCAGTACCAATAAGAGATTTTATAGTTGAAGATTTCATATGTTTAGCTTTAACAAGAAAATTTAGATTTTAATTTAACATCAATGGGCGAGACCAAATTGTTTACTAAGTGACATCCTAGAACAGCTGTTTTACGGTAATATGGTGATCATCAGCTAGGAGCAGTCGCCAGTATCTCGAGGTCTCGATACACGGGCCTATAGGAAATATCGTAAGAATCAATGTGGAGCTGAAATAAGTTTTGGTGAGTTTTTTTATTGTTTATTTAAGCTTTGCAGGCTGCCCATTGATTCCGGTGAAATTTTATGTTTATTATCCCCCGTGGACAATATGAACATTCTTAGAAACATTCTGAATTTAAATTTGTATCTCTTATTGTGTTTTATTATCGCTTTTGAAAACATTTGGTTTGCACATGCAATGAATATTAGGAAGTCACCTTAACAGAATCACGTCTAAATCCATGTGACAGCAATTATTGAATGAGAAATGATATGTTATTATTACATTTTAAGTTGTTCATTTGTTATATGAATGGAAAAATATATCATTGATATTATAAGAATAAAAAAATAGCATTGATACTTAAAAAAAGTATTTGAAATTACAATAATAATGTGCTATAATCAACTACTGAAATAAACAAGATTGTATTATTATTATTATTCATTCATTAATAGTTTACAACTCTTCAAATTTTCAAAAATAGAATTTACCGAGATATCTGGATCAGAGACTAGACCGACAAGAATTATCAGGAATGCTCCAGAATAGCAAGAGACAGAGAAAATTTTAGAACCATGGTCGCCGACCTCCTGGATGGAGATGGCACGTGAAGAAGAAAAAGAGATATCTGGAATGAGAATTCATTATTAATTATGAAGCCGCTTTTAACAAACTTCCGTGAAGTGAACTGTAGCTTCAATATGTCAAAAAGTGTCAGTTTGGATGTTTGTAAGAGACCGTCGTATGTTATCTTTCACGAATGCAGCTTTGTAACGCCACCAGAACACACAATGGATTTCAGGTACACCCACAAAAGTCCCATGGGTTTATGTTCAAGAACGGGTCGGCCATTCCGTCGGAAAATATTGACTGATATCCCTCTCATTCCCGAAATGCTGGCGTAACAGGTTCTGTACTGCATGAACAATATGTGGTTGTGCTCCATCATGCATATAACATGACGAGTAGGGCATTGCATTTGTTGCAATAATATTCAGGAATGACAAACGTTTACAGCATTTGCAGATATCACTCTCCATTAATGGTACAGGTGACAGGACCTGTAGGAGTCTTAGTCTCAAAAAAGTATGGTCCTAATATGAACTCTGCCGTGAATCCACACCACACAGTTACTTTTGGAGAATGCAGTGGCACTTGATGATTTACTGAGGGACGTTCGCATGCCCAGATTCGGCAGTTTTGAGTGTTGACTGACCTATTCAGATAAAAATGAGCCTCATCTCCACACAATATGTTCCAAGGCCAATCATTGTTGATATCCATTTGAGCAAGAAATGTTAGCGCGAAAGTCAGGCGCTTATCAGGATCTTTAGGTTTTAGTTCTTGCACACGATTGATCTTAAACGGAAAGAAATGCAGCATTTTCCGTAAGATTTTCCTGACAGTCCCATAATGCATATCGGTTTGGCGAGCGCTTAGACCACTACTAGCCCCTGTGTCGTCGAACACTGCAGTGGCAACATCTGTTATTGTGTTGTCTGATACTGGTTATCGTCCTCTGCCGGCTTTCACTCCTAGCGATCCTGTTTCCTCCAATTTATGAATCATAGCTCGCAGTGCTACAGCAGACATTGGACCTTTACGTAGGTTATAAAGCCTTCGAAAGTCGCTAAGAGCCGCCGCTGCATTGCACTCCTTAGTGTAAAACAGCTTTGTGATGAGTATTAGGGTTGTACCTAATAGTATTACATTAGAATTTACTGGAATTAAAAGCAGAGTACTACTAAGGTTTTGAGATAAAATTAATGAGTGGATTTTTTTTTTTTAACAACTATGATGCTGATACAGAAAAACCTGTAATAATGGTTCGGGTTATATCTGTAGTTCCATCAGCTTCATAAAACTTGTCTTAGTCTTAGATACTTTTAATATTTTAATCCTATCATAAGTTCTTCTATAAGCACTAACTTGCTTCACTTCAATAAATTTTCCCGGTATTGCTCCAATACCGTTGGTATCAATTATATTAGGATAATGGCCTTTCACTTGTGTGAAATACTATTTTGTCTGTTCACTTGTGTGAAATATTTTAATTGGCTTTTCACAATGGGTAATTTAATATTGTCTGGCTTTTCACAATGTGTGATATAATATTATGGCTTTTCACCCGCGTGAAATATTTAAGCTGCACACGAATATTACGATTCACGTCACAGTTCCATATTACGTCATTCAACATTAACGTATCTCCTAACATTAATATCTTGAAGTACTGAAATTACTAACAGTTCTCTTTTACCATTATTTATTTCTTCTTTAAGAATTCTATGATCACAACTCGCACCAGTTCACTTTATTAAAACGCAAATAATAATTGAATCGTTTCACGCTACTTGCGGAAGATTCTATTATATCAAATCTCACTAATCTGTTCCCTCTACTACACTTGAGTAGTTCCGACAAATTAAATAAAACTTCGAATAATTCTTCTAATAAATAATTTAGAAATGATACTTTGTACAATAGTTTTAAATCAAACAGTTAATTGCAATTCTCTTCGGACTTCAAAAGTCTTGTAATTATGTCTTCCCATGACTTTTCTTCACTTTCAGAACTCTATTTGCAGAATGTAATAATCCAAAGCTCAAAAGACCCTCAATGGAATATTTTGAATAAGATTTCTACTTACAGTTTATTGAGTTCGTTGATATTAACTTTCTCAATAGCTCGTAGTCTAACTGCGTAGCCCATTTTAAACATCCCGCCAGAACTTTGCTTAACCCTTCGCAACGCCATTGTTGAAGTCGCTTCCCATCTGGAACGTTACTGCTTTCCAATGGTGACGTCACACGCTTTAGCAAATTCTCGACACATCGTGATGATTCTCGATCGCTGACCCTTATGGCAGTCAATCAACATAACTTTAATTCTCACTAATAATATTAACTACTGTTCTCTTAATGCCGTCATCTCATCTCAGCTCCAAATCGAGGCAGTGTTGCCTTTCTTATTCATTTTCTTCGCTGATGTAATTATTGCATTTAGTTATTCAAATTTATTTCATATTAATCTACTTAATTACATTTTAAAGCTTTCAAATATAATAATAATATTTATTTATTCCAAATAAATAAAATAAAATTTCCTACAAGCTTTACAAGTATCGCACGTTGAGGGGTAAGGTGGGCCTCATATCGAGTATAATTCAACAGTCAATCGACGAACTACTTTACTGAACCTTCGGTCTTCCCTTTTTAAAAGGACTGAGTAGCGCTGCTGTCACTAATGCCCTAGAAAATTTGCATAATCTACTTTTTAGACCGTTTCATACTCCTCCCTGTGAGTTGTGCGGAGTGTGATATCCTTTTTTAAAATTTTCCTTCCTGTCTGTTTTTTTTTTTTCTTTGTTTGTGGTTTGTTGTTTGTCTGGGAGACCAAACATCTGCTTGTAGATACTGGTCTCCTTGTCCTTTCTTATCAGTCTAAAATCTACGTTTAGAGTGACATCAGCGCCGAATTTTCTCCTATCGGCGATTTTTGGTACTATATTTTTTTTTGCAGAATTCTTCTCTCTATGCCCTCAATAGATTATACCTGAATTTTGGTTTCATTCTGTTCATTAGTTTTCGCTGCAGATGTCTCCAAAGAGGGAAAGTTATTTTATGGCCATCTTGTACTTTCGAATTATGCGATTTAAGGGTTTTAATTAGGAATCAAACACCAAGCCGACACACCTGCTTATTTTAAATA
>JAFIDM010012231.1:74383802-74407189 GCA_023159025.1 Thereuonema tuberculata
AGGTGTGTCGGCTTGGTGTTTGATTCCTAAAGACATGAACAACACACGTAAAAGTTTTAAGTAAAGGGTTTTAATGTTCACTAAATATTTATTGTAGAGTTTTTTTGTCCGTCAATCATTACTTCAACTGTAATACTAAAAATCAAAAGAAATATTCTTGTAATACACTTAACTAATGGTTCCTACCATGTCGTGCTATTTAGTTTTTCTCGATACGATTGCATGTCTTAATAAGATAATTGATTTAAGCAAAATAACGAAAAAATTTGGTAATACAAATTATTTAACTTTTAATTACAGATTGATTGATTGTGGTGAATGTGAGTGGCAGGGAAGCCAAGCATCGCGATCGGAAGGTCTATTGTACTATCCCACGGAAATGAGGACAGATGGAGAGAAAGACTGAGAAAGTATGGTGGGAGAATTGCAGGAAAACGGGAAAAACCCGAGAAATCCTGTCCAGTGCGGGTCGTCCACCATCACGAAATCCACATGAGAACCGACCTCCAGTACTTAGAGGTAAGAGACCAATGTCGTAGGGACAACGCCAACCGCGCGGCCGTAACTTCTAATTAAGTTAAGTATTTTGTTTCATCAAATAATTTATAGTTTTAGACATCTTTAACGATTTTGGAGAAAAATCGTATAAAACGAATGTAGCATAGAAATTTCAATAAAGAATAAAAAACATTTAATTTTTACTCATTCTTAAAATTTATTAGGGAAATTTATTATGTATTTAGGGAAAGGTAACTTGGAACCAAAGAGTTTCTGATTACTCACAGGTGAAGAACAATTGGTCTAATTTAGTATCACAGTTCAAATTTCAAGAGATTTTTTTTTATTTAAATCAAGTGTGGATGAAATGATTTGTAATAGTATTTTAAAACTATGCCGTTGCAGAAAGCCTATAGAGTATCTCGTTAAGTACTTTATCATAGTCTATAATAGCAAGCGCGAAATAAATGTTAAGGAAAAAAATGAAGCATTCATGTAAGATAGAAAGATTTGTAAATATTGAAAAGTCTATTATGCTTCAAAATACTGTAATACTTGGCTTATATTTTGGTTTGCAGTCAGTAGTAACTTAAAATATGGAAATATAATAAAATCTTCAATAAGTAGTCTTTTATTTAGGCTTTTTCTTTGGGGAAATATTTATTATATTCTTGAGATGATCATTATATTTTTTATGACATTCGCCTTCATTTGTTTATTATTCTACTACAAAAAAGCACCTATAAATAAATAAAGATATTAATTTTTCTAAATATTGCGGTATTTATTTTGTGCCACAATTTTTAAACATTTGTTATTGAAATCGTAGATGATTTTAACTTTCAGATATTTTTGATTTTAGTTACATATACGAAATGCAATAGATGATCATCATTATACTGTTCAGTGACATGTTTGGCCATCTAAAAGGTCAAAATGGAGATGACCTGTATATCTGGCCTCTATGATTAAGGACATCTGCTGAAATGAAGTTGGCTCTAGGAAGCCACCCAAAGGACAAAGTAAGAAAAGAAAACGGAATGAAGATGGTCTGAGGAACTGAAAAGGATGCAGGTAAAACTTTTTTGAGGTACAATGAAAGATTAGGGTGAAAATATTAAGTATTAATTAATAATAGACTGATAACAAATGATGATGATAAAGAAAAGGTGGGAATGCTTTTTGTTTTCGCAAATTTGTTCTAAGACCTTTGTTACAGAGTTTTATTCACAACTTCAATGAATATCAAGTGAAAGTAACCACACTATCGAATGTGACTGGGAAAAACAGCAAATTTAATTGGATAAAAATATTCAGATTTCCAATTTTTACACTTCTTTCTCTTAGAAGGATAGCTCTCGATTTGTCGATTTACATTTTATTATTTTAATATTTCCTGAAATGTCTATGGTTATCGCTCCGTTATTTTAGACTTTTTGAGAAAAATTGATAATTCGTCTTGAGTTTACTGATTTGTCAGCCTACTTTTCTAAAGAAAGTATCTAGAAAGATAAGGAAAAAGTATATATTAACAAAATAATGTGAAAAAAACTAAATAAAAGCTACAACTAACAAGTGTCACAAAAGAAGGTAAAAAAAAAAGATTGAATTTCAATGCTGGACATGGCAGTAATGTACGATTTCACAACAACAAAAATTACATTTGACATTTATAATGAAAAAAAAACAAAGAAATTAAGAAGTAAAATAAAGTAACACAAAAATTCGCAGAGGTACACAAAGGATCGAATAGGGCGAAAGATTAGGCGTAGTCTGATAACAGTCAAATATGAAGAAGAAAGAATCTTCCGTTAATAGTACTTCAAAGGGTTCAAAGGTTTTTGTTTCCTATTTTCTTCAAAATTTACTGAACTCTTTTATACTATTTGAGAAGTTAAAACGAATTAGCTATTAAAAAAGTAAAACATTTTTCTGAACTGAATGAGATATTGAGTATTTCAAGAACTGCTCTCTTTCCACTTGTAGAATGATGATCTCTTCATTGTCGTTGGATTCTAATGGGTTGTTACATCAACTGAAATAATGTTGATCGCCTATGTTTGATGACAAAGTTACTTTCGATGTGGTTTTATTAGTCTAATTTACAATAACCAAAATTTGGGTAACATTCATCTCTCTCCTTGTAACACTTTTAATTTTGTAACATTAACTTTTGCTTCTTTTCCAGGCTCTCAAGTCCTCAAGTCCCTTTATCTATTGACTACCTGAGTGTTAAAGACAGGCGATTCGAGGGGAAAAGTAATATATTCTTAACAAGTGATCCCTCAGAAACTAAAAACGCCTTTTGAGTTTTTGCTTGCTGGGTAGCCCTAGCTGAAGAGAGCCTAATAAGGTCTAAACAACTGTCCCAGGTCTCAGCTTGACTCAAAAGCCTTGACTATTATTATTTTATCATGAATTGGCTATTTTTCTTTTACCCTTTAGAGGCTTTTTTTTTCTATTTTGTTATTATTTGTTCATTATGGTCAATTATTTGTCACGGCGTTGAATTCCACATTTTGTTATTGTTTTTATTTTCTTGTTTTTAGTTTCAGAGGGGTCACTTGCTCCACTAAGAATATGTTACTTTTCCCTTGAGAATATATTACTTTCCACTGTATGTCTTTTGCTTGCTGGGTAGCTTTGGCTGAACAGAGCGTAATCAGCTCTTACAGGATCACAACGTGACTGAGCTTCTCTATTATTACAATAATAAAAATGTAAAAAAATTATAATATTTTGTATCAATTATTGTTCTAAACAGTAAAGAATTGATACAAAATAATATTTTTAATTATATATTGTTTAAAATTATTTATTAAAAATTACATATTGTTCTAGACAGTAAAGATGTAATTTTTTTAAAGATAAAAGTATGCATACTAATCAATAAACTATCAATTCTAAAATCAGCTGTGAAGTTTAAAATAAAATTCACAACCTCTCTTCCGCTGATTCAAGGGCTTTTAGATTGAATTCTCTTCTTGTCAGCTTCTATATTCATCAGGTTCCAGCAACGTATGCAAAACATTTCACTAAGCTGCCGGCTTTGTTTTATCTCTTCAAAAACACTCCTGATGTTATGACACTGCGCTTGTTAATTCTTTTTTTTTTCTTTTCATCATCCATTGGCTCAAAGCCATCCGGTGGCCTACAGATAACAATAGCCTCTAATTTAATTGATCTGAGTGTGCCACAACCCACCCTGCGTAGGTGTAGGTTGTTGTATTGACAATGAACCCAATTCCATCCTTTGCTGCCCGCGGTCTCAGCCGATGATCGATTGGAGCCAAGGTTACATTTTACAGAAATTCAAGACTTGATTCCCGCAATTCAATTGAATAGAGAAGACATGAATGGTAGGATTACGTTTGCAACGAAGGTCGTGAGTTGTTTTTCTTTAATTATATCAGAACAAAGACGTATCTAGCTCAGAAATTGGTTGTCTGTCAGTTTTGCGTTTTGTTAAGCTATCCGAACAACGCAATATTAAAATGAAGACTCGTAAGGAATTCTGCTTATACTTCTGCTACTCTCATGGAAGTTAGTTAAGATTGAGACGATAACATACAGGTAATTCAAAATTAATAAAATTTGATTTTCAAATTTTTAAGTTATTAAAAAAAATTAGTATTTAATTTAAACATCGTTTCAAGCTTAAGAAAATTTAACCTTATAAAATTAAATTTCCCCTGATCACTTCAATGTACCTTCAATGTAGCCACAATGTTAACCACAGATCTTTTTAACGTCTAATATATCGTAAACATTTCGTTCTCAAGATAAGATATACTTTTACATTTCATTTATATTCATGTTACAGGTGTATACATTCTAGTCTTGCATTTGTACAGGAGATCCTTATCAAGGATTTGTATAGAAATTTCTGTAGGCAAATGAAGTAGGTTCCGATTTCTGTAGGCAAATGAAGTAGGTGGGAATGGGTACTCAATACTCGGCCGCCTAATTTAATACCCAGGAAAGCAATCTGATGTATATTTCCGCAGAGGGCTTAGAGAGCTAGGACCCGTGATGAGAAGAAAGATAGATAGAAATAAGATTCATGACTCTTCTGGATAAATACCAGGTTTTTTTTTTAGTCCTCAGTACCTAGTTTCACATAGACAGTCGGACCTCTATTTAATGAAGTCGCTAAATTCCGAAAAAAAGTTCGTTATATGGAAAATTCGTTAAATAGAGATTCACTTTAAAATTATTTTAAACTATATAAAACAATTTAAAATACATAAACAATAAATATTATTAAAAAAAAGTAATAATTTTAATGACATAAAGCATACATTATCACATGCGTACTTAAATTTTACTAATAAAGTCTTAATTTTGTCTGAGTTTTTTTGTTTTTTTTGTTTTTTGTTTTTTTAAGTTTTCGCTCATAGTACGTCTCGCATCTTAACAGTGCACCAAAAACCCCTTCAGGAGTATTTTCTTCAAATTGTAATCCGCGTCGGATTGTTTCAAATGATTTTAGCATTTCATCATACGAAGGTTTTTTGATTACTGCATCATGATCATTTCCATTTTCATCATCTTCATCTTCATCAGGGTGAAAGGGGGATATGGGGTGGACTGGGGATTGCACTTCCTGGTTGAAATGCAAAGAATGACTGCGATTGGCGCCTTGTAAAAACATTTCAAGGAGAGAAAAAAAATAGATACCACGAAAAAGTTCTTTAATAGAAAATGCACTTCGCTATTTGGAGGTTATTTTACGAAGAAATTAGCAAAATGTTCTTGGTTCCAAAGGAAAGTTCGCAAAATAGAAATTCGCAAAATAGAGGTTCGTTAAATAGAGGTCCGACTGTATAATATAATGTAATTGGTTTTAATACATTCCTGAAATGTTATATCTTAAAAGAAATACCGCAACAATATAATTTATAATTAAATAACAACTTAAATATTATTTAAAGTAAGAAATCTTTCAGTCATTTTAGTTAACCTGTTAACCCACACTCGTACATGAAACTTTAGTTACGAATGTAATGAATGCTTAATCAATGTAATTCACACTAATAAGTTATTGTGCAGAGTGATGCTTCCTAGCAATATCTTTTCTCCTTTATGAATAATAAACACTATTTACTCATCTGAGAAATGTAAAAAAATGTAGAAATAGGAATCATATGCAAAAAGGAAGAAAAGATCGCAATAAAAAAAAATGAAACCGATTCACTTTCAAAATTCACTTCTGTTTAAATAAACAATCTTCTCTTACAAATCCTGTATTTTTCCGCTTGCTTATAATCACTACTACTGCTAATGTTATAAAAAAAATCATTGTAGTGTTTGTTTATTTATCCCATTAAGATAATTCCCTATTACGTTATTGAGTCATTATGAAAAAAAAAGTTCTTTATACTTTCCAAGAAAACCTTTATTACTTCCTTTGAAATTGGTAACTTTTTCTCTAGACTATTTCACCATATTTTCATTTCAGAGTTGTGCAACATTCAATGTGTGATCATGACAAACGATGAATGAGTCATTCACCAACTTTAAAAGGCTTCTTTCTCTCTCTTTTACAAATGACAAACAGGACCAACTGACAAACGCTGGCAATTATGCATAGACTTCGGTACGATCCATTTACTCCAGGCAACTTGGTGGTCAAAAGGGATTTCCATGGAAAGACTGAATAGCCTGCTTTAATTTCCTTTTTGAACTTGATTAATTAGACCTAAATTACTTATCCTGAAATTAAATTGATGAAAATTAGCGGGCTAAGAAACAATAAGCACCATTAATATAATTAGGTGCGAATCAATATTTTCATCATTAGTTTCCAAAAGACGCAATGAAAAATTATTATGCAGACTGGGGTGTTTTAGATAAGTGAGCGTTATCTCTATTTGCGCATATTTATAATAACTGAAGTAAAGTTACATTATTCATAAGATAATAATGAGCACAAGTATGGTATTGAAAGTTAATTATAAAAATAATTAACGTACACTTGTAACACTTTTCAGAAATCCTTCATAAATAAAAATATCTGGATCTTATTCCCGTAAAAGTTTAATTATAAGAAGAAAGGGCAAAGACAATTTGAATGCTTTTTGCAGTATGAAGTCCTACATATTGTTTTTATTTCTTCGATCATTGTTTATGTAAAATTATCTGACAAATAGATTTTTTTTTCCCATAAATTTTTCTGTTCTATTTTTCTTTTAATTTCAAACATTAGAAAAAAATATATAGTTTAATGTTTTTTATTTATCTTTGCTACAGTCCAGAAAACAGTAGTCTTATCTTTTAGTATTCTGAAGCGCTTTCATCGTTCCCAATCTCAGGAAAGTTATTTAATAAATAGGAAAATACGTATAATCTAGTTTTCATTAGACACATCGAGGAACCGTATTCGATCTATCAAGTCTAGATTTTATCTATGAATTTTCGTAAAATTCTTGTAACATGTCGTGAAAATCTGATCAATAGGAATCGAATGTTTCAAGCCTGTAGATAGATGGGTAGATGATGGGTAGGTATTTTCTATTCACGAATCGCTGAAAATGTAATATTGTATTCTGTGTTTATTTTATATCTGCTTTCTTGAATTTATTCAAACAATTTTTCTTTGCCATTGTTCTTAATTGCTTAAGTACAAAACTTTTTATCGATCATAAAAATATCGAAACATGTCTTTAAATTTGAAATAAGCAATAGCTATTTTTTTTAATGAAAGTAATAATCATAAATGCATATGCATATTTTCTAAAACCTTAACAGCTGCTAAAGAACATATTTTTCTTTTTAAAAATTTTGAATATTGATAAGCTACTAATTATGCAATAAATGGCAATTTTTAACAACGACATAACATAAAGTACTGATTACTGAATAATATGTTCTTATTTACTAAGAATACATTGAGTCAGTATCATTGTTATGGTATGATCACAAAAACCTGTAAGGTTGCATAGTGAAGTAACCCCAGAGTTTTATCTTCGTCTCAAATCAAACTTACACAGTTAAAGAAACAGTTAAATTATATATCTCTAAAGAGTAAAAGAGAAATTCATTTCAGAACTATTAGATGATTTAAAAGCATCATTAAACGTAGTGACTATTTCTTCGCGATTGAATTTTTCTGTAGTTTTTATTTGTTGATGCTGTCCACTTCAACAAGAGAATTACGCATCCGAACAAAATTTCTCATCCGCGTAGAAAGGCAAGGCATGTAGCACCAACGCCGCGGTCAGTGCATTTGCAATGAAGGAATCATAAAATTGGCGCCACTCCATTGGACTGCAGACTGTCGCCTTGAATGAAAAGAGTTGTAAACGGAGAGAGAGCTGCTCAAAAGCGGGTCATTTTCACCTACACTAGTGGTGTTGTGTTTCTTGGTTGGCCACATTCCATCTGAATACTTGGTATTTCTCAATAACAGAATTCCTCGAAAGATTCCTGAAGGACCTCTAAGTTTCTCAGCACTTCTAAATGTCTGAGTTCACTGGCCTTAAAAAAAAGATATACCTTCTTCAAGAGAAGAGCTCTTTATATAACTTTATTTTTTCTAGAGAAATTTAACAGTTCTGCAAGATAATATTTTTAAATTGTAAAGTTTTTTTAGATATTAACATTTCAGACATTTCATTAAGTGAAATTTTGAAATATCGAAAAGAAAAATCACAAAGAATCGGAAATTGAAATTATTTCTAATGTGAAGAAACTCACAATTAAATACAATTTAAGTTTGGATAAAATGTAATTGGGTTACACTTCGATAGAATCAATTATTCCTATATTGATGTATACTTAGAAAAAAGTTAATAATTCATAACTTAGATGTACTTAGCAAAAAGGTATACTTAGCAATTCGTATACTTAAGTATACTTAGTAAGAGATATGTTAGAAATTCGTATATTCGTATATTTAGTAATTCGTAGTGCAGGATCTTTTTCTTTTGATGACTTGTTTCATGTTATCCAAAGGCGAAATCAGGTCTGAAATAGTTTTATTTAATTAATTATCTTTTCTTTTTTTTTTGGTTAAACTTTTTTTTGGCAAAATTTCTTTCTAATTTTTTTCGTGATATTCTTACTGCAAAATATTTAATTTACTCGGATGTGCATTATAGTGAATAAAAAACAAAAACAAAACAATTGAATGAATTGAATAAAAGAAGTCCACCGTTACTACAATTTTCATCTTAACATCACACTCAATAGTAAAAGCAATCATTACTAAATTGATCTGCACAACTATTTTCAACAATATGAATTTTTAATGATATTAATGAATATCTTTATGCAATATTTACTTGGGCCAATGATGCACTCATTTGAAAAAGAAAATAAAAAAAAATTAAGGATTAGGATTTCATTTGTCCTAAGCCATAGTGAGAGAAAATATTGAAGAAAAACACCTACTCACTTTAAAGTTTTTCTGTTTCCTTTTTTATGCTTGTAAAAACATACAAAGGAAGTCTCTTTTTTGTAAATTTAACATCTATTCTAAAAATAGAATTTTCAAATTTTTTTCGTTTTCATTTCTGACCTAAATTGACTAATTCCAATGATTAGATAATGCAGTCAAGAGGATTATTACAATATGTTATATTTCTGTGGACCATTGTAATGTGACTAATAATGAGAGTGGTAGTTGTTTTCTTTCTGATACCTAATTGTAACACTCAATTTTAATTAGCGGAACCAATTAAAAAAAGAAATTGGAATATTAAAAAAATTTGATCGTTCTTCGTAGATAATAAATAAATAGATAGTTAAAAAGAAGGATTAAACTATTAAGAACTTACTGAAGAACTGTAAAAATTTATAATACATCTAAAGGATAGAAATAAGCCTGAAGGCCAAAACACAATATTCAGCCTGGTCTTTTTAAACTCTTCTTGTTAGCAATAACGAAAGATTCTTATTAGTTTTTTTTTTTGTTTTTGTTTTTTTTGGTCTATCGAAAGTATTTGATAGACAGCAAAACAGATGAATAAAAAACTGACGATTTCCCTCAAATTTACTACGTATTCACTGTGATTTTATGCTTTTGTAAACTTCTTTCAGTGTGTAAGAAGTTGCCTCTAATAGGATTCAATAAAAATAAAATTCAATATTCCATCAACAACTGATTTTTAAAATGCAAATTTTCTAGACCAAATCGTTTCATCAAGATAAAAATATCTTCAAGAATTATACCGAAAAAGTTCTGGATCCAATTTATTAAGATACAATTACTATTTTGCAATGTCTAATTCAAGTGTAACTTCATTGTAAACATCGTTTGGTTTTGACATAATTCTTTGAATAATCGATTGAAGCTATTCTCAAAATGGAAAACAATTCAAATGAACTATTCTATTTGTTAAGTTCGAAGAATTTGATTCAAGTAAAATCCACTTTTTCTCCGATACCTGAAAGAACTTTTGAAATAGAAAATATAAATTTTAATTACAATTACAATTTTGTTACAATTTTTTTGAATCAAATTGGTCAATTTGAATTTCCTCATTCTCCATCCAAATTTCAAAACTTCATATAACGTACTATGAAATCGCTTTGTTGCTGTTATATTATTATTGCTACGGATCCGTAATGGTAAAACATTTGAGTGTAAGCTGGAGCAGCCGGATTCAATCACCGGTGGAGGTCGGGGATTATTTTTTCACGTTTAATTCTCCTAAGGGTTCACCCAGCCCTCTATAGAATTGGTATTGGGTTTCTTTCCAAAGGGTGAAAGAAGGGCGGGCTTCGGGTTGATTACGGATCTAAGCTTAATACCATTAGTCAAGAAACCTTGCCTCCTACAACTCAGGGCCAGATAGGCCAGACTGAGATTCTTTAACTTTTAACATAACTGCCACGAGTTTATGACTGGCACATGTCTTTTCATGTATCTCTACAAAACCATTACTTGAAAAGACTGGTGATTTAGCAAACACATTGTTGGGACAGAATTTTCATATTACATTCTCAGAAAATTTTAACTTCAGTAATTAAACAAGTCAAATCCAAAAACTTGATTCTGGATTTTTTTCCTTTCTTTAACTAAACTAGGCCATTACCCGTGTGCAGATTGATTGATATAGATATTTGAAGAAGAGATATATTGAGATGGATGCTTGTTGATATAGATGATGAATGAAGATCGTAGCTTGTATACGAAATCCTTGGCGACGAATTGATTGTGACTATTCTTTCGAATGAAGATAACCAAATTCTGATGACTTGTGACTCAAAGACAAAGTTGTGCGTGATAAAGACAACGTTCTCCAAATAGATGGTAACTTTTTTAGAGTAGGTTCTCCTTGAGCTTTATTGATAAACATCGTGTAAGAAGGCCTGATCGGAAATTGCTTTCTTGTGAAAGTGAATAGAAGTAGATTATCGTTTGGTTTCATAGACATCCTATGGATGAAACAAAATCTCCTTTATAAGTTCCAGTTATAATTTCGGCTTCTATGAGATCATTATTGAATGAGCGGCATAAAAATTTAGTTCCGTTGCAGTGTCCAAACTTGGGATTGATGTTTTGAAACAACATTATGGGAGATCCAATCTTCAATGACAAACGATGTTGAGGAATACCGCTGAGATTCAATGAGTTCAGATATTCAGGCGGATAGAGATGTTCGCGTTGTGGATTATCAGACGTATCAATTTTATTCTCACTTACATATTCTCTAGTCTCACCTTGTATTCTTTCACTTATCACTCGATTGATGTTATCGACAATCTCGTTCTTTGGAGTTAGAATTGTCCATTCATTGATTTCAGGTAAGATATTTTTTCTATGAGCTAGGTTGAATTGTTCTATTTTGCTGCAAAGATTATCAGGCAATGTTATCATTCCTTCTTTATGTGGTTCTCGATGGTCTCCGATTCTGAGCAAATGTTCGGCTAAATTTCTCTGATTCTGGTCATCTTGGTTGATAAGCCGCGTAATATGGTAAGTTGTTGAATTTGGCGTGATTCTTGATATTTGAGTTACAAATAGTGTTTTTCAGTAATCTACCTAATAGAAATACTGCTTTTTTGTTTCTTGACTTTTTTTATTCCAATTGATACTTTTCAATGGTTTTTGAGTTACAAATAGTAATTTTTCAGTATTCTACCTATTAGAAATACTGCTTCTTTCTTGTTGACTCGCTTTTTTTATTCCAATGATACTTTTCAGTGGTTTTTAAGTTACAAATAGTGATGTTTCAGTATTCTATCTAATAGAAATACTTCTTTCTTTGTTGACTCTTTTTATTCAAATTGATACTTTTCAGTGGCTTTTAAGTTACAAATATTGATGGCTTTTGTGATTTTGTGACAAATAGTGATTTTTCAGTATTCCACCTCATAAAAAGAGTGCTTCATTCTTTCTTGACTCTGTTTTCTATACTCCAAGATCTGCCGTGTACATCCGCTTATTTTTCAATGTCACATGGAATTTGGTGAAGTAAGAATATTTCAAATATTGCAACGTTTCGGCAATTATAGTTCTTGTAAGGTAGCACACTGATGATAGTTATGTTGGTGTTTTTTTTTTTTTTTTCATGCGCAAGAAAAATAACAAACAAGATATAAAATCTGTTAAAAGATTTACTGTAATAATATATTACAGGTATATGAGATGATAATGTAATGACAAGTAAGTGTTTTAATGAGAAGCGTGGTTAAGGAATAATTCGAAGTGTTCTTTTAAGTTCCTTCACACTGGGAAAACCGCTGCGCTTCCAATCCTTCTTCGGATTCCGTTTCTCAACTTCAAAGTACTTTATAAAATATCTACTGTGTATTTTTCCTCAAATAATAATTAACACTATTAATAACTTTGCTTTCTAGTGAATGACTTTTTTCACCTTGCGCGGTTAATGTTACTTCTCATTAACTAATAATAAATTAAACTTAATAATTCACTTCACTGTCTACTGTTGAGAATTAAAGTTCACTAACTTCCAACTATAATTTCCGTCGCAATAACAATTTATTAAATCAGCTTCTGATTTTCCAATTCGCACTTCAAATAATAACTTGGCACAAACTAATTTAATTCTTCTAATTTTATATTCTTCTACTTCACAAATTATTTCACTCGAATAGCTATTGTTACTTGAACAAATGATCTATCTCACGTTTTAATGATTCCAATATTCACTCGCAATTCATTGCTACGCCGAATCCCACAAAATTGAAAATTAAATGTAAATGTACTTACAGTTTGCTGACAATGGTTTTATCACCTCGGTGAAATCTGCCACGATAATCATCCTCGGTTAATTCTTCGTAGAACACTGCTACGATGCCTTGACACTTGCACTGTCTAATGGCGTCACACTCGTGATTCAGTTCCCGTGTCTTTTAAACTTGGCGGCTTCGTTACTCCTCCCACGATGCACTTCGCAACTTAACTGACGTGAACACAGCTCGTCGTCTGCTAATACTCAAAGGTGAAACTAACCTTCCTGGTTCTTATTAAACGAAAAACTTCTTAGGATATTTCGGCTACTGTGTCTCCGTGAATATCTTACTTCTATCATTTACAGTTCAGGAATAACAATTAATATTCTTTCACAGATTAAATTAAACTCACAGTTCAATTTAACTAGGCTTCACCTTTTTTCATCCGGGTAATTCGAGACTTATTAGCTTCTTTGGAATTCTTCTTTAAATCCAAAAAAATTACTTCGCCAGGTTTCAGAATACTTCTGTTCAATAATTAATTGAATCAAACTTATTTCTTGAGAGGCACACAATTCTTCGGGGTTAATAAACTCTTCCCATTAACCCGGGTACTCTGTCCCATTTACTTTTCTCTTCTTACGTTCGTCTTAATTATCTTGAACGCTGTTCTTCTGTCCTCTCAGCCTATCGACTATATCTCGTAGACGCTCTGTCAAATTTCAATGCCGCTGTCCGCCATTACTGCGAGACCTTGACACAGCATGTCTGCGCGTATGTCTACTTTCGCATCTGACAGCAGCTACTCGTATCTACTCTCGACTACAGGTTGTCAGCTCATTATAACTTCTCCTGACGTCATAGTCTTTCACATATGCAAATTTCTCTTTGCATAATTTCCAAATAATAATAATAACTTTAAAATTAAAGTTTCAAGCAATTAAATAAATAAAAATACTTAAATTAATTTTAGTTAAATTTTATGTAACTAAAATATTATAGATTTCTTCTACAGTTCTAATTATCAGTTTTGAATGACAAATAAACTGAAGGATGGGAAATAAATAAACAATCTTGAGATTCAAAAAAAAAAAGGTTGAATATATTCTTTATTGATGGGGGAAGGAGAGATAAGTCAAAAAACAATATGAAGAGAGTTGTAGTCACTATGGCCTAATGAATAAGACGTCTGACTTCGGATCAGAGGGTTGCAGGTTCGATTCCTGTCGCGGATGTTTCATTGTAAAAATTATTTCTATTTTCCAATCTCACAGAAAATTGCACCGGACAGACAGAGAAATAAAAGATTTTATTTTTACCAAAGTGAAATATGAAGGAAATATTAATAATTAAGAACTAGTCGGCTACCCGTCGCTTCGCTCCGGAAGCCTCGCTTATGTAACGGAAAACCATTTTTTATTTCTTAAAAAAAAAACACACACACACACACACAGGCAAATTACATGAAGGAAACTAAAACTAAAATTTTTTAATTTTTTTTTAATTTAATTTTTGATATCTATATTCTGTTTTCTACGACTGCTTTTAGAACCAACGTGTAAATCATATATCTAAGATATATTTTTATTTTTTATAGAGATTAGAATGTAGGCCTCGTGGTCTAATGGCTCAGACGTCTAACTTCTCAGCAGTATTCTACCTAATAAAAATAGTGCATCTTTCTTTCTGACTCTTTTTTTTTTTTTTATTTCTATTGATACTTTTCAATGGTTTTCGAGTTAGAAATAGTGATTTTTCAGTATTCTACCTAATAGAAATAGTGCTTCTTTCTTTCTTGGCCTTCTTTTTTTATAACAATTGATACTTTTCAGTGTTTTTGAGTAACAAATAGTGATTTTTCAGTATTCTACCTAATGAAATACTGCTTCTTTATTTCTTCACTATTTTTTTTATTCCAATTGATACTTTTCAGTGGTTTCTGAGTTACAATAGTGTTCAGTATTCTACCTACTTTTTTGAGTCTCTTTTTTATTCTAATTGTCACTTTTCAGTGGCTTTTGTGTTCCAAACATTGATGGTTTCTGAGTTACAAATAGTGATTTTTCAGTATTCTATTTAATAGAAGTACTGATTCTTTCTTTTTTGACTCTCACTTTAATTGTAATTGTCACTTTTCAGTGGTATTTGAGTTACGAATAGTGATGGTTTTTGAGTTACAAATAGTGATTTTTTCGGTATTCCACCTCAAAAAAAGAGTGCTTCTTTCTTTCTTGACTCTGTTTTCTTTACTCCAATATCTGCCGTGCACACGCACTTATTTTTCAATATCACATAGAATTTGGTTAAGTAAGAATATTTAAAATATTGCAACGTTTCGGCAATTATAGTTCTAAATGTCAGTTTCGAATTACAAATAAACTGACGGATGGGAAATAAATAAACAATCTTGACATTCAAAAAAAAGGTTGAATAAATTCCTTATTGATGGGGGAAGGGAAAGGAGATATAAGTAAAAAAAACAATGTAAAAAGAGTCCTTATGGCCTAATGGATAAGACGTCTGACTTCGGATCAGAAGGTTGCAGGTTCGATTCCTGTCGCGGATGTTTCATTGTGAAAATTATTTCTATTTTCCATTCTCACAGAAAATTGCGCCAGACAGACAGACACACAGAGAAGTAAAAGATTTTAGTAATATAGATTGTATGATTATTTAATTTATAGAAAAAAAAGAAAATAACGGGACATCCAGGAAAATTTGGATATTAAGCTACCTGAGCCATATAACGCCATGTATACCTTTAAGGCCACCTATTTAATTCTTCATAAATATAAGAGATGGCGGTACTGCACTAAAGTAGTTTGCATTGACATGCCATCTAGTGTTGAAGTGAGTTATTAGCAGACCGCCCACATTTTCGAGTGATATTATTTTTCGACTATTTCGTGTCGAGGACTGGTTCTGAAAGGCTGCTACTTTATCAAGGTAAGATAAAATATATATATTTTAATGTTCAGCAAAGATTAACTATATAAAACTATATGTTTTCTTGATTATTGAAGATTCTTCTATGTAGATAAGATAAAGTTTTTTTTTTTAAATTCGGAAATTGCAGACAAACAAGTTTATCATGTGATCGATGTGCTCAGTAGCGCTTTAACGCCACTTTAACGCCACTAATAAACTTTTTATTTTTTGTAAGCTTGTTTCTCTAAAGCTTTTTGAGTTAACTAAAAAATATTGTTTTTTGTGGTATTTTGTCTTATTGTCTCATTTCATTTAAAAGGAAGGATATTCAAATTAATTTTTACATTTCCTCTTTTGTTTTAGCTACAGATTAGAAAGACTGTGTTAATTTCAAGTGATTTTTTATTATTTTTTACAGAATGTCAAATGTAGTTGCTTTTTACTGTAATTTTGTACAAATAATGTTTACAATGAAGGAATAATTCTTAAATTAAGTTACTAGAAAGTAGGTGGCGTTAATTGGACCAGGTGTTCCTAATAACGCCAGTTTGCAAAGTTTTCTTATTCTCATACTTCTCCAGTAAAAATTATAATATGTTTCATTATTGTATGCTTCAAACAGAAGATTAAACTTTCTTGATCATAATTTTCGTGTTTCGATACACCTTATTTCCAGACTTACAATAATTTAAATGTTAAGGTGGCGTTATTTGGGTGGCGTTATTTGGGCAGTTATTTAAATAACTTTAGTTATTTATAATTATGATTTCACATTTATAGTAGGATTACAGTCTTAGATTATAATATTGAAATATGCTTTCTTTCGGTTAAATTGCCTCAACTATGTACGGGATACTGAAAATTTATTGTTACGGTGATGAGTAATGATACGGGTCAATATGAACATAACAATTATCCAGTGTGTAATAATGTGATGAAATTTAATTTTTAAACAGTTTGTAAACAAATTAATGCATCAAACTATTCTAAATGATGCTTAAGTAGATCGATTTGTATTTAATTTGGTAATTTTGTAATTTCAAAATGAGGATTTTTTAAGTACTGTAATCATGCACAAATTTCCAGGAAACGCCTAAGAAGTGTTAAAATTAATTAATTTATTACAATCAATTAGAGCTGTAGATTTAGGTATGTAAGCATTTCTCATCGGAGTACTGGAGTTCAGGCTCCGATGTTTCACTGATCAACTATTTCAGATTGCGATGGTCAACCCAATTTTTGCCCATCTTTAACCAGAGAAAGCAACTCACTTCTTATTTTAGAAAGGGCTGGGTGAAACCTAGGGCTGCTCTGGAGGAAAAATAACTAGCAAAAATTCCCGGAACTTATGCCGAAGATTGGTGTTCCATCACGCAGCCTGATGTCTGGATCACTGTGCTATAGGGACCGTGCAAAGATGGCCGATTTTGACTACAGCGCTATTGGCGGCTATTGCAGTCCCAACTTTTGGGACGCGGCAGCCATATTTCCTTCGCGAAAATATAGCTTGTTGTTACAGTACGACTTCTACAAATCTTCTAATTATAATTATTCTATAAATAATTTATAGCCGAATCGATTCTCAAGAATGGCACTTGTTTTTGTTTATATACATTGGGAAAAATAGTTGGTAAATAACTTGGACTGAATGGATGCATTGACTTTTCATTTCCAATGAAGTGCTTACTGTATAATTTTGAATTTTTTGTTGGTTCCCAGATGGAACCATTTGGCCTATAAAACAATTTGAAAGAGATGTACTGGTAATTATAAAAAAATTTTGTTTCTCTAAAGATATAATTACACAAAAAATTATTTACAGATAATGAAAATAAAAAGTTCAAATGTTATTGCAGTAAAAGAATAAAAGTGTTTTTTTATAAGTACTATTGCATCCAACAACGCAGCAAATTAATGTTGCCTTTGCAACATAGATGCCTTTGCCCATTATTGAAATTTTTTGAAGCATGGGCTTGCAACCAGGGTCGGATTTCCGCCTAGGCCTAGAAGGCCCGGGCCTAGGGACCCTAGCCAGTCGAGGGGCCCCGCCGTATTTTTTTTTTCCTTTTTTGTTGTTGTTGAATTGGAGATTCCGGTTTTTTTTTTTTTTTTGGTTATAGATTTTCGGGATTGGGGGGCCGCAAATATCAAGTGCCTAAGGGTCCTGGGTGTTTAAGTCCGGCCCTGCATGCAACGCTTCGTAAGCAAGTTATTGTTGAAACTATCCTTACAATATTTCCAATTTCTGCCGCGACTGGCAGCACCAGTCATATGCACGGTCCCTAACTGGCAATAGTAACAAGTAGTTTGGAAAGCTGTAAATGATTTATAAATGATTTAAATATGAATTTTATTTAAGCATTTGATAAATAATGCTTTTAGTTTTGAGAATATATACACAAGCTTATAGATTGCAGTTTGTTAAGAAAATCTAAATCTAAATTTCTTAAATAAGATTTGTTAGATAAGTAGGCAGATAAACCTGAATAATCTGTACATAGAGATTTTTGTTAATACAAAAATTGCTTATAATTTATTGATACATCGAATTTCAAGCGTCTTATCAAAATCAATTCCTTCTGGGAAAAGCTTAACAAAGCGAGTAGAATAATGTTACAACAGGGGATTTCTCCAACGTTTTGGTCCAACACTTGCAAATTTCCTTTTTGAATCTTTCATAACGTTTTAGATCCGACGACTGCTCATTTTTTTCCTTTCATTTCAACAGTAGAGAACGGAGCAACAAAAGATTTAAAAACATCATCATTAATTCGGCAGAGAAAAGAATTCGGCAGCTGGCCGGCCCGCCCTGCACGAGAAATCGCTCTGATCGTCATCATCATCAAGGCAAAATCGTGATCTTTCAATGGGCGACTTTTCTCCCTCGATGAGAGGGCGGGAAGCCCTTACGTCTTTAGGAGGGACCCCACCTACAGGATTTCAGCACTAAGGTTTGATTAAACCGCATATCCGTGGTTTTTACAGCGCACACAATGGAACAGATTACCTGCATTGAAGGCTTTCATTATGATATTTCCTTATTCACGTTTGAAGATTTTTTTCTCCTTTCTTTATTTCATCCTCTCTTGTTCTTTGAATTCTCCCTTATTTTCTTTATTCATTTCCCTTCTCTCTAAATCTGCCCATTAAAATCTAGTTTCACATTTAAATTTGAACTTTAAAGGGAAAATATTTTTACATTAATTTTCCAAACACACACTTTTTTTTGCAAATTTTACGGTGCTCTTGATGTGGGAAACGGATTCGAATTTAATTTTAGTTAAGATTATAAATGAAGCAGATGATTTTCAAAATTATAAAAACTATTTTTTTTTAGCCTGAATTGATCTTCTTAAGTGCATACGAACGAAAAATTTTACGTGTCATTCATTTTTGTGAGTGAAAATAACAAAATTTTTCTTTGAAAAGTATTAGATGCAGAACAAGTTCTCTTGATAAAGAAACACTTACTTCTTGTTTGTTGTTAAAATCCATATTAATTAAATACGATTGGTTTTAATCATACCAACACGCATTCAAAATAAAGAATCTGTTGATTGATAACATGATAACATTATTTCTAATGCTTTTATGGGAATTTTTGTCATTTTCGCTAATTTTTCGACA
Organism: Thereuonema tuberculata; assembly: GCA_023159025.1. NCBI lineage: Eukaryota > Metazoa > Arthropoda > Chilopoda > Scutigeromorpha > Scutigeridae > Thereuonema > Thereuonema tuberculata. The sequence goes on from JAFIDM010012231.1 coordinate 74,403,000, forward strand.
AACATCAATACCATAAAAAATAAGTGGTATAAAAGTTAGATATAAAAGTTAGGTTTCTTATCCTTAAATGTATCATGTTTCAAGAAGATCTATCCATTGATTATTAGAGGAAACACATGTTCTTACAGACATACATGCAGACCCACACACTTAAATATATATCTATAGCAGACATTTAGATGTGGCCAAATGCACATTGACTATGTCTCAGATTCCTTTCTAAGTAAGTTAAAAAATCATGTAATTAAATTGTCAATTATTACTTTAGAAGCGCAATGAGTTTGTAAGTTTACTATAATTATTCATATTTCATTGTAATAAGTTCAAAATATATTGTATTATTTTTAGTTTCCTTTCAGAAATTAATCAACTGCGATTTTCCAAAAGAGGTAAGGCACTTTTCATTGCATCCAAGAACAAAAAAACTCGCAGCGTCAGGAAAAGTTTTGCCCTCTTCTAGTCAAGAAGGAATGAGGATTTGCAGAGCAGGCGCATTTTACTCACTACATACGTCCGACGTCTTCATTCATGCATTTTCTTCCCATAATTTTCTTAAGTGTCCTCGAGAATCAGACGACAACTGAAATCTTGTAAAATCGTTCTCCACCCTACTTTAAGCAGCCATAATTGAAACGAAGAAATCCATGATGTATTCAAGAGATTTTTTTTCTTCTTCTTCTTTTTGCTGATTTCTTTCTCTTCTTTTTTTCTTTTGATTTCTGAAAGATTCCTTGGGCTGCGTCTAGTGTAAGAACTGATGGAATATGCAAAAGGAAAGAAAAAAAGGAAGTTTTGAAGTGGCGTCTTCGAAGAAGTGTTAAAAAGAAGGGCCCAGAGTCAGCGAGATTTCTTGAAATGACAAATTTCAATACAAGAGCTTAGATGACAAGCGGGCTTTTCTATGACAGGTACTTATCACTGCCGCAGGAAGAGAAGGATTTCGACATGCTAAATCTAAAGGAAGCTTCTAAATAAGCCACTTGCCTATTTCATAAACTCTTTCTCTCAGCAGATTTCCTCTGTGCCTTAGAAAAGAGATCTTCAAATAGTAAAATGCAGCATCCAATCAAATATTCGATGTAGAAAGCTAGTAACTACGCATGGAATTCGTTACGTGGATGTCTGAAGTGATAGATTTGCTTATTAATATTTTAGAAAAAAAAAATTAGGAAAAAAAATCTGCATGAACAATTACGGAATGAAAACCTTGCATTAGAATTGCAGACCTTCAACAAAGGCAATTTTAAATTTAGAAGTAGAAATTGCATTAGGGAAAAAAATGCCTGAGAAAAGCAAAAACAAAGATAGCCTAAATAATTTATGATTGAACATTGATCACACGAGGAAACCAAATATGATACGTTAAAGTTTACTATAGTTACATCGGTTTCTCACCTCTGAGTACCGGGATAGGTACTGCTGGGCAGGTTTCCTTGCGGTTCTTCCTAGAGGTGCAGTCGTGCCAGGGCGCCGCTCCGGTAGTTTTTCTGCAACTTGGTAGCGTCTTCTCTCTTTATTTTCATTTTTTTTAAATAATAATGGATTTATAATTAAAATAATAATAATAATAATAATAATAAATCTTTCTCGAAAAACCACCCTGGTCCCCCTATATTTTTTTAAGACTACACCACTGGTTATCCCGTTTCCCCTTTTCACCATTGTTTCGTCATCATTGCCTCCGTCTGTCTTTCATTCCGTGGAGATAGACAACAGAGCTAAGATCAGGGTGCTTGGCTTCCCTATCACCCACATTCACCAAACACAACATAAAGTTACGACCTCAACAGACAATTAACAGCCATGCATTCATCACTTATTCATTAAAAAAGAAAATGAAAAAAGAAGTCATTTAGTTTTGTAGTCAAACTTCTGTGATTATCATATATTGTTCGTTGAAACTGTAGCACACACACAAAAAAAAAAAAAAAAAAAAAGTAGGTAAGAAATCGTTAAGCTTTATAAACATTTACAGAAAAAAAGTGGGATAAGTAATACAAAATGGAACTGTAAGTTTAAAGTACTTTTTACTCCATTAACTCTGTTGAATATTTGGAAACGTAGGCAATCAATAACTAAATGTCTCAACATAAAAAGATGACTGAAAAAATAAATAATAAAGATAAACCAAATGGAAAGCAAAAGAATAGTAATTCTAATTCTAAAAGAGTAATAATTCTAAATAAGGAAGCTTGACAAAAATAAAATTTTAAATAATGTCAGGAAGAAAATTTCTAACTGAAAAACCTATTAAAAAGTAAGACAACAAATAAAAGTAAAAAATATATGAATAATATTAATTACTTTTATAACATTTTGCAAATTATATAATTTTTACTAATGATCCCGATTATCTACATAATCTAAATTTTTTAACCTATTTGGTCAAATTGAAAAACTAAAAACCAAATAAAGTAAAATTCCAATGGATAAATCAAGAAAACTCATCAAAAAAAACCTAACCATAAATGTATGGGAATTTAATAAGCTTATTAACTGACGAATGGAATTGTATACACTATGAAATTTGAAAGTTCATCTGTAAATTTAGTGTAAACATTTTTTTTATCAATATTCACCATAATTTTATTAAATAGTGTAATCTACATTTTGAATCTAACATTAATTGATCCCCGCCAAAAGTAGCACCATATCTACGAAGATAAAAATTATTTGTAATAATAATTTATATAATCACACTTAAATATAATATCTTTTATATGTAATCCCTAAATGTAAATTTGTCGTCAAATATTAATTTATTGATAATTACTTTTATCAGATCCAAGGACAACTTCAGATAGGAACTCCTATTTTGGGGGTGTAATCTTTTAATAATGAATCTATTTTGCTGAAAATTTAGGTTATTATAGGCTTGTGATAACAAAAACTGAAAAAGGGGCGAAACAAATGACAGGAATATCGCTGAGTTTCAGGTTTCAACTGGGAACTAATACTTAGTACATCCTCCATTTTTGTTAATGATATGAAATGTCTATGAAGGACCTTTGCGGTCCTTCATAGACTCTGCTAATAGTTTTTGTAGGTTTTCTCATGAAATGTCATGCTATGGTTAAGGAGCAGCTTCCAACATCGAGTTGGCTTCCATAGGCGTAAACAGTTCTAACGATGATTTCCCCATTGTTTTACAATAGAGTTGAGGCCAAGACTCCTCACAGGCCACTTTAACATCCGATGTTAGTGAACCTAAAGTACTACTGTTTCGACTTCTAAGCATGGCATGGGCATTTTCCTTTAGAAATTTTCAATTTTGACGTCCCTTGATGGGACAAATGAGAATAGGCTGAAGAAGTTCTTGATACTGGTAATTGTTCACGAAAACCAATTCAACTTTTCCACTTGGACTAAAGGCTCCCGAAAACATCACGGATCCGCTTTTAAAAATACTGGGGTTCTTCGGTTCGCAGATTGTGCCAGTAATAATTACAAACATCGAGATCTTGTTGGGTAAACGTCTGTTCATTGCTAAGTGAGTTCCACTTCGAAGTCCAGATCTGGTGTTATCTGGTCAATTCGAGACAGTCAATTTGATGTTGTTTAGTGAGTGGTGGCTTCTGCTTCATTCTCTGGTGCATGAGATAGGGTTACATATTAAGGTAGTTGCTAATTGTTCTACGATGTGCTTGGGTTCCAATGGATTGTTTGATGGTGTTGGTGGAGATCTGCTTGTTGCTTGCCAAGCGAAGAACCCGACGATGATCGTTATCACTGAGCCCTTTAGGTCTTCCTGTACTTTTTCTGGTACCGTAATATTCTGGTTTGTTCATACAGGGTGACACACATAAAAACGGCCCCAAAATAATAATACAATACAAAACGAAATGTTGTTTTATACGCGTCACCCTGTATAAGATGGAACGACCTGCTTCACTTTCCAAGATATTTCATTCTTTCACTTATCCTCTTTATTGTGAGTCATAATTTGCTCCTTTTCAATGTCGGTAAGTTGTTTGCCACTTCCCATTTTGAGATTACTCACAGTGGCGGATTTCCAATAGGCGCAGGAGGCGCGCGCCACGGGCCACATCAATCAAGGGGGCCTCAAAATTTACCTCTCAAAATAAAAAGACAAATTATTTTTTAGTTGTAAAAGCAAGATTTCCTTTTTTTTTGGTTGTAAAGGCAAGCCTAGGGGGCCTCACCAGTCAGCCTAGGGGCCCCATCCACCC
>JAFIDM010012231.1:74407199-74420309 GCA_023159025.1 Thereuonema tuberculata
CCAGTCAGCCTAGGGGCCCCATCCACCCTAGTATTTCCTTTTTTTTTTTTTGGTTGTGGAATAATGGAACTCCCGCCCCGGGCTCCCAAAGGTAATGAAAATATTTAGAGGGGGCCTCAAAATTGAATTGCGCCTAGGGCCTCTCAAGTGCTAAATCCGCCTCTCAATAAATATTATTTTTTCTAAACTTTCTTATTTCCTTGTATACAAATATAAAAGGCCGACTTATTGTCCTGGGGGGAAGTTAAGAATATTTTCAAAAAAATCATATCATTTTTTCCATGTTTTTATTGTAGCAAAGAAAAGATTTTATTTTAAAATGTGTAAATAATTGTTGTTATTTCAATACAATTTATTGATAAAACAGCAACCGAGTTGCTAAAGGACAAAATCTGTTCAATTTGTAATGATCTCTTTCAGGATGAAATATCTAAATAAAAACTTCTCAAATTCTCAAAATTGTAATTCTCAAATTGTAGCATAAAATCAGTGTTACAAATTATTTATCTTGAAAATAAAAAAACCTGGCTTGATTTATATCAATTGTATTACAATTGAAATTAATAATAATAAAAAAGTTAGTCCTTAAAGGTACTCTCAGTATTTTAGTGTTTAATTGTTATTATTAGAAAATTTTTTAAAGGAATTGTTCGTTACAATTCGTTATTTACATGTTTGCTCCATTAATACCTTCATTAATAGCAATTTCTGTTGGATAGGAGCATTTCAAATATCTAACTAGGAAACAATTATATATATTTAAAAGTATTTTTTTCTTCAAATATATATATTTTTGCTGACCAATGATATTAGCATCTGACCGTTTATATTAAGGTATACGTGAAGGTATAGGTGGGTTGTGTAGCCACTGGACTGAGGGTTGGAGGAGATGGGTTCAATCCTAGGCCGAGGTTGGTGATTTTTCTAGGCTACTTTTTCTCTGAACTGTTCACTCATCTCTCTGTAAAATGGAAGCCGGAAAGAAAGGCGGCGAGCATGGGGCTTATCAGCCAGTCTCAAATTACTTTCTATTCAAATACCTTTGGTTCGATACCTTTGGCTCCCCGTAAGCCACCAAGGCTTGTACGGAAATTACTTATCTAACTCATATTAATTAAGGAACCTTTAATTAACTTATTATTAATTGAATATGTACCATTAGCTTTCGATCGGAAGAAGAGTGTAAAATAGTGCAGAATAATACCTTATTTAGAGTTAGAACTTCACTATTTTGAATTTAATTTTTAATTAAAAAAATAGTTCTATTGTTTAAATATAAAAATTCTTTTTAGTGAAGCATAGTACAGCACAAATTACAACAAGTTAATATAATTTTCTTCGAAAGCATAAACTTAAGGGCGATTCACATTAATAAAAAAAATTTGAAATTATAATAAAAAAAAGGAAAGAAAAACATTAACGAAAGAAAAAATAAAAAAAAAAAAAGTTAGGAAAAAAGAAATAGAACGTTAGGGAAATAAGAAAACAAAACAAAAAAAAATCCACAAGGTCATTGAGAAAAAAACATTAAGAGAAAAAAAAAAATGGTAGATACACGGATTCAAACCAACAACATTCAGTCCAGAACTTACCGATCACGCTGCAGCTGACAACTGAATCACATGGTTGTATTTCTGACATTTAAGCTAATAGAGCAAATCCAATGAAAACAATGCCAAATATCTTGAACATTGGGGGGGGGGGGTTGGCCCCTAAAAATACCCTATTCCTACGTTTTTTGGGCATTTGAAGACGATGGCGAAATCCGTTTGTCGATCGGACCTTCCGTTCGGGAGTTGTTAGGAGTGCACAGACACGGACTGACGGACAGAACAAACGCAATAGCTATCGATTTTGGTCGCTATCACAATAGCTCCCAAATGGGTCGCATGGTTCCTATGTTTACAATTATATAGGAATACAAAAAAATAGTGTTTTCTAAACCTTTAGAAAATGACCATTAACATAATAATTCGAAGTTATGAAGTGCATCATTTACACAAATCTTTCTTTTGAAATTATATCCTACTGAACGACATGGCGCTTCCTGTACAGCAGATCTAATCTTGTGTTGTTGCTCCAGTCTTAGTTTTTTTGTTCTGTATTAATAGAAAAGATGTACTTTGAAGTCACCCGATATATTTTATGACGACATCGTAATGCCTCCATTCCTCAGATTCAGATGAAATTTATTTCCTATATCTAAAAGCCTTCTTCTGGGTAATAAATAATTAATAACTAAGTGAAGAATGTTCAGCCGATCCAGAGAAAATATTACTGCAGAAGAAGTCGCATCAACAAAAAAATAATAAGTAAAAAGGAGAAAAGCCAAAAAAAAAAACCCAGGAAAAAAAATGGCACATAATAAATAATAAGTTTAAAGTATCTTACAGTGATATCTCTGTTACTTACCTGTGCTTTTAGGCTGCATATTAAAAAAACCGTTGCTTTTTTTTAATGCTATTTGATTGAGCGACATGGCGTGTTAATTGAACGACAATATGATAGTGATTGGTAAAATATAGATAAAATCAAAACATGTTATGGAAAACTTAAGAAATTATACTGGTTTTACTTACCATGAAAACTGTAAGTAACGTACTTAAGTTATATAGTTTGCCTATTTATTATTACAATAATGGATAACTTAGCAATACACTTACAGTAAAATAGAATATCAATGCCATCAATTTTACTTTGTTACCAAAAGAAAGAGACTTAATAGAAATGCATCCTGACTTTAAGAATGGCTATCCAAAAAAAATAAAAAATAAAAATGAAAGAAATATTTACTGTGAGCCAAATTATCATTATTGCACTGATGGATTCGCTTTTGGTTTAATGATAATTTGATGCACTTTAAATACTTTTTTTCAATTTTATTACAGACCAGTTTTATTCAGTTTATATTTAAATTCCTTTTTAACCTTACAGTTGAAGGACAAGGAGCTTAAAGCTGTGTCGACAGCTTATTTTTTATTGTTGTTGTTTTTTGTCGGTTACCAATGTCTGATACCACTATCGAATACCACTTTCTCATAGTTGTAGTCTACCATATTGGATAAATCCGGCTAAAGGGTCCTAATAAGCACGAATAGCTGTTCCGGATTCGAATCGATGATGCTCAGTGTGCAAAAGCATACTTACGAGCACTGCTGGAATTTTCTTGGTTAAACAAAAATTAAGAATATTATCTACATTTCAATCTTTTATATGTATTAATTAATATGTTTTTACTTCAAAACGTTTCTACTTCATTCCCCTACAGAATAAGTATATGAATCTCCTTCTGGTATTTATTCTTACATGCAAACTTTAGAAATATATTTTTCTTTTAACAATCCAGTTCATGATTGCTTCTGATGATAGAAATAGATGGTATTGTAATTTAATATTGAATTTGATTCACTAGTCAGTGGTTCGTCAAAGAACTGAAACCGATCGTGAGCCTCTGTATTTTTAATGTCATAAATTGTTTATCAATAATTTTTGCATCGGTGTCTTCGTCTCTATATTTTGGCTTTTGTTCTAAATGTTTTTGTGATGCCACTTTTGCTATACAGAGTGAAGTGGTAGAATGTTTGATACTTAGAATATATTATTTGTAAGCATCGTTGAATTTTCTTATCTAGTTCATGAAAAATTAGTGAGGGTTCTTTTTCCCTTTTTAAATCTAAATATCACTTAAGCAAAAGAAAGTGTGTAAGATAAAAGAAAGCTACAATGCTGTGCAATGATGGCACTATATTAACTTGCAACAAGACTATTAAAAATATATTACAATAGTTTATTATATGGAATTAGAATCCTTTAAGCTTATTAAACAAAGTCAAACTTAGTCAACATTACATGAATCCAAATAGTACAAAGTCTCATGGCTTTCAGTTATCTCTAACTTGTAGCATTATCTGTAATATTAAAGCTATATGCAACCAACTTTTTTTTTACTATTTCTTCGGATAAGTTTCCCCATTTAAAGTTTTCTTAGGTTTGTTTAAATATCTCAAGGAAAGACGCAATTATACCAAAGGCAGTATAAAGTTTTATTTTACCTATTTTTGTGGAACCAAATTTCTTGCTAAGAAAACAGCAGCAGCGTACAAATATCTTTAGCTTTAGCATAAAGATTATACGGTTCAAAGCAGAGATAAAAAGGTATCGAAGCTGTCATGTCTTCAATGAGGGGCTTTGTCCCATCACCCTTTTCTTACTCGTAGCAAGAAAAAAAAAAGAATTCTTTCTTGCAAGACAGGAACGAAAGCGACTGAAATGGGGTGGAGGTAGAGAATGCACCCACGACGATAATGTCGCCCGTCAAACAAAGCGAGTGCAAGCAGTTAAGCTAATGACATCAAGGATCCGTCATTTTTCACCCGACGAAAAACAGGACTGGTAACGCACCAGTCGAAAAAGACCCCGAGCACAGCTTCAGTCTTAAAGAAGGCTAAGATCTTTGTCATTCGATTCGCTCATTGAAGCAAACTGCAGTTTCACTTAAAAGACTGTACAGGATTTTAGGTTCAAACTTTTGATACAGTTACGAATCATTGAATTATTGATATGCTAAACTAAATGTTTTGACGTTTTCGACTTTATTGTAAATGTTAAAATAAAAATCATCTAATATTAGGTGAATATTTTAAAATAAGAATGATTTTCATGGATCATTGCATGATTTTTGGTGACTGGTTTTTAGCGATAAAACAATTATTAAATTCCATGATAAAGAAACCAAATAAAAGATTTATTATGCGCGCGATATGCTACGGAATTTGTAAATACAACTGATTGTTGGTAGCAGTAATTTTAGAATAATACACACTGATCGTTTTCGAAAGCGAGAATCACCACTGGCGGACGATTCTACTCCGCAGTGGGGTGATACGCTGAGATGGGCACTTTCCTAAGAAATTCTTTCGGACATTTTCGCTTTTAAGAAAAAAATAACGGAGGAGCATTTTTGCAATAGCATTTATTCTTTCCATAATTCTTTTCCGAAAAGCGCAAATACAACACAGTTACTAGCAAACTAACACTGATAAAAAGTAAACATCCCCTCTTTATTTCTCCTAACCCCTATTTTGATGAAATCGAAGGAGACCTGACGCATGCGCAAAAGCGCTGAAGGTTCTCGTAAACAAAAACGGACAATAAGTGAAGCTTCGACAAAGTCTTCATCGAAGTCCGAACATTGTTATTAAATTATCAATGCATTCCGTAGAAATTAAAATCAAGTTCAGATCTCGTTCAGATCTTAGAATTGCTAAGTTTTTTAATTACTTTCTTATATTGTAAATTTCGTATTATACGAAATGATACGATGTAATTATTGATAGGATGTCATGCTGTTATACTTACATGTATTATTGTTTAAATGATACGATGTAATAACTGAACACAAACTGTTTATTGACGACTTTATAAGAAAATTTCAAAGGATTAGAAACAATTTCATCTCGCTGAAATCCATCATTACGTTGATACTAGAGATATCGTTAATATTTTACCAGAAAGCTGAAAGATTTTAATCCGTTTGTTTTTAGTGTTTATGTAATGATGGCACCATTAAAATATTTACCATGAGTTAAGACTATGGTTACAGTGAGATTATATCGTTATAAAAACAACATTGTGTTTAACAGTTTTATCGTTATCAGATCGTAAATGCCTGTTCTATGTTGGGAATTTTTACCAAATTGATAATGATATCATTAATTGGAAACCTTCTACTAGATACAGTATTGCTATTGTTTCGAGAATAGTTGGAATTCCTTGGCATTAAACTATTATTTGTGATAATCATTACTGGAATGTAAATTCAAGCTAGTGGTCCTTCTATGTATAATTAGGTTTCCAATACAGGAGGACCGTCGTAATAATAAATCAGACGTACTGCACGATTGTGATTGCAACACTTAATGAACTGTATGAAACGTCTCCGTGATTCTTTAACTGTAGGGATTCTTCAACTTTCCTTCACTTCATCTATATTTTAAATCTATTTACACTGTTACCCATTCAACTATACAAATTTTCTTGATTTCTGAGTATACCCTATGTAACCAGAAATTCAGCTTTTTATATATTTATCCTAAATCACTTGATGAAGGTACTTCAGAAAGAATAGATTTTTCTTCTCTTAAGTATCAACATATTAATAACTCACGAAAACGTCAGACAGTTTACTAATTATTAATTTAAGTGCAATATGCCTACTATATAACTTCATACTAGCAATTTACTAATATTAATTTTTAATTTTAATATGTCTATTGCAAGTGATGACATTTGCATATAATTTTCTGAGTGCTGTGATTGACAAATAACATTCGTTGTTTACGTTACATGTTATTGACTACAGCCTAGTCGTCATGATACAGCACACACGATTACCGGTCTTATATTTTCTTGTTAGGCCTGTACTTTCCTCTGGTGATGACTTTTTGTCATCAACAATGTAATTCAAGTATCAAATTCATCTTCATTCCTCAGTCTTCGTATAGTATTCAAAACCATACAAAAAATTCTTCTTACTTTCTTATCTATTATCTTATGAAAAACAATACAAATTTTCGAAAGGAAAAACTACGTCCTTTCTTTTTCAAGTAATCAATTTTTAACTAATAATAATGGGTAAACACGATGGGTGAACACGAATTGAAACTATTAATATCACCATATTATACAATCCTATTAATGACACTACAAAGCCAAATATTACAATTGTTAAGGCCACAATAGTTGTTAGTTATCATATTGTGGCCTTAACAATTTTGATGGAGGTGTAGGCCTGGAGCGAACACCCCCGTTCCAGCTCATTCCACAAATTTTCAATTGGGCTGAGATCCGGGGACTGAGCGGGCCATTTCAGCAAGTAAAAGTCATCGTCATGATCCTCAAGCCATCCCATATCGATGTGGGCTTTGTGCACCGGCGCATTAGCCTGCTGGAAGTCGCCATCTGCATGAGGACAAACTGTTAACATGTACGATTGCACTTGGGCAGCTACGATGTGTAGGTATGCTCTAGTATCCTGACGTGCCTCCAGACATAACAATGGACCCAATGTGTGCCAGGAAAACATCCCCCACACCATGACACTGCCCCTACTGCCCCCCATGCTCGTATCATTTGTGCGCACAGCATGAGTGTACCTAATAAAGTGGCCGGACAGTGTATATATAGATCTTTATTGTACTGAATGTTAAACTATAATTTACATATTATTTTTTCATCTTTCAATTTAAGATTATTAAGATCATCTTTCAATTTCAGATTTCACAAATGATATTCCAATTCTAGTTGTCTGTTCTATAATCATATAGTCTGAGTAATGGTAAGAAGATAGGTTTTCTTCCAACTTGCAGAAGCTCAAAGTCAATCTGATGAGTCTCCAGTTAATCAACGTTGGCAAATTGCTGATGAGAAATTCCTGGAGCCACATGGCTTCTCGCTGTATTATATGTCTCAATTTCAATATCATTCTGATGCACCGTCACGGTTATCCTAAGCCTTTCGGCGATGTTAAGTCAGATACAATTTTCACATTACAATTACAATAATAAATTAAGAATTAAATAAATGCTCAATAAGATATCCCTGACAGAACATGAATCCTATTTTGCTTAAGACTCTTTCTTTTTACTTTTCTTGTTTGTTTTTTTGTTTGTTTTCTAATTAGGAAAAAAATACAAACCACAAATTTCCGTTTATTTTTTAAATTATAATATGTGTTGAATGCAAACAGTATTTTCAATTTTCTTTCAAATTTAAATTAAATCTACATTATTTGCTTAAATTGTCTACATTCAATTAATTTTAATTATATTTAAGCAAAAGCAGATAATAAAACGGATTAATATCCATTGTTTAAGACTAATGTTTCGGTTCTAATACTTTTTCTATAGAAATGATTGTCACCTTTCAGAAGGTTTAGGATATGTTTTCCTGATGTAAATATTACATCTGAAATCAATTCAAGGGCTATGAATCCAGAAATATTTCCCACTACAGATGCTTTTTTTTGTAATTACTTAAAATTATTATGGAAAAAAATATGTAATATGTTTCCTTTCTACAACAGGAAGAAAGAATAACTGAAAATCATGCTTAACTTCTTCAATAAAACCTCTGTTAAGAATTTAGATTAATGAATCTAGATTTTCATTGATTAATTTTAGTATTCGATTATAATTATTATTATAATTATGCGTCTGATTATAGAAGTAAGATATCAGAAAAGCATATTACATAATAATATTAATAATAATAATAATAATAATAATAATAAAATTACATAATGTGTGCTTCACATCTCTCTGGACCATTGTTCCTTAGCTAACAACGACAACAATTTATGGATTCTGTCTGGTAAATCATTTAGTCCAGGCAAACTAAATTAAAAATACCGTGAACGTGGGCAAAATTGCAACAGAAGCTTTTTAAATTGATTTTAATTAGTAATCATTGCTGAACAACATATCCAAAATCAGACAAAATCCGACTACGGGAACACCCCGAAAAAAGGATTTCAAAATGGCGAATTGACTGATGTGTCGTAGTAGGTTGTTATTTTTATTATGCTGTGATTTTTTTCGGTTTTTTATTGCAATGTAAGAAGTAATTTAAGTTTTTGTTTGTTTCAGATTGAATTTCCTGTATGAAAACGGAGACCACTGGATTTTTGTGGTCTCCATTTATTGTTACTATATCTGTAACAGTTAAATCACACTGGATTTTTGTGGTCTCCATTTATTGTTACTATATCTGGAACAGTTAAATCACACTGGATTTTTGTGTGATTTAACTGTTACAGATATAGACTAGTAGAAAAATCAAGTACAGTAGAACCTCATTATAACGGACTAATAGGGGCTGAAGGTTGTCCGTTTTAATGAAAGTCCAGTTTATAACAAATAATTCTTATATGGATGTAATGTAGCATGGTGTACATCAATAAAAATACAATAGTTAGCTATAAAAAGTGTTTATTATACATCAAATAAAAAACAGCCTTCAACATAGTAGGTTGATTTGAAAAAGATGTGCACTTATACACTGCATTAATTTTTAGAACAAGAAGGTTCTGGTTCATGTTGATTGCTTACATTCATTGGTTTGAAAAAATAATTTATTTTCGGCTGGGTTTGTTTGCTGCTTATTTCTTCAGTTAATAACAGATGGAGGTGCCGTAAGTGTTCATAATATGCAAACACATTTTCATTTGCCGATTATTTAACATATTGAATAACAAAATTTAAATGTTCTTTTACTTCGCTCACCTTCATTGTAGGCTGACAATTTTTTTAAAACTATCCGTTATAAGCGATGTCCGTTATAATGGGGTCCGTTATAATGAGGTTCTACTGTATAAATAGGCATCACCTAGGATATCTGCGAATTGCCTGTAAGAAAATCGTGCATGCGTTTGTAGAAGTGGAGTCTACAAATATTGGATAAACAAGGATTGTGAAATTTTGCGAATACTTTTATATCTTGAAGTCGTGATTCTAATTTGCATTAATTAACAAATTAGCCTAACATAGGCCCGGTAGCCCAGTGGGTTAGGGCGCTTGGCTGCGGGTTGGAGGTAGTGGGTTCGATTCCCGGCCTCTGCGGAGGACGGGAATTTTTACTCGCTCCTTTCTCCTCCAAACGGGCCCTAGGATCTACCCTGCCCTCTGTAGAATGGGTACCTGGTTTCTTTCCCGGGAGTTAAAGGCGGGCGGGCATCAGGCTGACCTCCTGACCTCAACTTCGTCCCGTTAGGTCACGAAAAGATGGAGCCTAACCTCCAGCTGCCCCAAGGGTCTGTAAAGACCTGTTAGTGGGATACTTTAACTTAGCTTAACAAATGCAATTTTCGTGAAAAAGTCATACATTTAAAATTTCGGCTGTTAAATGAACGCATCTTTTGGTTTATTTTTTATTTATTTATTTATTTTTATTGTTTTGATGTACTTAGAATTTCATCTAGATTTCACTTAGATAATTTCAAGCAATTACATTACAAACCATTGTTTTTAAAAATCGCGAATGAAATAAAGTCTTAAGAAAATTAGGCTTTAATTTCTTCAACAATTTAACTACATTTGTAAATATGATAGTTAAAGCGTGTTAATAAATTATTGTTTTAAGTTAAATTTAAGATTCAACCCTAATATAAATTCTGGAGTGAAGTTGTCCTGCAAATAAATGTTGAGTTAATTATTTACTAAACAACACGATTAAAGTTTTAACAATTTAATAATGTTTAAAGCAATTTAGGCAAAAGGCAAAGGAAAAGTTCTACAATCTAACATTATACAATTAATAAATAATGTAAAGAAAAGGTTGCCAGAATAATTTTACAACTTTTTTTTCTATTTTCTAGGTAAGTAGTGCACATCTGAAGGAAATCCAAAACTGGAAAATTTAATTTTTATCCTATTTGATTTCTTCTAAATCATATATAGATCTCAATTATTCACTAAGTACTCATTATTAATTCCTAAATTTGAAAAGCTACGATAATAGCAAGTATCCTTTTGACATTATTAATGAACGTAGACACATTTAGTCACCTTCAATAATTTCAATTAATCTGTATAATGTATTTTAAAGAGGATCTTTGTTTGTTTGACCCTTTGATCTATCTAGACCAAACTTTGCAGAAATACTTTTTAGGAACCTCCGGAAAAAACGGGCTACCTTGGAACCTGGACACACTACCCTCAGAGGTTGAAAAGGGGTGAAATCCATGAAATAGCGGCACATTTGCACCTGGTATTGACAAAGAGAATTACACAAATACTGTTGTGTCACAATTGGAACTAAAATATTGTTCTGCACAATAGCGCTACATAGCAACCTGGTGGCGACAATTGGAACCAAAATATTGTTGTGCATAATAGCGCCACATATGCAGCTGTTGGAGAAAATGGGAACTATACAAATTATGTGGTTAATCTGTTGATTAACCTGGAGGCGACAATTGGAACTAAACTATATAAGAGCGACGTATTACAGGATTATGACGTTACGAAATTCGAGTTAGAAAATTCGAATAACCTGTAACTAGGAGTGTAAACGGGAGGGAGAAAGGGGTGGGAAGTATTATATTCTCCGATATCGATATTAATTTCATATCGAGGAATCTCGAGTTACAAATTTCGAATAACCTAGAACTATAGGTGTATACGGAAGGGTGTGACTTGATGTCAAACATAGGATAACTACTACAGGGTAGATATAGATTTGTAATGATCAGATTTTTTTTACGAACTGGGGAAGGTTTAAAGTGATGGCGTTCTGACTTTACAAAATTCGAATAATCTGGAACTAGGATTGTAAGCGAAAGGGAGAAAAGGAGAAAGGATGGGAAGTCTTATATTCTCCGATCTTGATATTAATTTCATATCTAGGAATCTGGAGTTATAAAATCCGAATAACCTACAACTATGCTTTACACGGGAGGACGGTGAGTGGATGGGCAAACATTGTTGAAGGATACTTCTACGGGGTTTTCGGGATAGATAAAAATTTGTAATGAGATCAGACCTTTTGAGTTAATTTTTTTTGTACCAACCGTGAAAGTTTTGAAGTGCAATTTCAATTGTACTTCTTTCGCAATTGCAATTTCTTTAGCATTCACATCAGAACATCTGTTTTTTTTGTAACCCGTACGAAGAACGGGTCTTTCTTCTACTTCTAAAATATATTTGAGTTAATCTGTAATGTATTCTTTAATCTACTTCAATAATATAGGATATTTTCGGAAAACTTCATTTATCTCTAAATATAATTTTCAGAATATCAGAAATTTAAGTCTTTTCGTTTTTATTCATAATTCTCAAAACAAAAAGTTAATAAAATTAATTTAAAATCTTTCGAAAAAAAATCAGGCATCTCAGACAGGGAATAAGCATTTGGCTTTCCGATTCCCCATCATTAATACAAAAGGTTTCTTCCATAAATCAAATTGAATTCGAATGAATGGTGCTGTTTACAATGAAATGCTCTAGTTGATGGCCAGCTACCCCGCAGCCGCAAATGGCTCGTCATTATGCTTAAAAAGTAGTTAATTTAGTTTTTGATCGACTGTTCTCCCAACTTGCTCATTACTTCCAAGACAAATTCTCCTAATTGCTAGCCTAACTCACTTGTTTACAAGCCAGGAGAAGAAGATTTGATGATCGCAAAAACCAAGATATATTCCTGGTCTTTATCTAATAAGCCTTGCTTGAGCTCTTAATTTAATCAAAGTGATATAATATGGCTGTCTGGATGTAAACGAGCTTTAGTCCTACAAATGGGTTTTTACTTGCAAAATGGAAATGCAAATTAACAGAACGAGAAGATTGACGACTGAGCTATCGTTATGTGCTTCTTCTTTCCGATAATACACTAATACAAAGTTATAGGAAAGTATCTAAAATAAATAATGAAAGTAAAATAAAACGAAAGAATCCAATGGCAATGAACAACAATTGACTCATATTAGAGACTTGTTGCCTATTTACAATTAATAGAATGAAAGTAGCCATTTCTGCAATAATAACACTTTTTCCGAATGGCGATAAATGGCAATGCTTGACCTACTGTTTAACTTTCACTTTTACAAAGAGTTCTCAGAGATAGATTTTTTTTACTAAGCAATTTCTTGTAACCAAATATCTTATATGAAGATGAGTTTTATTTAATTCCTTTCGAGCTCAACTGTCCTTTCGACAGTACATTATTTTTGCTCGCTGTTGCTTATTTATTATTTGATCATAAATAAAAACCTATGTTCATTTTACCTTGTTTTACAAATCCGTTGTTTAGAAATGTCTGCATAGAATTCACATTTATTTTCACTTCTATCTTTGATGAACTGTATAATAACCCTACAGCTATCCAGTTCACTTCAAATCTCGAATTTATTACAAGTTATTTAGTGGTAATGATTTTGTTAAATAAATAAATAAATAAATGTCAACAGTATTAAGTATGTTTAGTTATTGAACTTGTTGTATGTTCATGAATGTTTTTGTTGTGTAGTTTTGTAGTGTAGCTGTACTTTCATTGTTTGTGAAGTTTTGTTATATAGTTACACTTTCATTCCACAGTCATAATTATATACAGGGTGTT
>JAFIDM010012231.1:74428584-74485344 GCA_023159025.1 Thereuonema tuberculata
ATAATAATAATAATAATAATAATAATAATAATAATAATAATAATAATAAACAGACAAAACTATACATCACAACAGACCTGACATCACACTTGTTGATAAGGTCAACAAACAGATCTATCTTATTGATATTGCAGCGCCTATCAGCAAGAACATGCAGAAAACTCACGCAGACCGGATAAGTAAATATACAGACCTAGCACACGAGCTCCAGAAGCAGTGGAGGCAGGACCGAGTACGTGTTGTACCCATCGTCCTGTCCGCCACTGGTCTGGTGCCTCACACTTTGCACCTCAGTCTCAGCACACTAGAACTTCATAAAAACGCTTACGCACAACTCCAGAAGCCTGTGGTACTCAACACAACACGCATAGTTAGGAAATTTATGGACACAAGCACCCATCCCTAACAATTCTTCCAAATTTTTTTTTTTTTTTTAAACACTTGGCAAAAGTGCTTTGGTCCTTGACCCGCCATATTGTCTTAGCTGGGGAAACCCATGGTTTGAAACTTTTTCGAGATAATAATAAATCAATATTTTATATAACGAACCATTTGTAATTAATTAATCTACTTTACTTAATGAACAATTTAATCTACTTTATTCATGACTTTAATTTTAATAATTCAAGTTTAAAATAATAGTAAAATTGTTTATTTCATAACGGCAGTCATGCTTATCATATCTTCAAGAAATGAACTAGTTTTAATATAAGCTGCTGTGATATTTTTAAACTTAATAATTCTGTTAATTCGTTTACAAAGTTTACATTCTATAATAAAAAATATTAAAAAAATAAACACAAGAATTGAATCGTAAAATTTTCATTACTGTGTAGACAACGATAAACTTTTGGACAAAAATTAGGTGCTATTTTAAATAAAGATAAATTGATGAAACGCATTAACAACAAAAGATGTCATATATCATGAGATCGAAGTCATGTTAAGGACACTGTACAATTTCTCAAAAATTACATTTTTATTTCCCTCACAGCTCAATATATTTATATTACACAAGTCATTTTATTATGAATCACCAAACAAGATATATTAATGAATAGATGATGTAGTGAACAGTTAAATGATCAGTTTACGTAGTTATTTGGGATTCTTTTAAAGTTTCATTATACATTGTAACGACATGAACGTAAATCTTTCGACAGATAATCTTTCGACAAATATATCTGTCTATAATGTTACTATTAAAGCAAGTTATTAATTATAAATTGGAGAAACAATTAAGCCATTAGTAATGGCAAGTCATGACTTTACCATTAACAAAATTACCGTCTTCTCTTCGTCTCTTAAGCTCTTATAAGGTAACAGTGGCAAAATCGACTTTCAAGAACGCGAACCACTGTATTCTTGATCCTAATACCGGAAGCTCATTTATAATCAATTCTTTAATTGCTTATAGAATACGTTTTACAAATTAAAAACTAATAAAGGAAAGCCAAACAATATTATTCTATGATATTGATATTTATTAGAATTGAGTATGAAAATTGTTTTTTTAACCAAGCTTAGCTATTAATAAAATTATTTTATGTCAAAAAAAAATTAATGTTTACAAAATTATTACAAGGAAGCCAACATACATTTTTTTCTGAAATGCATTTGATATTATGAGACATGAAAGTTAAATTTTCTTTACTAAATTTTCTTTACGAAATGCAAACAATCCTTGTATTTGTATTAGGGGCTTACTTTTCAATGATTTCCCTAAAAACCTTCTTCCAATGATATTTTTCAAAAACTTTTCCAGTGAGTGTTTTTGTTTTCCCGTCCATTTTTGAATGTCATGCCATGTTGGAACTCTGCAGTATTAAATTTTATCCATTTTCTTTTGTTTTCTTTTGTGAGATTTTTCTTTCTGAGTCTTTTTTTTTTTCCTCTTGTATTTTTCATCCACTTTTAAGGAAGAATTCTGGATGAAAGCGCCGTTATCTTCAAAGACAAGTGAGCTTGTAGGCGGCAGAAGATTATTAAGGTTATCGCCAAAGTGGCCTCCAGCAAAGAAGTAAGCAAACAGGCATCGGACAGTCCAACCCAGTTGATATGAGGAAAAGCAGCTCAGAAATGAACAAAAAAAAAACCAAGAACAAAATCAATGACAGATATCTCTTGAGAGATTGAGACATTGTAGATATAATAATGTCAATGTTGGCAGAATTTGATTTATCGATGTGTTAAATGTAGTACAATTTCTTATATATAAATTCATTTTGTTTTCAAGGAAATATCAAATTATTGTTCATATTTTCGCATGAAACAACATGAAACAATTGTTAATTAATTAAAACTAATGCAAGTTAAAGAATGTTGTTATTTCTTTACAGAGAAAATGAGAGGGAATGAGACGATCTTCTTTAAAGGTTAATATTAAATTTGGCTTTATGAAAAAACATGAGATACATTTTTATACTGAAACGTCAATTAATAAGCAATTTATTTGATAGTTATTAGATAAAATCAGGATTTAAAAAATAGTATAATAATCCTTAAAACAAAATTTTAAATGAGATGCTACGTTATTTTCCTAATCCCTTAATCATATTAAAGTTCAATAGCTTCTCGAGTCTTCTTCAGTTTGAAATTAGCTAAATAAAATATTAACATTTAAGCTAAAAATCAAGATGCTTTCCTTTTTAATTTAAGAAAAGAGAAAAAGAGAATTTTTGTTCTTAGGATCAAGTTAAATTACCCTAATGCTTGTTTATATTGAAACTCAAAATTATTTGTTTTAGAGAAATCAAAGATGGTAATTATGAGAAATAAATTTAATGGAAGAATAAAGAATGCGATTTAATACATTTTTAATTTAATAAAGATCATAGATACAGATTTCAAAGCAAACACAGTCGATTTATAAACGTAAAATAACGATAATAATCGAAAATGGCATATTATCTTTTATCACATTTAAGTAAGATGTTTCACTATATACCATGGAGGTCTTTGGATGCGCAAGAGGCTTAAACTCTTATTGATTCTTTACCAAAAGTGTAGTTGAGGTTGATTGGTCATTCCGACGTTGCCCGCATTTAACCCCGAGTAAAAAAAAACTGATATCATTTGATAGAGGGTTGTGGGAACTCCAAGGTCCGTCTGGAGGAGTAACAACAGTAGAAAAATTTCCGACCACTACTGCATATTGAACTTGCACTTTTCCAGTCCACAGTCCTCCTCTTAAATCATTGGGCTACTGGACCCATTGATTAAAGTACAATTAGAAAAACTGTATTAAATTTCAAATAAAATATAATCAGTAAATATTGATCTTAATACATACAATTACTGTAAGAAATTTAAAAAAAAAAGCAATAAGCCGTTTTTGAAAAACCAGCATTTCAAATTTTTGAGATTACAGTCGGACCTCTATTTAACGAACCTCTATTTTGCGAATTTCTCTATTTTGCGAACTTTTCTTTGGAACCAAGAACATTTTGCTAATTTCTTCGTCAAATAACCTCCAAATAGCGAAATGCATTTTCTATTTAAAGAACTTTTTCGAGGTATCTATTTTTTTTTTCTCCTTGAAATGTTTTTATTATTAATATTCCATTAGGGGAAATGAAAGAAATGTGGATACAGCTGAGTGAAACAGAAGAAATTAACGATGATGTGCTGATTGATGATTATCTTTCACTTGATTTTGAAGTTGAGACCTCGGAAACACTAACTGAATCAGATATTTTGGACAGTATGAAAAATAAAACAATACAGCTATGAATTGCGATGAAGTTGAAGATGATGAAATTGATCATGATTTAATAATCAAAAAACCTTTGCTAAAATCATTTGAAACAATCCGATGCAGATTACAATTTGAAGAAAATACGCCTGAAGGGGTTTTTGGTGCATTGCAAAAATGCGAGACATACTATGAGCGAAAATAGCATGACTATGTTACTCATGATGAAAATGAGCGCACCGTTCAAACTATCCAAATGTCCAGAAGGACCGTATCAGGAAAAGCCTGATTTTCTAGACATAAGTCAAAAAATGATTCATTCTGTCCTCCCCCTCCTCTACATGCCCTAAAAGCTTAAATTTGTATTAACTTATAGCCTTTATGTCGTAAATGAATAAAAATACGAATCTTAAAATTGTAAAGAACCTTCATTATATTATTTTTAATTCAACACTTACATAGAAGCTGTCGGTGCTCTATTATTTGATATTTGTACATTCATTGATATTTTCACAATAATTAATATTGAGCTTTTCCATACATTACAAGATGTGGATTGGATCAACAGTCGACTAAGATATTTAGAATATTCGAACTCGTGAAGTGTAGGACCACAGAGTCGCGATAGCTTCTATTCGACTACATTAATTCAGGCACAAAACAGTTGATTGGCGACTCATGCAGTAAAGTTCGACGAAGTAGGATTTGATATATTTAGCTTGATTATGTAATTTCAGCGATGTCGACTCATTAGAGTGATGACAGTTGCAGAGTGGTGCAATCGCAATTTATTTCGACGTCGATAATCTTTACTGAAGTTCAGACAGGCGAGACAGAGAATAGCATGAACATTCTTCTATTTAATTGTTTAGAAAAGATTATTAATAGCTTGGGAAAAAGTTGGTGACTATCGGAAATAAAAGTGTTCGAAATTTAGCTTATCTCAAAATTTGAGAATTTATTATGATGTAAAGTACGCTGCCCAAATAACGCCACCTTAACATTTAAATTATTGTAAGTCTGGAAATAAGGTGTATCGAAACACGAAAATTATGACCAAGAAAGTTAAACTTCTGTTTGAAGCATATCATAATGAAACATATGATAATTTTTACTCGAGAAGCATGAAAACTCAAATAAGAAAACTTTGCAAACAGGCGTTATTAGGAACACCTGGTCCAATTAACACCACCTACTTTCTAGTAACTTAACTTATTTAAAATTAAGAATTATTCCATCATTGTAAACATTATTTGTACAAAATTACAGTAAAAAGCAACTAAATTTGACTTTCTGTAAAAAATAATAAAAAATCACTTGAAATTAACCGTCTTTCTAATCTATAGCTAAAACAAAAGAGGAAATGTAAATATTAATTTGAATATCCCCTCCTTTCAAATGAAATGAGGCAATAAGACAAATTACCACAAAAAACCTAATGTCAAAAACCTTATATCGTACATAATCTAAAATCGTATATGTTGGCCCCCATAGCGCCATCATGGCATTAAAGGGCTATTGAGCACATGGATCACATGATACACTTGTTTCTCTACATTTTCCGAATTTTAAAAATGACAGTTAACTTATCTACGTAGAAGAATCTTCAAGAATTAAGAAAATATATAGTTTTATATAGTTAATCTTAGCTAAACATTAAAAAATCTATATTTTATCTTAAGTTGATATAGTAGCAGCCTTTCAGAACCAGTCCTCGACACGAAATAGTCGAAATATAATTCCACTTGAAAATGTTGGCGGTCTGCTAGTAACTCACTTCAACACTAGATGGCATGTCAATGCAAACTACTTTAGTGCAGTACCGCCATCTCTTATGTTTATGAAGAATTAGATAGGTTGCGTTAAAGGTATACATGGCGTTATATGGCTCAGGTACCTTACCTCTCGCATAGTCAACTGAAATTAACTGAAAGTAACTAAAATTTACTTTGCTCTCAGAATCTTTCGAATATTTGAAACTTGAATATTATTCTAAGTTATGAAGCGAAATATAATATAAGAACTATTTTTACAGCCAATCCGTCAAAAAAACTTGAAAACCTTTCAAGTTTTTTTGACGGATTGGCTGTAAAAATATTTCTTATAATCGTCTTATAATAGTCTTATTTCTTATAATCATGTCTTAGATTAAAATTGTAGAAAAGTAATTCAGAAGAAAATAATTAAGACATAAAATTACAGCAATAATTAAATGGAGCTCAGACAGTGGTCTTTTTTTTTTTTTTTTTTTTTGGTGCACATATATTTAAAACTGCCATCTAGTGAAAGAAATTATCGAGGAAAGTTACCATCTCGACTATTCTTTGGTGATCCACGAAAATCTGGTTTCGTCACAGGATGTACCTTTTCTCCCAGTCTATTCATTGGCTAGCGAATCTCCAGTCATTCCATCATTTTCTAACTTTCCTTAAGCCTGTGTTAATAACCATTAACATGAGACTAGAGCATATGCTAAAACTATCCAACTCTTCTCTGAATAAACCAGTAAAATACAATAAATTACTATATATTATTAAATCAATAAACCAATATATTGTTCTCATTATTGAAAGCACTATGTATATGTTATCTTGTTTTGTTACATGAAATGATGATGAACAAAATTTATTTATTCATTTATTTCTTATTTATTTATTTATTTATTTATTTTATAAGCAAAACTTCTTAAAATTCAAAATGTTTGTCATAATTTCTTTGAATATTTTGTAGAGAAAGCTTAAGAGAACTTCCCTTTGTAGAAGATATTCATGTCATTATTGGTTTTCACTTACCAAATAGCCACAACGTATAGTGGTATGGAAGTGAAGTGTGGTACGCATGGTACAGTAGTTTAACAGTAGAATACGGTTTCCCCAATATAAGCGTGAAGCACTAACCAAAATGAAGCTATTCTCTGAAGGTTATGTTTTTTTCTCTTTCCGAACACAACGTAATCTTTGAAAATGTTGCGCGATGCATAGATTGAAGGTCAACAGAAAGACGATATCGAATATCATAAACAAGAATAGAAACCTACCACTATATCAGATAAGTTCACATCTGAATTCCATATACAGACGACAATAGCCTGCCCGCAATCCAACAGCTTTTAAGGAAGATAAACGCCATGATCTTAAGATAGAACCATCACCCTAACGGCGATGAAATAGACATATCGGCTGTGCACAGCGACTGTATGAAACATTATATGACCAATGGACATAAATAAATTTCCGACATATGAAGGAACATTAAGCTATGTGAGACCCCTCTGATAAATAGCCTTGAGCCTGGGTCTATTTCGTTAGCTGCAAAAAGGCACGTATTAAAGACATATGGCACAAAAGTGAAATCGATTTCGTCGAGAAATGCTGGGAGAAATTACAGCATTTCATGGAGGCAACAGGATACTGCTCAAGTGAACGCTTGAGCATCGTCACATCGACAACAAAGCCAACTTAACCCATCAGCGCCCAGCGTCCTATTTATTGGACATTTATTTATTGGAACCTAATCCTATTTTCATTTCTTCTCGTTTTTCCAATATGTCTCGGCAGGATATTTTTAGGACTGCTAAAGTTTAGGCTTTGGAATGCTTGCTTTCTGAGGAGATAGAGGCGGACATTATTGCATGTGGTATGTCTACATTTATCAGCAAGATTCAACCCTGAGAGAATGGGAACTCGAGTGGTGAAAAGAATGCTGAATCCTATTGTAGATCCAAACAGCCATGCTTTTTTTTTTTGATAATTTCTTTAATTCCTATAACTTGTATCTAGAAATCCAAGAATTAGGATTCTATGCCACATGTATAATAAGACAGAACAGGACTGCTCACTGTCCTCTTGAATCTTATAAGATCTTGGTAAAGAGAGACAGAGTATATTATGATTCCTACTTTGACACAAACAACCAAATCACCATGGTAAGATGGAACACCTCTGTTACATTTGAAACAAATTTTGATTTGTAAAGCCTATGGCGTTAGTTTCAAGACGGATGAAGGGACAAAAAGAAAAGATGATCATCTAACAGCCTTATCTAATCTTTAGTACAACAAATACACATATGGGAGATATATACCACCAAGGTTCACTTTTAGAAATATATACGATTGCAATCCGTAAGGAAAAATTGATACTGGCCAATATTTATTTGGATTGTGGACATGGCCGTGATGAACATATACAATATACAGGGTGTTTCAAAAATACACGGCATAATTTCAGGTATGTATTTCCCACATGTAGACAATCAAAATAGTTCATTACAACATATGTCCGGAAATGCTTCTTTTCCGAGTTAGATACTTTGTTGTATACTCTTCAACAAAGTATCTAAAGAGGACAAAAGTGTTAAAGATATTGGAAGATACATTGTTGTCTCTTATCTGAGAATTGAACAGAATGCAAGAAGAAGCATTTGCAGTCCGATGGCTATGCAGACCTCAAGAAACAAAGTGCTGGATAGTGTGAGACTTAATGGGAAAGGTCACATTATTGGCAAAAGAGAGAAGCAGAGAAGATATCAGTTCCAAAATTGCTCGGGAAAGCATCTCACATTTTGTACTAAGTGTGATTTTACTGTATGCTTTCCTAAATTTCATAAGTGAGTTGACTTTTCATTGTATTTGAAGAGTTCAACCTGCATTTAGTATTGTGGGAGTTCAAATATATAAATCACTTTTAGTTTCAATTGAATAAAAATTTCAAAATTCATTTACTATTGTAGGAGTTCAAATAAATCACTTTTAGTTTTCAATTGATTATTTTTTATTTCTTATACATCATAAAAATTATCAAAATACAAATGCGGAAAAAAAATAATACTGAAAGATAGGTGAACAAGAAATCAACCACTTTCTGTACAGGACACCGCAAGCACCCAGCGTCCTACATATAGTATTTGACAATATTTGCTCTTGTGTTAATGGGAATTGATTTAAACTTCAGCAATACGTTATTCTAGATGTTTTAAAGATGCTCTTGAAATGTTTTGAAAAAAATTGAAGTTTTAAATAATTTGGGCGTTAATGGGTGAGGTTCAAAAATACTCCGGGATAACGTGATGACACCATTTAAAATATCTACATGCCGCACCAGTGATGATGCTGAGAATGTGTAAATCCATATGAATGAATGAACACCTCATAACTATCGCTTCGATCCTGTAATAGAAGGGATTACAGACTGTAATTTCTATTATTACTTTTAGCGTTATTCTTATTAAGTCTCGTGATGAGTCTCCAACGTAGTTCTGTGACTTTTTATTAAATCAGCCTTTTTCTCGACCCTGAACTAATATATTAGAGAAATATATCTGCAGGATTAGGACAAGTTTTCGGCTATCTATCTTAATTGTCTCTTACTGTAAAACTACGATGATAGAAGATAGTTCGGAATATAGTGAGACACAATTTGACAATAAATAGGTAATGTCCTGCAGTTTTCGATTGGACGGTCCTCTGACCATATTTATCGTTCAATTTTCGAAGAAATTTCCCATTGTAGATATTAATATTTAGATTAACAACTAACTAGAAGAACAAAACATAAGTTTGGAAATATATTCTATTATATATGCTGCAAATATGCTACGTACTTCTGACAGAATAAAGAAAGGAAAAATATACCATTTGCCTTTGCCATGAATTCGCTAGAAATAACTGGTTTTACTAAATTATACGAATTGAAGAAGGAAATCTATTTTTTTTTACATATAGGTTCAAAGTATAACTACAAATCATAGAAAATACCTCACAAAAGAAATCAAAAATTATTCATATTCTGGCCAGAGCCTGCGGTATCGAAACAGATTTCAATTTCAAAACAGAACATGCAGCATTTTGATTGCACTCAAGTAAGTTAATCCTCAAACAAAAAGAATTTAGGATTAGATAATTCATAAGCATTTTATCATGGTAAAAGCTAATATCAATAGCATTATCTTTTAAAGATATGCAATTAGATTACTATTAAGTCAATTATTAATTTTTAGGTAGACATTATTTCTGTAGAAAACTGTATTCTACTTAAAAATTACACATATCATTATTAATTATGTTATTTTCCAAGATATCTTATTCTTGAAAAGATATCTTTAGAATATATTTGATTCTAATTCTCAAATTCTTATTGGTATATTTAATATAAAGGCCTTTAAATTGAGATACTCTGTTCTTGAATGCAGTTTCTTCGATGGTAACTTTTACAGATGTACCATTCTTCAATTGAGGAACTCTTCCAATCTGATGGACTTGGTTGAAGAGAAACTTCATCGATTGGATCGAAATACGGTCAGCGAGGGTCCCTCTGCTCTTTCCCCGTGAAGGAGTGACAGCTCGCCCCTAGAGATCCAGTCCAATCAGCGACTATGCCATGCATGCTGGATCCGTTCATGTCCACTTTACCTTCCACAATATTTGTTAGTGGGCAAATGCAATTCCACTGTAACGATATGATTGTCATCGAAAAAGAAAAGTTAGAGGTGAAACACTATCCATTTAGAAAAGCTTAAACAATAAAAGTCATCTTTAGGATACTTTGATGACTGGAAATTTGAGACTGTAAATTCTATAGATCATCTGGTAAGTTATTTTATTTAAATAACAGCCTTTTATTTAAAAAAATCAGTAAAATGGCTGTAATAGTTTTTATGAATAAATATATACTCGCAAATTTTTGAGAGTCTAGTTGTTTTAAAAAGAAAGAGAAGGTCAAAAAAAGTGTCATTGTCAAAGCAAATAAAGGAAGGAAAAATATGAATTAATACAAGAAAAAGAATATCAAAAAAATTTATCTAAATGTGCTTCTGTTTAGATACAAGAAAACCCTATATTATTTATTTTCCGTCGTAAATAAATCTTAATGCTAACGATTTCTGTCAATAGAACTGTGACAGTATTTGATCAGACAAAAAGAAGAAGAGGAAAGGGAAGGAAAAGTAGAGGAGATGAAAGAAAGAAATTGAGTAAGTAGCCATTTGACTTGAATGTTGAGCAGTATAGAAGCAGGTGATTGGGTAAGTGTGATATAACAATTACGACGTTTAAAAAATTTCGAATTATTTTAATTTCTGTTGTTGGTTTTTTTTTTTTTTTTGGTATGTTTAGTTTAAATAATTTTCTTAAAACTGATTGCTTTTCTTTGATTGCATTTCGAAATTAACTAAAAGAGGAATATTTCTGTTATTACTTTTAAAGGTAGCTTCTTTTTTGTCGACGACATAACAATTTCTAATACTTATCATTATTTTTTTCATAAAATTGTCTGATATTATAAACAGCTCTACTGATTATTGCCTTATTATAGTCCACAAAAGTAGTCATAGTTCATTTTCAATGAAATTGGGACAGCGTTTTCCAATTCTAGCATTCATCTTTTCCAGTTATTCACAAATAACTTAATGATTGTGATTATTAATGTTCACAAGGAATTCATCTGCGTTCGAACTAACATTACCACTAAAACAAATAGCAACCACTTCCAAATAGTTTCCAAATAGTGGCCAGCTGTTTTCTTAGTTAAATGTATGTCAGAGAACACGAAACAGCATCCGTTGAAGTCATCTTTATGAAGTCATAGAGGAAGTTCATAACTCAATTACGGTTCCATTCTTATGTCAATTACGATTCAATTACGATTGTTAAACCTCTTTACTGCGGCAAGTTGGGTATTTTCTGTTTCTTCTACATTTTAATTTATCAGCAAAGTTTGTGGTGGTTTGGGAAATGTGCACTTATGTTTCTATTTTTTAACGTTTCATTTCTGTAAGTTCAATACCTTTATTATGGGACTAAATTATTGTGTTCATTGTTTATAGTTGATAGCTGTCACTTCTGCTGTAATGATGCAGAGCATGGTTACGTTGTTGATATGTGGTCATTATGCGCACGTGATTATTGATATACAGTTTCATTATTAGTATATACTTGTTTTTATTCCTCAACATTTAACATACAACTTTAGTGCGGTAATAAAATATTGGCTTCACAATGAGGAGTTCAGTATTATCATTATAACCTTATTTTCAAATTGTTCGTGCAATTATTTTGAAAATTAAAGTTGAAATGAATTGTTGTTGACTTAGGGCTATTTTTTAATTTTTATCTTTTTTTCCTACAAATATTATTTAACATTGGAAATAACCGACTGTTGATCACGTGATTAGCAGTTTTGATGATTACTGGCAAAAGCCATATTATTTTGTATCATATTCTTATCCTATTTTATTATTTCATTATTAATAGTCTCCCGGAGGTTGGTCAGCTTCAAGTAACAAATCACAGAAAAAAATTGTTACTTGTTCCAATTATCCAGTTCGACTCCAAAAAGAGATCGAAAATTGATTGTATCTTGAGGAACAACTAACGTTTCATTGGAATGGTCTCTGTAAATATCTGAATGATATACTTTTCTTAAAAACGTAAAACTGATCATCTACTATGGATACTGCAAAGAAACCCATTAATATCAGATACAAGAACTTAATAAAAAAAATAGGGTTAATAAAAATAATTAATTATACTACAAACAACATGTTTCGCAGTAACGAACTGCCATTTCAAATGAAACTGAAAATTATTCACTTGAAAATACAGTCCGTTACTGCAAAGCATGTTGTATATATAATTAAATATTTTTATTAAGCCTATTTTTTATGAAGTTCTATATCTAGTATGGTTAATGAAAACAAGCTTTAGGATTTCAAAATCAAAAGCAATTTTAGCAAAGAGGAATAATCCCCTCAAAATTGAATTGTTTAATTTAAATTGCTTAATTTTCTTATGATAAAGTGTTGTAATTCAATTTTAGGCAGTAGTAAAAAAAAATCTTAGCATTTAAAACCGCAAACCGAGGATACCCTAGGTAGAGAAGAAACTCATCGACAATCAAATTAGCGAAAATAACAAGGACATGAAAGATACTGCAAGGAACTTTTTGAAAATCTTATGGACTATGCAAAAACCTGTCCAAAAGCTACAAGAAATGGGTATTTTCCTGCAATGAACCAGTGCTATGCAAGGAAAGGTCACAAAAGAATCGTTGTTTTTCTGAGAGGAAACAATGCTCTACATGAAAGCAAACAGGACCGGTGAATACTGTCTCTTGGATGGATTGAATCCGCGGCTAAGTCGGCGATTTTCCTATTGTTTCCTTGTTGGATTCTGCGGTTCATCTAACTTTCTATCGGGCATTCGATTTCTTTCCCGATGGATTGGAAGAGCAACTATCGGAATGATTTTCCAACCTTCACTTCGTCCAATATTGATCTCAGGAGTCTTTATCTCCTGTTTTGCCATTTTCTCATTTGAGCTGCATACTTTAATCTTGTTCACGGGTTTACCGGCTTGAATTTTATTTTTAAACCATAATTCATATTGTTTCTCTATATTCTTTATCTGGTTTCTACTCACTCTAGATCGATTAGAAATCTTTAATTCAACTTATATGTTCATGTCTTACGAAGTATTATTTCAAAAAGCAGCAGCTCAAAACGAATTTATCAACAGATATTTATGCTGCTGACGGTAGAAAATATGTTATAATTATATTCCGCTTATTGAATGCATCCGATAATTAATGGAAATGACACTAGAAATCTATTTTATTTAACATTTTGTAACACGAGAAGAAGACTAAACAAAGCAAAATAGACTAAACAAAGACTAAACAACGTAAAATAAAATAACTTTAGAGTTATATTAATTAAGTAGCAATAACTTTGTATTAAACGAATTGAGTACATTAACTGCTGATGGTAGGCCTGTAGCATTTATCTACATTGCTTCTACATTGCTTCTACATTGAATTTTTAATAATGCTTTTCTCTAAAATAAGATTTTTCTGACATTGAAAGTTATGAAAAGATCAGATGATAACAAGACACATCCCTGTAATAATAAATAATGTACTCTAACATATATTTACTGTAATACAAATATTGGTTATTACTGCAAAAATATGTATTTGGAATAATACAATTTCTTTAATTCCTCAAGAAAATAAGAA
The DNA here is from genome assembly GCA_023159025.1 of Thereuonema tuberculata. Classification (NCBI taxonomy): domain Eukaryota; kingdom Metazoa; phylum Arthropoda; class Chilopoda; order Scutigeromorpha; family Scutigeridae; genus Thereuonema; species Thereuonema tuberculata. The sequence goes on from JAFIDM010012231.1 coordinate 74,442,289, forward strand.
AAAACTTTACCCACAGATATAACCCACAGATATCAAGAAAAATAAAATATCAATGTTTTGCAATTTTATGTTAAAAATTTAAAAATTTTATTTTACGAATTTTATTTAAAAAGTAAATTAACAGCTGCAACTTCTTTTTCTTATTATTATTATTAAAAATAAATTTATTTAAACAACAAATATTTTATTGAATAAATATGATAGTAAAAAGTTATAAAATAAATTTAATAATAAAATTTATATGTATATATATAATCTTATTACAATTCTACTTTGTTTTTCTTACTTCATAAACGGTAGATTAGACACATGGTATTGATTTTTTTTATCGTTAATTTTAAGATAAAATTAATTACAACTCTATTATACATTATAAGATTAACATATACTTCTTGAAAATGTGGGGTTTTCTATTGGTGAAAAGTGAGAAAGTACCGGCAAGGCTTTGGGTTCGGGGTTTGGGAACCGAAATGAAATGATCGATCCCCGTTCGTTTGAATTGGACTGTAAACACTGGAGGGACCGTAGTTATTTGGACCGAGGGATACGATTTCAAGGAGTCGTTGAAAGCAAAAAAAAAATGAAGATCCAAAGTTGACGTCCTTGAAGACAGCAGAAATGTCCACCATGTCAATCATAGTCGAGTATTCCCTGAAAAGCACTGAACCAAAAGCAAGGTAATTACACTTGGAATGTTATTCAAAGAAGCTCTGTTCAGATCGGATCAAAAGAGATTCAGAATATTTAGAATTCTTGCTTCTACACAGTATTCACAATTCACCGTCATATCTAGTAAGCTGTTCAAAAGAAGAAAAGAAAAAAAAAAGTTATAAAATATATATTTATTCTAAAACATGTATATTTACGATTACATATGAAACCTGTAGTAACCATTTACTCAACTTAAATTGATTTGACAAAACAACACTTAACAATTATGCCAAAAATCTAACAATATCTTCAATAATTACAGAACACATCACTGCTCGGGAAGTACATAAAAGCGGTCACAACAGATATAGAAGTTGTGCAATTTCATGTTTGATCTTATACATAGTGAACCTAAAATCTTTTTATTGATATCAAATCTACTGATACCGTTATTCATTATACTGAAATTATAGAATACTACACTTACCTCCACAATTAAAAATTTCATTCTATCATCTACATCTGGATGATAAAATAAAATTCTTAATTGTGGAGAAAAATGCAGTATTGTGTAATTTTAGTATAGGAATTACTCTATCACTTATTCTATAAGTAGACTCTGATACAGTAAGTGACATAGTCCTCTTATTTTAATCCTTTTTTAAAGATATTCCAGACGATGCGATGGTTCACAAACGCTAACTTTAGATTTATACAAAACTGCTAATGGATGCGCAATGAACCACCAAGCATATTTGTACATTAATGATTTTTTTATTATGGTCGTAAGATTTTGAGTACAACTCCAAACATCCCATTATTCGGAAAACAGTCTAAATACAGTATGATCCAAAACAAAATACAGTATGATCCAAAACAAACTACAGTGAACAATTTGATCACATGAAAGGTGGCACTGCAAGATGAACACGTAGGCGATTGTTGTATTCGGAACAGGAATGATTGTGGATGTGAGATTAATCAGTGTTGCTGTGAAAATGGTATTAACTACCGAAGAGAAAGTGTTTATTGTGGAACATTGTTTTCGATCAAACGGAACAGGCTGTGGCAATGGACCTAGCCGGTTACATACTGCTACGGAATTTCGGGAGCACTTTAACCGTCCTGAACCGACAAACAAGGTTATGCTATCCGTTGTCGATAAATTCCGTCGAACCGGAAGTGTACTCACACCGCGGAAAGGTTGCACCGGCCGTCCCGTAACAATAACAAGAAAATCACTTCTGGGGAAATGGAACAACCACTCATCCGGAACAGTTCCGCAAAAGCTACGAGTACTGCTTAGAACGCCAAGAAGATCACATTAAACATGTTTTTATCAACAATCACAGTTAATTATTATTTCGGTTGCAGCGTTTTCTGTTCAAAACGAGTGAACGCGTTTTAAGAATGGTTCAGTGTCGTTTGTTTTGGGCAATACTGTATATTCTAAGTTTTTGTAATATTACGTTAAATTGGCACAATGACAATTTATTTCATTATTCTACTATCTTACGTAGCAGACTTAAAAATTTAATTGATTAGAAATAATAAAAAAATTCATGTTTCACATAATTTTTGTATATATTTGCATAATTGTTATAATTCTATTCATTATCATTCATACAATAATTGAAATGGAGAATTAGGATTGATTATGAATTTTTATGAAAGAATACTTTACTTTAATCTTTTATGCAATATTTATTATCATTGTTTCTATCGAAAAATAATGATTAAAAAAAACCACTGTGCTGTATAATTATTTATGAATCACAGTAATGTGGTAATTTACCGTTTAGTATAGGTGGGAGCTTCGTAGTTTGAGACCACTACACCAGATGGCACTACCTTACTTGTAGGAAAACAGACAAGAGGTCACTGCTTTTTCAATATGTTTTATTACATTCACTTCCAAAAGTTAAGCACGGAGCGGTAAAATGCGAAAAAATGGACAAGTACTGCTTTGATTGACATGAAATGCTGCAAGTAAGTAGCTCTATGTTTATTCACGAAACAAAACAAAGAATTACATACAGAGATAAACAAAATATTAAATTTTCATAAATTATAATATGACGTCCTATTTGCTTCATAAACAAAATGATGTTTAAATTCAAAACAAACAATAAAAACCGACATTAATAGGGTAGGTGAGCACCCCTCACCTGCATACAAAGTTTACAGCGTGTGATCATGCTTGTTACGAGGTGATCAACCACCGCAGAGTCCAGTAATCGCCATTCCTCCTGTAGGGCAGTTTCCAAAGCTCTGAGAGTGGCTGGAGATGGGAAACGTCGACATACAGCACGGCCGAGGGCATCCCAAAGATTTTCAATTGGATTAAGGTCCGGAGAGAGTCGGAGAGAGAATATTTTAAAGTGTATATTTTTATGTTTAAAAAAAATTAATTGAGACCTGCTCACTGCTGGCACATGAATTTTCTCACTGATTTTTCATTGGTGAGTTTTTCATTGTGTATTTTTTCCTTTGAGGCACCACTGCCCTTCCCATGTATTGTTCATACTAGCCTCAGTACGGAGACCTTGTTATTTGCTGTGACTTCTACTGGCTGATGATCGCCAACGAGCGTGAATTCAACAGCTGTTCCAAGATGTCACTTGTAAATAATTGGGTATCACCCATTGTTATTTTTAATTTTGTTAGTATATTTTTAATTTAATTTTAAAATTACACTAACAAATATCTTTTTGAAAAGAAAAATTAATTGATTTAATGTTGGTGCATTGTTCAATATTTACTTAAAAGTTTATACAAAAAAAATAATCTTTCATTATTTTAAATCAATCCAAAAATTTTAATTCAAAAACAAGTAAAAAAAAAGAATACTTAAGTATAAAAAAATTAGTATAAATTTTTGCATCTATTCATTTAGTGAATAATAAAGCAAAATGAACTAGAAATAATTCCTACACCCACTGTAAGGCATTGTGGGGCACTCTGTCATAGGCTCAATTTCGAGGAGCCTATTATTTTAGGGCAGGAGGTTAACTTATTTCTCCGAAAGTGCCAGGAAAGCAAGTTGATATTAAAAAATTCCTTTTTTATTCCTTTTAAAAAACATTTTTTTTCAATCCTTCCAAAAATGAAATTTTTGTTTTTGAAAAATAACACGGTATTTCAAAAATGTGGTATTTGTTTTACTTCCGTGAATATTTCACACGTTACAACTAGTTTAGCTAAATTGAAAGGATAAAGGATAGAAATGCCTGTTTCATTGTATCAAAAATGTTACCAATTAAAGTAAAGTATTATCAGCAATTTCATGGAACTTTATTTTTTTAATATAGAGTATAGTATTCTTTGCTCACTTTCGCTTTCTCTAAAAATGTAGGCTAATTTCTTTTTAATTTGCGAAAATTCTGATTACGATTTCCATTGAAATAAGCGCATATCTACTTTTCTAAAACATTAAGTTTACATTAAGTTTTGAGCTTTATTTTTCTAAGTAAAGTGAATGATGAAACGTAAATGATATAATTTTGCGTGAAAAAATTTTCATTCTCAGAAAACTGATAATTAAAGAAGCTGTCGATATAAGTTAACGATGTAAGGTTTCGTTTATATCTATGCACAGTAGTTACCCCATATCCGCCGCCATCTGGTTCCAGGTCTTCACGAGGATAATTTCAACCGCGAAAAATACCGAACTGTGTATAAAATACGTTTTTTAGCATATATGAATATTTATGCATATATGAATATTTATTATGCATTAAGACATCAAAAAAGTAATTAATACAAAAAAAAAGAAGTTTTATAATTCACATCAGCGTTACCACGAGAATAAAATAATGTTTTCACTGTGATAAAAAAACAGTGATTAACTGAGACTAAGAAATGACTAACCGAGAGATAATTCGTGATGCCGCTCATAAGGTGGGTTGGCGCAAAATTTATGAATGAAAATTTATGAATTTTTGATATTTTTATTTTAATATTTTTTCTCTTCAAACAGTGGATTACTGAAGCCGGGGATGGTGATCTCGCGGATAAGGAGAAGTTTAGTTTTCATTTGTTGGTAAATCTTAGCGAACTATTACAATAAGAAACGACCAAATCAAACGTCATTTCTTCATTGGATTCAAAATCGCCTAATATACATTGTCAATCCCAGTAACTTTGCTATGTTATCCCACAACAGTTAATACAAAATTAAATGCAAAATTTTTTAAAAAGTTACATGATTCCGTGATGTCAGTGGGAGCGTGAAGCTTAGGTCATTCTTGCTTTTGTGGTAAAATGTGAGGCCTTCAATGCTTCTTAGGTTGCCCTCCATTCTTTTCACTCCATTTTTCGTGATATCACACAAAACACCAATTAATTCTTACGTGAGTTATTAATATCGCCAGGGCCGTAGCTACCACCGGGGCAGCCGGAGCAGTGCCCCTGGGCCCCCGAGCAAAGGGCACTCCCGTACGAAGTGGGATTTTTTTTTTTACGAAACCATAATCACTTGTTGCCCCGAGGCCACTAATGTAATAAAAATTAGTTATCTTTCAACAAGTGGCTGTTAGGAGTCGCCTACAGAAGATACAACCATGAAATTCAGAAAGCTTAACTTTTTTTATTTAATTTTTCCGGACAATTGTGCACTTGAGATGGTTTTACTTCTAATAAATAAAAGAAATATATAATAAATTTATTCAGAAAGTGAATAAGTCTAAACTAATTTGAAATGTGATCGATGAAGTTAAATTCATAAAAATCAAATTCTGAGTAGTTTGGTAGACTAAATAAAGAAATTACCGAAAGTATGGGTAATCTGTAGATAAATTGTATGAATTCTATCCCACACTAGCACTCAGACGTCACTCAAAAAAGTTAAAGTTTTATGCTTTTACTACTATTGAAATCGAAAATCTGTTTTTATTTTGTAATTTTTTCCAAAGAATGCAGATATTAAATTAAAGTTTAAAAGTAGGTCGAAAGTTATGTAAGTAAATTTTTTCATAAAAAAAAATCCAACTTAGCTGAAATGTAAAATCTACAGTACATCAAACACAAATTTCAGGTTATGGATGGTCAGTTAGATAACCAGGCAATACCATTGAATGCCTCTTTGGATATAGCTGTAGATTTAAAAGCTGTTACGCTCCCTTTAGAATTTATACTCTAGAATTTCAAAAATGTGGTTATTTTATCCTGTGCTTGTTTGAGTAGTTTCTCATAAATATAACAATAAGGAAATTTTAGAGTACGGTATTGCAAATAATTACATTTTAACAGAATTTTTGTTTCAATTAATCATCTATATTATAAAGAAAAGCTATATAAATATTTTTTTAACATTAAAATGTCTGTAAAGATGCTGGATTAAAAGCCAATATATCAATGCAGAAATACAAATGGTACAAATACAAATGGTTCTACAAATTGTATCCACTAATCTGTTAATAATTAACTTTTAATTATATTCAAACATTTTTATCTTTTATATATATTTTATCTTTATAACATAGAACTCTTAATAGAATTTTTTTAAAATAATTTCTGTAAGCTATTTTTGAAATTTTCAATGATGTCCTATGAAAACAGCTAGGAAATAGTTTTCTAGGCTATCTAGAATATTTTGTAAGAAAATCAATTAATAATAACAAGAAGTCGTCTAATAATAGTGTCTATTACTAATAAATACAATGTTTTGTTTTAGTTGTAGTAAAACGTCTGTAAACACTATATAGCAGAACGCCTACACATAAAAGCGATATAAAGATGTATATCTTTGAATTTACCTTTTAATTACATTCAAGCATCTTTATCTATGAAATACATATAAACACTAAATTGAAGTCTTAATGCAAACTTTTAATTGGTTTATTAAACTATTTTACAAAATGTTCAATGATTTCCTATAAAGCGATAATGTCATTCAACTACAGCAACTTTGTAAATGAAAGCAATAAGCCAATAGTCAAGCCCATATGAATGGTTCATTATCTGCAAGGCGGTAATGCGACCTGTAGTATTATGCGATAAAACTGACGTTGGTGTAGAATATAAGAGACGTCAAATTGTCCCGCGACTTTCCCAAGGCTTTCTTCGGCGCCAGTGGTAGTGTGCAGGAAGCCAATCATACCTTTTGATAACACCATTAACAGTGGGAGAATTAATGCAGCTTGCCATCGGAAAACACTTAAGGACAAGAAGGACTGTCGCCTTTCTTCGAGGTGACGAGTGCGCATTTCTCCGAGTTTTATTACCAGAAACAGACCCAGTCTTACTGGCGTCAGCGCGAGATGTCGCCCCCTAGACGGGTACAGCATGAAGGGGGGCTTACCACCTACCATTGATTTATTATCACGACAGACTTTGATGAGAATAAGAAAAACTGGGGGTCGTTAAAGCTTTATACACTATATGGCTGCCGGGTAAAACTTAGTTTTACGAGTTCAGGACTTTGGTTGCTACATCAGTGGATTCCTTTGAGTCCGGTGGGTTTTATTTCCCGTTATCCACCCTCTCTTTTACTTTTTCCCTCCTTTTTTTTGGTCTTTGCTAGAAATAACCGGAGTAATTACCCCATTATGTCGTTGTCGTAAAGGTTTCATTGATTAGGGTGGGGGTGCCTTTATCTCATGGCTCGATATTTGATTAAAACGTATGTATATAAATGGAAAGGACTTTTATTTCTTTTTTATTATTCTCTGAAGCATGCTTTCTATTCAGTTTCATCTTAACTATTAGCTAAGATCTGCTACTATTTCGCTTATTCAGCTAAAACATTAAAAGTACTGATTTTAAGCCACTGATAAAAGTCATAACCTGAGGCTTCAGAACTCACATAAACAAAATTACTACTTTCTGCATATTAGCGTTAATGTGACAGTCTCCGTTTTATTGGGATGTAGAGAAACTCTCATAAAATGAAGCACAAACGCTGCTTAATATTATATATATGTCAGTTTTATATTCAGTTATAAATTGCATTAGAAGGTAAAACTTCGTATTTAGTTTAGTTTCAGCAATAAATTATAACGTTTCTGAAAATGAGAAACTAAGTTTACAATAGCCTTAAGTTTACGAAATTTATAATTCTGAATACATTGGTTAACTTAAAGTGATGTATCTATTGATATTATAGTATTCATTTTTATTTTAAATTACTCTACAATTTGCTAAATTAGAAGAATTGCCCTTAACTCTATGAAGAAAACAAAAATCCTGGTTATGTAATATTAGTCTATTAACATAAATTTATAAAGGAAAGTAATTATTCCATCATTTATATCATCAGAACAGTTAATTTTAATTATGCCTAAAAAATGAAATATCTCAAATAATTACAAAGAATGTGGATTCATATAAATGTTTAGCAATGGGAAATATATAAAATCATTACCTAACCAGCTTCATATCATCGTTGATATTTCAACAATAACTTACTTTATCTAACCCAAAATTTTTATTAAAACTTTAATTAGATTAAAAACTAATTATGCTGAAACTTTAAAATTCGGTTGAAAAAAAAAACGGTGCGCCCCTAAAAAATAGTAAGAGCCAGGAAATTCGGTGTTCAAATGTCTTCTAGTTCATGTCAATTCCCAAAATTACTTTCAGTACATTTTGCACTGAATGTTCAAATTAAAATTAGAATAATAAGTCTTTATATCCACGGTAAACCTTTCCTCAATTTCGATATTTTTAAATATATGGTGAATATATTAACAACACACTGTCACGTCTTCAGGAGCTATTTATCACTGTATAATGCCAGGCCTACACGGCGAGATTCTCTCAACAATGGCTCTTTCGAGTCCATACTGTCCCATGGCCAGTCAAGTGTTTAGTTCTCTCGTCAGTATCTGGAATATGCTTACAACTCTCTCTGCACACTTCGGTAAATAGCGATAGAACAATTTCTTTGGGGCGTGGCTTTTCCTAGCAAAATAGAACATATAAGATACATAAGTAATATTTATATACATCAGGTAGCGATGCATATAGCTGTTTATGCATATTGACAGGTATTAAAAAGTTTTATCATAATGTGATACAATAAAATTAAATAAAAACAATGAAATCAAATCAGGATTCATCTATACCCCGTTCTCTCAGTATCTTCAAAAAGAAATAAAATTAATAAAATTAAAAACAAAAATAAAACATTGAAGATACTTATAAAACCATAGAATCGATTTTTTTTTTCCAAAACGTAATTTGCTGATGCATTAAAAGTGCTCGGTCTGTTAAGGAAGAGTAATACAATAACTATTTAATATATTAAGTTAATACATTATTAGGTGTCCTATTTGTAAATCAGCAGATTACTTTTACACCATTCCTTATAGCTTCCTAACAAATTACAACCTTTTAGCTTAGTCGTAAACCTAACTGCATGAAACGTAATTGCTTTATTTAGGGGTAATTGTGATGAATTAAACTCCCTATAACTACATGAATCTAACCTTAACTGTAATTGTGAATCTGAAAAAAATATTAAATAATAATATTGATTTTAAATCAATAATATACTCCTGTTTATTATTATAAGAATAATGAGGTATTATGTTTGTTAATGAGTCAAACTTTCATTTCATTTTACATTTCAAATTTGTCAGTTCACTCAAAAAGCATGTTAAGCTAGCATACTATGAAAGGAAACAGCCCAGAACCACCCAATCTTCTTCCATTCCCAGTATCTCGGCCTCTGAATACGATGATGAAATCCGTTTGTCGATCCGACCTTTCGTTCGAGAGTTGTTAGGAGTGGACAAACGCAATAGCTACCGATTTTGGTCGCCATTGGTCGCTAAAGATACCAAAGAGGGAAATTTTAACGAAAAGAAAAGTCTGGAGGTTGAAGAAAGAATTGTAATTTTGGCTTGGGATTTGGTCACTGAATGTATTACTTGTAACAAAGCTGTAGAATTTCATTGCTTGTATTATTATACTTCTCGCGGCGAGAGTTGAAACTCTCAGAATGCAAGGCAGATTATAGATTTTCCTTTCCTGGCTGTTCGCTCACTTAGAGAAAATGGTGGTCGCTGCTTCACATTCAACATTTCGACGTGGAAAAGTTCTCAACAGTCAAGCTAGGAAAATTATTCTTAACGTTGCTCGTCGGTTTCAAGAAGATGTATCGCCTAGCTTGACTGTTGAGAACTTTTCCTCGTCGAAATGTTGAATGTGAAGCAGCGATCGCCATTTTCTCTTAGTGAGCGAACGGCCAGAAAAGGAAAATCTATAATCTACGTTGCATTCTGGGAGTTTCAACTCTCGCCGCGAGCAGTATAGGATGTATAGTTAAGTTTGATAGCTTTGTAATTTACAGGTTTTTAATAGAGAATTAGTTGATGCTTTCCCCATTTGGTCTCTTTGTCTTTATTTATTGGATATTTAAATTTTATAGCTTGATAAAGGAAAAGCGAAATTCTTTCCGAAAATTTGCTGTTTTTAATCAATATGTTAAAAACATAATAAGAAGATGATGTGATTTTTTTTTTAACTTATAATTATGGGAAGACAGGAATTGAAGGGGAAGTATGGCATTAAGAAGCAGTGCAGAATTAGTTCTCGTTGTTGAATACAACATTAAGATTTTAACTGTAATATAGTTTGATAATAGAAAATCTCTAAATTTATTTCAAATACTTAACAATACTGGTTCAATATCAAAGCTTACCTATCGTTACTAAATTACTTCAAGAAATAAGTTATTTCGACAACTGAAGCTGAATTGGACGAATTTTATTGAGATCAATTGTAATTTTATGCATTCTTTTAAAAATATTATTATTATCTCGAAAAAGTATCAAACCATGGGTTTCCTCAGCTAAGACAATATGGCGGGTCAAGGACCAAAGCACATATTGCCAATTATTACTATTATTATTTAAATGAAATAAATAATCTCAAATTCCGATTAGAATTGCCCACAGTGCTTTAATAATGAGATGTTAGTCTTTAATTAACTCACCATCGAGGACTCTTTCCTTGCTAATATTTACACATTCTTGTTATAACTCGCTTGAATGCGGTTTCCATGTGATGGATTCAATCGCCTGCCTCGGTGGAGGGCGGAGATTTTTGAACTCTGTATTCTCCTCCAAACGAGTCCTAGGGTCTTCCTAGCCCTCTGTAGAATGCGTATCTGGTTTCTTTCCTGGGGTTAGGGGCGGGCGAGCGCTGCGCTGACTACCTGGTCTCATCTCAGTCCCAGCTCACTGAAACGTTGGAGCCTTACCTTCAACGCCACGATGAATCACTGTTGGCCCTTTGTGAGATACACCAAACCAATGTTATTATGACTAGAATAAACAAAGTTACCGAGTTATAAAGTCACTAGCAACAGAATGATAGGTGTACAGTCACGGATCTGAAGTATTATACATTTTATGTGTAACGTAAAGTTCTATTTACATCCAAATAGAGATTCTTTGACAGAAACTTATGTTCAGTTATTTTTTTGTCCTGATTAATGTAAACCTCAATATTAATTGTAATAAAAATTGTCAGACAAGCCAATTGTCGACAGTGTACATTAAAAAATTCCATATGCTCCTCTGAAAATATTGAATATATTAGTACACAGTATCTTCAGCTGATTACAAATGAGAATAGAGACGAAAAATTTTAAGAAAGTCATTGGAAGTCCAAATAAGATGATGACATCGACTTTGGGTAAAACCAGATATTGTTTTATTTTTTTTCATCGAAAATTTTGGTTTGACTATTTTTATACACAGGCGGTCTCCGGGTTACGAACCATCCGACTTATGTCATTCCGTAAATACGAACGTGTTCCTAAGACTCCCCATAAGGATAATTTAAAATTAAAAGATTACCTTAATAATTCGGGAATTAGTTTCTTTCACGCATGTAAATTAGCCCGCATGGCGAAACTAGTTCCTTGATGCAGCATCTTTACGGTACGGTCCCTTACACACAGAATCACTTTCTTCTTAACTTTTTTATTGGATTTTGTGAGTATGTGTTTACCCATATTATTACACGTTACATATCATTGTATTATTACCATGTATGAACCATTATATTATTATTATTATTATTATTATTATTATTAGCGCATATCGCTGTTCATCAAGGATCCGGGTTATATACAAATCCGACCTAAAGACGTTCTCAGGAATGTATCTCATACGTAACCGGGGACCGCCTGTATAATGAATTCAAGAAAAAAGGGATTTTTCTTACCATAAGTCTTCTTAATTCTCCCTCTTCTAGACATTCTATCTATTGAAAAGTCTTCAAATCTTCAAAATAAAACAAAAATAAATGTATAATAGGGATTTTTCTTGTCTATAAATAAACAAAATTAAAATAAATAATATTCTCAATCATTAACCTACATAAACTGCATCGTTTGACCTTTCTAATAAATGGTTTTCTTTAAATTTTGCTCGGTAACTTTGATTATAAGTTTTCAGACAAGATTTTTTTTCGAAATTTCGACGAAACGTTCGAGCATTTAATGGATCTCATAGAAAGTAACTGATTTTAAGGACATTCCAACCAAAAAGTAAAAAATCTCCTAAAGCATTTATTTCGGGTGGGGATGCAGGAGATTTTAAAGTCTTTGAACAATCTTCAATCCTAACCAAAGAAAGAAAATAGCCTTGTTTCCAATTTTTCCAAATTTAAGGGCGGGGATCCCATAGTAGTATGGGTCGTGAGAAGACCAATTATAACTCACACTATAAGTCATGGGATAATAACTTTTTTCTTTGAATGTAATCTTGAGAACGATCAAATGATTCCACGAATAGACTACATTGTCAAGAAAAGAAATTTTACAGTTTCTATAATTTTTATATAAAATATCCGTTTAATGTTAATTTCGATGTAGTAAAAAAATTAATATGCAGGAAATTTTTTTATTTAGAAAGAAAACCAAAGACTGTACATAAATAATCAAATAACTCCTTTGAGTTCGTCAACAGAGGGATTCGGGAACACATTTTTTTTAATTGTTGTTTATTTTGTTCGGGAGTCACTTTCGGGAGCGAAGGTGATTTCCGTTTATTTTTCACACCTTTCTGAGTTTTTTGTTAAGGGTGGATTGGACTGATGAGTCTCTAAGAAGGAAAAAATGGCCGTTCCCGATTCCCTCTGTTGACAAACTCAAAGGCATGATTTATTTATTTATATTCAGTCTTTGGTTTTCATTCTAATTAATTTCGATAAGTATATTGTTCAGCAGTACTAATGAACACGTCTTTGTAACAGATTTTTCATTGATTTTGAAAATATTTTATTTTTACCGGATATTATATAACATTTTTATAGGTAAAATTACAATTACTATCATACAAATTTATCAGAAATGAGTAATTGAATACAACAAAGCAATGTTGGAAATATATATACTGTATATTAAGACATAACGCTATTGCTTAGTATTTTTTTTTTTAATCCCTAACTTCTTTCCACAAGTGTTAGCAAGTGGGTGGCGTTTGATGTTATCACTGCATACTAATGGCAGGTTGGCGTCTAAATAGACAATAGTCCGAAATGAGAGGCGCAATTAACAGCTAGTAATCAGAGCACCAGGTTGCATCCAATTAGACCTGCGTGCCCGCCACACTTGGCCTTGCCTTTCGATCATCCAATCAGGCCTCCCATTCAATTTCGGAAACCCCAATAATGAAAGAGTAAGAGGTCTACCGATCTGGAATTCCGCGCACGTTTTCCCGATTTTCAAGGTGGCAAACAAAAACAAGAAAATGATGTTAACTGCTGCCCAAACTGAAACCCTTTCAAGTCTTTTCGTAGCCGAACACAGAAGCGCCGAAAAGTTATATTTTTACACAATACTAAAAGTATTATGATCGTCTAAAGCCAAAATAATGAAATCAAGTAAAATGGATCAGTTAGACAGTAAAGTTATCTTCCTTGCTGACAAAAAAAAATTATATATATATATATATATATATCTTGATGTGTTGTAATTATGGCAGCGAACACAAACTTCATTAAGTAGTTATAACATCCAATAAGGTTTAATTACAACATTAACAAAGCATTGCTGTACGTTTATTATTAGTTTTTCGTACTATAAATCCTCATTTTTAAATGAAATCCCACAAATTTCAATCGCATTCTACAAAACTTCGAATTCGAAATTTAATACCGAAATCTTTTGAAATGAAAAACCGTTGTTCAATGTATATATTCTCTGTTAAAGTTCTCTAAGGATGTGAATAAATCCGCTTGAATTTAATTAAAATAACAAACAAACACAAGGACATTCTCTTTGATGTAAACATGTAGTAGATCAATCTATGTACATGTATGGCTCTCTCCCTAAGCTGCCAACGGCCTTCTCCGAGTCATTCTTATGAGCCATTCTCGGAGATATTGAGATTCCATTTAGCAAACACTTTTTTGACTACAAAGTGGCTTCTCCTACCTCTAGCAAAGACGTTATCCAACTTATAAACCTATTTCAAGTAATTTTGTATTAGGTACGTAGGCACTGTGGCCCTTTGGGCCGCTGGAAGTAGTGCTTCAACGTTTTAGTGATCCGAGACTGAGATGAGGTCAGATGGTCAGCCCTACTCTCGCCTGCCTGTACCCCGGGAAAGAATCCGGTACCCATTCTACAGAGGACTGGGTATTTGCTAAAATAGGTAATTTTCTTTCTTATATTTACAATCTATAAAATGCATCTTTCATAGAACTGTTTTCTATCTGACGAAACCTGTAAATGAAAACTTGTTGCAGCTTTGAACCAAATTTGCCTACATTGAGATTGAATATTTTACTAATAAAACCAAACTATGAGTGCAAGATATTTGATGCAGAGCCTAAAGGCAAAGGAGAAATTAATTAAATTCTAATTTATCAATGTGGAGACCAGAATAGAACACTTAGAAATACTCGTTAATTTGATGTAAAACAAGACTTAGATGAACAGTTATATATAGGCTATCACATGTTGGTTAATAATTTCACTCTAGTTCTTTCAAAATCTTTCTTTCAAAATTTCGACAAAATCTCATTAAGATATAGATGCATAAGCTAAATACACAAAAAAATAAAAAATTATCTGTAAATGAAACTACATGTACAAGGAACGATTTCATTTCATGTTCTTTTACAACCATCAATTGTCTTGATTTGTAGACGTAGTCCATAAGTTTGGAAATATTTACATTAACTTTATTCGTTTTGAATTATCTTAATGCTCATTAATTTTGTTTAAAGAGCACATATTTAGTATATTTAAGCGAAAATTTACTTAACCTATGAACGTAAGTTGAAACAAACAACTTTAAATGCGATGAAAGAAATGAAGGAAAAATATCCTTCAGGGAAAATGAACTTTAAAGTGGAACTTTAAATTTGAAGTGGTTATTTAAGAAGAAGTTGAATTTTCTTTTAAAAAAGAATAATTTTTTTAAATAGAGGTCTTTTAAAAATTCTTTTAGGGAAAAAAAAATATTTTGCGAATTCAAATGCTGGTTTTTTTTTTTATTTATAGAAAAATAAAAGAATAACAAAACAAAGTGTAACAAACTAAAAAAGTATTTATTTTCATAAAAACATCATTTATTTTTAATTATAAACTATTTTTTTAAAAATTAAAGTTAATCAAGGATTAATTGGAAAAGAACGCTTTTCCTAATCTAGTTTGGACTGTAAGTTAATAAATTGAAAATATCCTTGTGGCAAGAATCTCATTAAAAATATAAAAATATAAAGATTTTTGTTATTTTATTGAGATTCTTACCACAAGGATTATTAAATATTATCCCATTTACTTAAAGTGAAAATATGACTGAAGTTGTGGGCCTGGTAGCCGAGTTGTAAGGGCGCTTTCGATTGGAGGCGACGGATTTTTCTACGCTTGATCTCCTCCATACGGGTCCTAGGGTCTACCCAGTCCTCTGTAGAATGGGTACCGGATTCTTTCCCGGGGTACAGGCAGGCGAGAGTTGGGCTGACCATCTGACCTCATCTCAGTCTCGGATCACTAAAACGTTGAAGCACTACTTCCAGCGGCCCAAAGGGCCACAGTGCCTACGTACCTAATACAAAATTACTTGAAATAGGTTTATAAGTTGGATAACGTCTTTGCTAGAGGTCGGAGAAGCCACTTTGTAGTCAAAAAAGTACTTTTTTTTTCGATTGGTTAATTCGCAATGTGTATCAGCTTACTGAATGCAGAATATTTGGACCATTTTTTGACAAAACAAAATTTCATCATTCTCGTCTGAATGACACTCTGGTGTACAGGAACATGATGTTTTCACTAGTGCTGACTCTACTTTCCTTCCTATGGGACCTGAAGTTTTTCTAGGGCCCTCTCCCTAAGTTGCCAACGGCCTTCTCCGAGTCATTCTTATGAGCCACTCGCGGAGATTTTGAGATTCCATTTACGGTTTACGACAGGCCAAGCTGCTTATAATCTGTCCTGACCAGTGCCGTGCTAGATACTTGTCAGTTACAGCAGCAAGCATTGTCATATAGATAACAGGGCTTTTTACAGATCATTGTCATCTTCAAAGACATCTGTACTTGCTTGGACTCTGCCGAAGCAAGTTAATCCTCAAACACCTGAGCATGTTTTATGCCACTCCTGAGCAAAATTAGTTTGTTCTGTTGGGATGTTACATCCATTGCTCTTTCTTCTTTATTGGTGTTTTTAGCGTCTGGTCTCGTTTCGTGAATGGATAATTATTCTTCTATACTTTAACGTTCTAGTTTTTAACTTTCCGTGTTAAACTTTCTAGTTTTATGTGGACATGTATGATGGTGCAAAGTGGACCCTTGATATAGGTGTAAGCGCATAAATAAGATTTATAACCTAACCGTTTTTCCAATCAATCAATCAATCAGGCCTTTTAAATGATATCCTCTGAAGAGGAGTGGCGAGCTCGTATTTCTGTGGAAATAAGTTAAGTATGATTGAGCTTTAATATAATCTTAAAAGTTAACAGGAGCCTTATAATAAAATGCAACTAGAACATCCTCGTTCAGAAATTATCTCGTTAGACAGAAAGCAAAGCAAGATTTTGAAAATGACAGTTGTGCAACCTTTGAAAGTATATCAGACTCTTAGTTTAATTTTCAGATTCGTGTGCTGGGCAGAATCGAAACATTATAGTGACTTTAACTTTGTTGAAGCTAACTTAAGATTATGACATGATATGATAGATTTGAAATTTTTGATATCTAAACATTCTGTCCTCTCAATAATAAACCGAGTTCGATATTATTGTAAAGGCAAACATGAAACAACAATACATGAATGTACTATAAGACTGGAAACGTATTGTAAAATAGCCAATAAAAAAAGTTTGAGATTAAAATAATTTTGATGCATAGGGCTTTGGAAATATTTGTAAGAAATAAAAAAAATCGATAAAGATGGATATGTTCTCAACTGTTTACAAATACGGTGGCTCCTATTTGTAAATGGCTCACTCTAAATTTGGTTAAAGAAACTTTCAAGGAAATGGAGAGACCTTTTGGGGAAATAACTGTCGAAAGCAATGAAAATTAGAAAGATGTCTACTGGCTATCATCAACAAGAGTAAGATCTTTACCCATTCTGCAATCCCATAAGGGAACCCAGAAAGAAAAATACAAAGTCACTCCTGTGATTCCTGCCTCCGATATATCAGGCTTTTAAACCCTTCTCTTTTATTAAACCCTGATTTTATAAATCTTTAAGTTTATAATCTTATAATAAGTTTCTACATCTTTAAGTTTAAGTTTATATATACTTTAAGCTTAAACAATACTTTTCTGTTGTTTTTTTTTTAATTATTTCACAAAAAAAAGATAATAATCATTTGTTTAAATATGTTTAAATAAGATATTAAAGAGATAAAACCTAAACAATCAAAAATGAATCAGTCAAAAAAATTTAACTTTACATTTTCTCTAAATTAGATCTCATGGACTTGGTTCACTTCAACTCCCGAGTATTCCAAATGACAGAGCCCAACAAATTGTAATTTTTATAGATTGCTATCATTTGTTAACATAAATTTCCCATCGACTCTTTATTCTGCACGTTGGTAACAGCTGTAACACTGATGCTATGTCAAGTTAAAATAACTATTTCTATATCGTGAACTAAGTATTTATTAAATGTAAATAAGTATGTACTCAGCTGTACCAAGCAAGGTAGGGACTGAGCATACAGAGGTAAGGATATCAATTTTTGAGGACTTGAGTAAAGGAGGGTGCATGGCTTTAAGTTGGACCATAAATGAACAGATTATAAAAGTTTGTAGAAATTCGTCCAGTAAATTCGCTTGATAAGCGTGCAAACAGGGAAAGAGATAAACAAAAAAGAAAAATGAGGAAGAATAAGATATCTCATGCTAAGTCAATTAAATAATATTTGTAATCTAATATTATTGTAAAATACGGTAACGTTTATGTAGATTTTTTTTCAATCCTCATGATACTTAGCTGTCATGTGATATCTTACGTTTAGCAATCATTCGTCCTTCTGTGCTGAAAATAAGTAACCCAAAAAACTATTTCTCCTACAAAGCTGGAATGTTATTAGAAGGCTTAGGCTCATAAAAAGAACATTTCTTTTTGATTCTGAAGTATTTCGGAATAGCGTTACGGTCATAAACCACCAAAGAACTTGATATTCAGTTCTGAAACCAACACATCTGGGGGGAGGGGGATCTCTTCTCCGGTAAACTTTTTCTGTGCAACTTCTGGAAGTCTACATATAACGTTTTTTCTACTGTATTGTTTTACAGTTTAATCAATATCTTTAATTAAAAATTGACCATAGTCTATTGATATTATTTTGAATGAGCTTAATTTGATAATCAGCACAACATTTATTGTTGATGTTTTTTGTTTTGCGGGGGTCACTGCCAGGTGTGACGGTGACCTACATTTAAGTATCTTGCCTTTCTGGGTCTTTTATCGGGGAAGGCGGAGATCGGGCTGATGAGTCCCAAGTAGGACGAAACGGTCGTTCCCGATTCCTTCCCGATAATCGAACCAGAAAGGCAATTTGGTTAGATTTGTGCTGAAAAATTATTTCTTGTTGTATTTAATTTAACCCATTTTACAGCACGTTTAACTTTATTAACTTATGAGCTTAATTTGAATATGATATATATTCTTGAAAATTCAGCATTAATTACTATAAACAAAAGTAAAAAAAAAGTAAAATAAAAAATTGGTAAGGTACCTCAGCCATATAAAGCCATATATACCTTTAATGCCACCTATCTAATTCTTCATAAGTATAAGAGATGGTGGTACTGCACTAAAGTTGTTTGCATTGATATGCATCTAGTGTTGAAGTGAATTATTAGCAGATCGCGAAACATTTTCGAGTGAAATTACATTTCGACTACTTCGTGTCAAGGACTGGTTCTGAAAGGCTGCTACAATATCAACTTAAGATAAAATATAGATTTTTTAATGTTTAGCAAGCGAAGATTAACTATATAAAACTACATATTTTCTTGATTCTTGAAGATTCTTCTATGTAGATAAGTTAACTGTTATTTTTAAAATTCGGAAATTGTAGACAAACAAGTGTATCATGTGATCCATATGCTCAGTAGCGCTTTAACGCCATGGTGGTGTCGATGGTCTACATATACGATTTTAGGTTAAGTACGACATTTATAAGTTACTACTATGTTTCATGAAAATATATATTTTTATCTTATTTATTATTTTGCTTTTATAATCGGAAAATGCCGAAATTAATTAATTTTTACATTTCCTCTTTTGTTTTACTTACAGATTAGAAAGACTGCGTTAATTTCAAGTGATTTTTTTATTATTTTTTGCAAAAAGTCAAATTTAGTTGCTTTTTACTGTAATTTTGTACAAATAATGTTTACAATGATGGTATAATTCTTAATTTTAAATGAGTTAAGTTACTAGAAAGTAGGTGGCGTTAATTGGACCAGGTGTTCCTAATAACGCCAGTTTGCAAAGTTTTTTTATTTGAGTTCTCATACTTCTCCAGTAAAAGTTATCATGTGTTTCATTATGGTATGCTTCAAACAGAAGATTAAACTTTCTTGGTCATACTTTTCGTGTTTCGATCCATCTTATTTCCAGACTTACAATAATTTAAATGTTAAGGTGGCGTTATTTGGGCAGGGTACCTTAAAACTTCCATATTTTTTAGATAATACTTACTTTTATCCAAATTCTCTGTCTCAGTCCAACTAGCGGTCGATTTTCCGGATAAGTAATTCAATCAATTTGCAAATTCAGTAGTGCTCTGTTTTCCCCCCTTCACTTTTCTTTTCTCTTTCAATATTAAAAATGTAATAAGAGAAACAACTGCATGTTCTCTGCGAGCTGTTACAACTCAGATAAATGTATACAGGGGCTTATCTAATAAAAATGGAAATGTTCTAGAAATAATTGACCTTTATTCAATCAAGTTCTCAATCAAGAAAGAAGGGAAAAATCTGTCTCAAGCCGTCGATTTTTTTTAATACAGATGCTGGGAGGATGGGAAGAAATTTATTAACCGATAGACGCTTAGAAAATTTTCAGAACCAAATTCAATATCAGGTTTGAGTATCATTTATCAAACTATTTTCCCATGATCCAAATAAAACGTAGGCTGTCCAAAAAAATTACTCTGCAGGAAAATATTTGACAGTTTATCTAGAGATGATTTAATCACAAAAAGAAAAAAAAAATTATTAGCATCGTTTGAAAATTTTCTCCTTAAAATAAGTTAAAAAAGAAACCAAAAAGAGTAAAAACTAAATTGGTTAATGTAAAAATTTGACTATTTATCTAGTTTTAATAAAACAATTTAGGAAGGATTCATGAACAATTAGGTTTGTTCATTGATTTTAATTAAGATAAATATAATATTTTTTAATTCACTTGAATCTTGAAGTTAATTTTTGGGAATGAATTATTAGATTTTAAAAATACTATATTTTAACCATATTGGGTGAATTTCTTTTTAATCTTTATAAAATTTTGTTATCTTTGATTCATTAAAATTACTAAGAGCATATTCAGTATTATAACTTTTAGAATTAAGCAATAAAATTTGAATATGATTTTTTTTTTATTTATGAAAATAAATTTCAGGAAATCATAAACTTAAAACACTTTAAAGAATTTTCCTTTCTAATTAAGAGCTTTTTATTTTAACAGCGTCTTATTTAATAATTAATTTATTATTATAAAAAAATGAAAAATAATAAAAATCTTGCAAGTTGCAGATTTATAATTTTAAATTTAATAGAAAAAAGTACTTAAGTTCGAATTTTTAAAGTTCCTATCGTTTTCCTTGATATAAATAGCAGTCAATTTAGGACATTGAGTTTTATATTGTATTTTTCTTATATCCCCCTCATTATTTTTGTTCAAGTCATGGATTACCATTTACCTTGATCATTTTAAAG
The DNA here is from genome assembly GCA_023159025.1 of Thereuonema tuberculata. NCBI lineage: Eukaryota > Metazoa > Arthropoda > Chilopoda > Scutigeromorpha > Scutigeridae > Thereuonema > Thereuonema tuberculata. The sequence goes on from JAFIDM010012231.1 coordinate 74,463,309, forward strand.
GTAAAAATGATTTTCCATTGAAATTTGCCACAAAATTCATTCAATAGAAATATTTGCAGTAATATATTTTTTGTTAAATTTATTTATAATTTTAATTTTAAAAATTAATCTTTTCATTTCGTTTGTATGGTGATAATCAATATCTAACAGAAAGAAGTTATGGGAGAAAATAACGATTTAAGAGTTTTTCGTTACATTTGGAAATCTTTTTTGAAATTATCCTGTGGAAAAATGGCCCGTGGATGCTGCAACAGGAAAGGCAACCAACCAGGTCGAAGAATATCGTCGACGTATCGTTGGGCCTTGAGTGTGATACTGAGGACTATCAAGGGCTATCGCAGGAAACGGATTCCCAAACAGGTATTCCTATGTAAACCGTTCCACGGTAAAGTCAGGTCATCGATGCGCTTGACTCATCTCTGAAGACAACACGACTGCACTGAACACTATCCCACATGAACGAGTCAGCATCATTGCTCGATGGTCAGTGGTAGACGGAGGAGTGTAGTCGAATGTGTAGTTCCTGTGCCACGTAAGTTGTCTGGCAACAGTCCAGTTGATCACTTCTGTATCTGGAGGCACCATAACACGGCCATGGATGGTCTGTTGGTGCTGTTCTGGTGACTCTCACAATCACTCGATCCTCTCGTTCTGTCGTCTCCGACGCCGTCCAATGCCAGCTTGCCACTTGGCTGTGCCCTCCTCGATCCACTAGCGCCAACATCGTCCGATTGTTGCTTCGCTCCTTCCCAAATACCGGGTGATATGGTGATTTGAATAATCGTTCTCTTTCAACCTAATGCTTAGCTCAACTGCTCATAATGTGCAAGATCCGACGTCGAGACATTCTCACACTCCGTGGAGATGTAACCACAATCCATTGTCTCAATTGTCCCGGCGGGCGAGCATTGCTCTTGATATACCCTCCTGGATACACGGTTCCCATGCGTTGTGGCAGGCAACTGTGATTTTCTCTTGCCGTGATTTTCTAATCACTATAAACATCGCGGTAATCGGGCAGTTTTCTCAGGGTGCTACGTTATTTTTTTTTTTTTTTCGTCAAGCAGTGTAGGTGGGTATTTTATAATAAAGGTTCATCCACATTTTCTTTTAAATAATAGTTCAGGCAATCCTCTCAACTACTTGCGCATTGTTCTCTATTTTGTGGCTTTATCGAAGAAATGTATAAAATATAGCCCTTCGCTTGAATATTAATGATTATCTTTCCTAGAATAATATCCTTTTAAGGCGTATGATAAGTTCAGTGTCAATTTACCCCACTCAGCACAGGAGCAACGATAATATACGGCAGTGCTTCCTAAATATTTATCACATTCTCCTTACTACTTATCCCAGCAATTCTCTATTTTTATAAGAATAATCATCACTATCGTATTTAGAAATTACATAAGCTTAACCTTAAATATTTATTAAAATTTTTGAAGTGGTTTCTTTCAGTATTTGTTTAAAATAACGCATAAATAATTTAATGTTTTTTATTTATTTTTCTTAGTATAAAATTACGTTCGAAAACGACTGTGTAAAAAAAGTATCTTTGGTTAATTTAAACTGTATTTTATGATTAGATTGAGTGGATATTAAATGAATTAGTATTTATTCAATTGTACGAAATTTAGATTTGATGTATGTACAATAAAACTGGTCTTTGTGGGAAAGTTATATAATCTTTAAAACTATGCAAATAATTATTACATAACACCAAAATTTTATGCATAAATGAATAAGCTAGAATCATCAAATATATACTTTTCATATCTTTGCATTTTTAGTAATATGAATTTTTCTTTTATCTCGTTTGTTTGATCACAGTTTTTCTGACGCATATCTTTTGCTTTGAGCGTAATACGTAATTCATGATCGTTTTAAAGAGGATTTCTTGGATCCTCTTTCAAACGGACATGAATAACTTGTGGAGCTAATATTTAATTTTATTGGATTTCGTTTTATTTAAGGTTGATCAATTAATTATAATACCTTGAATAATAACTTATGCATTACATTTTCCCAAAATAAAAAAAATAAAAAAATATCGTTATCTTTAAAATAAAATAAAGCTTCCTGGATTTCATTCGCATAATTGGTGTGGATCAATTTTTTGTACAGCGCTGTTGATGTGAGATTTAGAGCAGCGAAGGCTTTCACAAATCTTGAAGCAGTTTTACTGAAAGCATATCCTTAATAAATGTAAGCTAAATGTATGCCTTTAGCATAGGTTGTGAGGTAGACACTGTCGTGGAAACAATGAACCAACATTTCCTATCATGAAGGTAGCAGTTTTTTATTGCATGCTTATGATATTCTGCATTTCAATAAACATCAATAAGAATCTTACGATGACATCTCTACCTTCAAAATTTTCATAATTGGACTCGACAGTTGTTAGCAATGGAAAGAACGCTCCAATGATACACAGGACTGCTTTGTTATCATTGAATGAAATCACTTTAAATGAAAATTGTGATTTTTTGGGCAATATTGGCCCAGCAGCTCCACCCAAAAAAAAATGTCAAGATTGGAATGCTTTAAAAATTTACGAAATATTCTTAGAACATCAGTAGGGTCTTCTAACTAAAGAAATTCATTCTATAAGTAAAGAATTCCAAAACAATCTGAAAAAATTAAAAGTTAAAAAGCAATGAATTAAAATACAAAATTGCTTACTATTTTCAAAATTATATTATTATGAGGTATTTTATCCATACATTTTGAAATGTTAGTATACTGAAATGCAGTAATCAACTCATTTGTGTTAGTGGAATTTTTAAAGCACAAAACTTCTGATAGTAAACTTTGCTTTGTTACCTTTATTAAGCTTTAATTTTACTTTGTTTTCCAATTCTAAATCCAGTATAAAGTTTTCAAAATATTGTTCTAGAAGAAATAGTTTTCTACCAAGAGCAGTTAATAATGATAGTCTTCTGTTTAGATTAGTGCAATCTCTAATCATACACAAGATTTGAGGCAACATTAATATTATAATGAAATTCGTTGTTTCATACATTTCCTGCTTTTGCTGCAGGGCATTTGTTGTTTACTATTAAACCTGTAACAAAAGTTAAATTCATAAATGCTTGAAGTTTCAGAAAGTAGAAGTTACTAAAATTTTTATAAAAAGAATGAAGAAAGTGTATTTAGCTGTGTTCAAATAAACAGCTGATCCACTTCGTGGATTTGAAATCCTTTATTACTCATGATGTTTATTCTGTCTATTAAGAAATATAAACGTTGAGGTGACTAGTAATCAGTACATCAGTACTTTCAGTTTTAATAAAATCCATTCATTGGTACAAAAGTTATTGGGAGGGTTATTACACACACACATATTGGATTCTTTAGGAAAGCATTTAAAAATATAAAGGATATTCAGTAAGCCATTACAATTTGATAGCATTAAATCTCTGTACTGGTAATTAAAGTTAGAAGTTTGTTCTTATTATTCTGCAATTCAATTAAAAACAAGAAAATAATTTTCTAAAATTCTAATAGATCTTCTTAATTTAAAACTTCAATTTAGGCTGTGAAAAGAGAAAAGTATTGAAAGCATGCATTAGTAAATAATATATTAGAAGTTCAGCCCGCACACAAAAGATCATCTCCACTGAGGAAGCCACGTCCAAGTGTGGTGAAAGCTATGAGACTCCTTTTTTAAATTTTTAAATTTTTAATGTTAAATTTTAGACTTTTGTGTGCGGGCTGAACTTTAAATTTTAGACTTTTGTGTGCGGGCTGAACTTTTAATCAATAATTTTGGCTCACGTAAAAAAAAACTTTATATTAGTAAATAATACTAAGGATAATTCTGAAGTGATGCATGAATGAATAAGGTAACAGATGTATTACGTTTCTAAAAAAAAAGTAAGCAGAGGAAATTACATTCTACTTTGTTTTATGCATTTTAAAGAAAAAAATGTTTGCCTTCTATTTTTCAATATATCTATCATTTGATGCCCGGCGGTAGCTTGGCAGATGAGTTATCTTTCTGAAATTCGGAGAGATTTTTTTTTCTAATATACGTATTGGAAATTTTGTATTTTGTTTTACTTAGAGACGATGTTGTCGCTGTGTTGATTTGTTGTGAGTAAAATTTCTTCAGATCAATTTTTCGCATTTTAATTTATCCTAGATTTAAAAATAAGCTGTTATGCATAATATTTCTGATAAATTTTGGAAAATGAATAATAAAAACATATCGTAGTATTGACTAGATCAAAGCTGGTACCAAGTAATTACCTATTATCGTGGATATAATTATTCCAAAATAATTGGCAATTTTACAATCTACATCTAAAATTTCAAAATTTAAACACACCAAGATAAGTAGGTTTGCTGAGGTAAGAAAATACTCCTTTTTACAAAGAAACATCTAGCATAACATTGTTTCATCGTTTCTTAACATTACGTTTAAGAACTCGAAAGCAAAGTATCGCAGAGGTCTCTTTACGAATGCCTATGAACATTTTTGTAGCTATCTTAATGAGGACGGTTCAATGTCCATATAATTCCATGTTTTTAGTTGGTCTGGAAACATTTCTCCCATGTAAAACAGTAGTTCAAATTTCATTGTATTTTATTTGGAAACATACATATAACTGATATAAACTGTCCGGTCACTTTATTAGGTACTCCCTTGCTGTGCGAAAGAATATCTGTGCGCCTGAAAGTCATGGTGTCTCACAACAACTCTTCAAGTCGGTGGGGGCGGTGTTATGATGTGGGGAATGTTTTCTGGCACACGTTGGGTCCGTTGATACCTCTGGAGGCACATCAGGATGCTAGAGCGTTCCTAAACATCGTAGCTGACCAAATGCATGTGAACAGTTTCTCCTCATGCAAATGGCTACTTCCAGCAGGATAATGCGCCGGTGCACAAGGCCCGCATCACTATGGGATGGTTTGAGGAATATGACGATGACTTTTCCTTGCTGCAGTGGCCCGCTCAGTCCCCGGATTTCAGTCCTCGAAAATTTGTGGGATGAGCTGGAACGGACTGTACGCTCCAGGCCTACACCTCCATCAAATCTTCAGGGACTGCGTGACACACTCATGTCTGCATGGTACACAATACCTCAACAACGTTTTCAGCATTTAATGGAATCCATGCCTCGTCGAATTCCGGCTGTTTTGAGGGCTAAAGGAGGCCCAACACGCTACTAGGTTGCTGTACCTAATAAAGTGGCCGGACAGTATGTTGTAAGTCATGCTTTTTAGGATATTGAGGCTAATTACAAATTCTTTTAGATATTTTTTAATCAGATTTCAGTAACAACTATTATAAAATTATATTGAACTTTTATATTTATTATCACAAAAATCAGTAAGTTTAACTTAATTCTTTAAATTAAACTTACAGATTTAACTTACAGCTGATTAGAAGAATCCAGTCTTCAAAAGAAATAGATAATACAAGCACAATTGCAGCATTTATAAAAATTAAATTAATAGCAAATTCAATAACTGAAGTCTAAGCGTTACTTAAAATTGTTTTTTATAATTATTAATATGTAATATAATATAATATTAATAATTATTAATAACTGAGACATTCTCATCAATTAATCATGTTTCAAGAAGCAAACAATTCTTTTTTAAAAAAATTAATAAACTTTGGAATTAATGTTATTCAGCCAAACAGATACATATTATTCCCCAATAAATTATCTTCATATCATAAAAATTTTGTATGTGTGTGGTAAAGGAGAATGAACAACAGGTATTCCGTCCAATGATGTATTTCTAATATTCATTAAACTGATGTGAAAATGCAGTTCCAAACTTAGGAGTAAATGATTTTATTTTAAATATTTCCTAAATATTTTTTATTTAGTACCAAGACTACTATTTTAATAACATTAGTGCAAAGTAATGTTATTAAAGTAGAATGTAATGTTTCAAACAATTCTATTTTTCTTTTTGTTATTTCTCATTGCGTCTTTGATCTAATGAACCTATTAGATGGTTGATTGTCTTGCTCTACATTTCCTAGCGAGTACATTTATAAAATATATCAGAAATTCAAATTCCTTTCCAATTTCATCATTTACATATTCTTAAGTCAGCATATTTCATTAAATTTAGCATCTGTTTGGCATAGGTTTTCTTCCTGAATGGCTGTATTGTAAAGACTGTAATTTAGAGCTTAACGCTCATTTAAATTTTGTTTTACTCTTGTTCAAGAAAGTTTGCTTTCCTTCTTAATTTTTCTAATCACAAACTGAAGCACAAAATAGCTAATATATTGTTCTACGCCCCTTTTTTTTGGGCTGATTTTTCTTTTCATGTTAGATAAGCATAACAATTCCTTCTTCATGTTGTGAACCAAATGCAAACAGCAGGACTCCCTCTCTCCCTGCCTAATTAAGCCTACGCTAATTGATTCAACCTTCTTTGAGAAGAATCGATTTTAATCAGCTTTTCTATCCCATCTCCAACGTTTTGTTCTCGAGAATTGTGAACCATTGCGCTTCGTTGAAAGAGTGTGTCCAAGCTCAGAAAGAAAAAAAATCTCTTGGAGATGGTCGCTATTGAATTTACTGAGTTCCTGAGTATTTTTCTGCAAACACTTAATCCTCAGCTGAATCAAGAACCCGTGTAATAGTTAAAGGGAAGCTTCTGAGTGAAATTAATGAATTTCAAAATAGATGTTTCTAGAGCCAGAAGATTTGTTGGTTACTAAGAAGCTTCTGAAATAAAAGAAAAATGATGTGTGCTAAAACTTGCTATCATAAAAATAAAAAGTGTTAAAGATCGGAAAAATATATCTTTGAACACTAAATTCATATACGAAGTTAGTTAATGATCCATTACCACTAACAACAATAAAAAATATTGCTTGAATTTTTATCAACAATTTATAAAGTCATGAATTGTATTTCAACATGATATAAGTCATATATTATATTATACGATATAAGTCAATTTGAATAAACTTTGAGGCTCGTTATTTATAAAATGTTATCATTAATTAATGTATCATTAATTGCTTTTAATAAAGTTAATGAAATTGCTAAGAAAATTAATATGTTAATTACGAAACGATGTATTTCATTGACAATGAAATTACTTAATTCTATTTAAATATATTTGATAACTTAATCTAATATTGAAATTTTTATTCAAACTAAAAAAACAACGTCTCATCTTAACATATAAAAAAAATATGCTCATATCTATTTTAAGTAATCCTAAAACTTGTTTATTACAAAACAAGTCCATAATCTAACTGCAATATTTCGCAGAATATTACTTTTCCTGCATCTTCAGACTACATTTTGAAATTAAAACGAAGCAATCGTAACAAAGAAATAATTTCTAAATAATTCCTATTTGTTACGATTGCTTCGTTTTAATTTCAAAATGTAGCCTGAAGAAGCAGGAAAAGTAATATCTTACGAAATATTGCAGTTAGAAAAATGGAGTTGTTTTGTAATAAACAAGTTTTATAACTATGAACTATAGATTTTAAGTAAACCTACTTTTTATTCTATGCTTATAATGTAGTTAACAAACAAAAAAAGGTATTATATTTAACTTATAAGAAAATATAAAATGTGATCCAATTGATTGCATCAGTTAATGGCACTTTTAACTGTCTTTCTAGATAGAGTAGGAATGATAAGTGAACAAATGCGGGAGAAAGTCTTTTATGTAAATTATATAGTATTTGTATGTGGATATGAATCTTCTTTAACGATTCTAGAAACGAAAGGAAAAATTCATTGTACAACTTACGATTAAATGAACAAAAATGGGTGACACTTACTTTTCTTTAAACCTTACTAAACAAGTAGGCGTTTCGGTGTAAAGTTAGTAGTATAATTGATTCTTCGAAAATGAGATTCTTATATTCCTTAATCAAATCTAATTAACTTTGATTTCATTGAACTAGAAAAATGAGGTAGTTCTTACTTGATTGCAACGTTTAAAAGATAAATACAGAATTAAGATTTCAATAAAATAATTATGAATATATTCACATGTAACTGAATGTCTTAGAAAGTGCCACGGACTCGCGTACGACCCTCAATTATGGCAATTTGTTGCAGATTGTCTTCCACAATGGTGATTGATAAATAATCGCATCCAAATCCGTTTCTGATTTTTTTTAATCTGTTTTTTTTTTTGTCTTCGAACTTCGCAAACTAGAATTTGACGGTGGTTTGGATTTATTTAGATTTATAAGTCATTCGCGTTTCATCAACTCGTTTCACCAAAAAAAAAAAAACAACAAAAATACAAAGGAAACTTTGTATCTTGACTCTCCATCTTGATCACATCATTGACTGTGGGAAAACTGAGATTTCTTGGACATGATCGATATGATTTACCGGATGCTTCAAGAATGTTCTAGTTTGCTGAAAGCAATGCTGTAAATTCGCGATATGGGAAGGAAATATTGCACTTTCATACTAAGAAAAAGAAGAACCAAACATAAAAGAATCATTCGAATCGATCTTTAGAAAAATAGAAGAAGGACATGGTTCGCGCTTCAAGAATCAGTAAAACAGTCATTTGACATCAAAACATAAAAATGAACTATCAGCGAGATCTCAGAACACTTTGTTGAAGAATAAGCTATATTAGATTCTTTTTGTTGTTATTCTTTTTTTTTAGTTGGAAGGTAAGGCTCTGGGCGAGTTGCATTCCAGCTTTCAAAAACCCTAGCTATACCACTGCTTATTATTGAAATAATTGCATTCGCATTACGGATTACATAATTTTTCAAAGACATAAATTTTATGCATTATTTTATATGTTCATGCACTGTGAAGAAAATTTCCAATGTTTTTCTTTTATTCTATGTATTTAAAAAAAATAGGCAAAACTTTCAATTGGGTTTGAAGTTTATTTATTAGAAATTGATGACAATAAGTGATTGAAGAGGAAATGGGAAAGAGATGAACTCTGGTTAAGTGGACTTCGAAAATGTCATCGCTGCAAAAGAGAGAGGATCTGTTGGTGACATATTCGCAGAGAAAGGAATGATTAATTAATTTCTAGTTGTAGTGGTCACATTGGACAAATGATAATTGGTGTCCTTTATATGGGGCCAGCTGACACTACCTCCTGCACTTTTCACAGAAACTTACTACTACCCTCCGGTTTCCGCAACTAAATGAGGCGAACATATAAAGGAAGAACATGACACAAGCATTCCGGAGAAACAAAGCTGTTTACGTTACAGCCTCAGGTAAAACTGAATGTTGTGGTGGAATATAAAGATAAATGATTTATCATATTCAATCCAGCTGTGGCTGCCATAACAAAGTAAAGAGCAAAATCACCTGATAATTTGTCAGAGATAAGAATTAAATGTTTCTATGAATATGGATTTTAAATTTTTCGTACATGTTTATTTTATTACACAAGATTTACAATGTTATGTAAATGTAATTCATAATGATTTTTTTCTTTAAATCAATTAATTTTGTGTTATTGATGCTGTGGCTTTATGATGTAAAGTAATTACTTGAAAGAATTTTAAATCATCTTTAATAGAGGAACATAATATCTGTTAATGTGCTTATGTCATAATTTAATACTGTAAAGAAACCCATTAATATTAGATAGAGAACTTCATGAAACAAGGTAGGGATATTGATTAGTAAACCAATCACAATGCTTCGCAACGGCTTCTGATACATGTAAGAAAATATAATTGATATTGCTTTAATTTCCTTATTATTAAAAATTTGATTGTTGCCAATGCAAAAGGCGCAATTGTTGCGATTATTGGGATTGTTGGAAATGTTGTAGAGGAGTATTATAAATGTGATTGTGGCGCATGCAAAAGACGCAATTGTTGCGATTCTTTTGATTGTTGTGATTGTTGCTAATGATAATTTAATGATATTTTAATGATTCTTATCCACAGACCGGCAAACCGGGATTATAAGGCTTCTGATACTTGTATCAGAAGCCTAAAAAAGGGTTTGATAAAAATATTTAATGACGTCTACTACATGTTTCGCAGTAACGAACAGTATTTTCAAGTGAATGACATTAAAATAATACAAGAATATACTACATCGTATTTTAAAACAATTAACTACAATTCTTAAGAAACAATATAACAAGATGAAACTGCAACTGAATAATAACAAAGAAGGTAGGGATAGTGATTAGTAAACCAATCACAGTCGCTTCGCAACGGCTTCTGATTAATTCATGTTGAATTATTGCTTTAATTTCGTTATTATTATAAATGTGATTGTTGCGCATGCAAAAGACGCAATTGTTGAGATTGTTGTGATTGTTGTTAATGATAATTTAATGATATTTTAATGATACTTATCCACAGACAGACAAACCGGGATTATAAGGCTTCTGATACTAATATCAGAAGTCTAAAAAAGGGTTTGATAAAAATATTTAATGACGTCTACTACATGTTTCGCCCTCAACCTAGTCCCGTTGGTCAAGTAACGCCGGGACCTTACCTCCCGCGAGCCCTTGGGCCTGCATAGGCCTGTCGTGGCATCCTTTAACTTAACTACATGTTTCGCAGTAACGAACTGTATTTTCAAGTGAATGACATTAAAATAATACAAGAATATACTACATCGGATTTTAAAACAATTAACTACAATTCTTAAGAAACAATATAACAAGATGAAACTGCAACTGAATAATAACAAGCAAGTTAGGGATAGCGATTAGTAAACCAATCATAATGCTTCGCAACGGCTTCTGATTAATTTATGTTGAATTATTGCTTTAATTTCCTTATTATTATAAATGTGATTGCTGCGAATGCCAAAGGTGCAATTGTTGCGATTGTTGTGCTTAATGACAATTTAAGGAATTTTTAAAGATACTGGTCCACAGACAGACGGACAAAGCGGGATTATAAGGCTTCCTTATCAGAAGCCTAAAAGCTGTTATGAACTTAAATTAAAAGATATCAAAAGCTTTAAAAACATACAGAACAACCGATAAAGACAACATAATATAATTAACATCGAAATAAATTGGTAACATCACGAATTTCAAATTTTCGTTTCAATAAGTTAATAGAAAATCTTTTAATATAAAAGGCTTCTTTTACTTGTAATTTTTGATAATTATTGTATATCTAAAATTTGTATGTTATCCAATATGGCTTGGAAATTCGTTTAAATGTTCAGTGATAGCTGATTTAAAATTTGCGGAATTTTGAGTTGTGGAGAAGTTTTTACTATCTGATTGGTTTTGTTTAATCCATTTATATAAATTTTGTTTAGTAAGACCAATGTATGTAAGATTGCAAGATTTACAATTCATTTGATAACTTACTCCTATTTTTTGATTTTTCAAAATAGGGTCTTTGATTGGAGATAATATATTAATAATTTTCTTTATAATTAAAGATTATATGGAAATTTTGTTTCTTGTTTATATTAGCTAAAATCTCTGAATTTTGCTTATAGTAAGGAAGAGAAATCATAGATTTTTGAATGTTCTTACTGATTTTATTTTTGTGTTGTAATATAATAAAAGTAATCAAATTAGAAATAATCAGATTTTTTTTTTTTTTTTTTTACAAATGCCCGGGCTCATAGACTGATCGTCTTTCTTTAGGCCAACAACAAGGGGCGAGATATGATGCCTTTAACCGACGGATCGTTGCCCAGGAAACGCCAAGGGAGGCAGCATCAAGTGATACCCGCAGGAACGGACAGAAACAGAAGAACAAAGAAACATCCATGCCACGACCGGGATTCGAACCCGGATACCGGCATACTGACCGCAACGGCAGACCGCCTTCGAGACCGCTCGGCCATGCCGGCACGGCTAAACAAATAATCAGATGAAGAGGATTATTATTGACGAGTAATAGTTGAATACATTCTATAATTTGTTTCTTTTGAATTTGTTCAGATGATGCTAAGGTAGTTGTTCTATGAAATAAATTTTTGATAATAGATATTTTATAATCTAATGGGTGATTAGAAAAAAAAATAAAAGACGACCTGAAAACGTAGGTTTTTCGTAACAAACTAAATTCTAAATTTTTTCTTTGTCTTTTTATGTGAAGATCTAAGAAACTTAATTATCATTCTCTGACTCTATGGTAAACTTTAAACGTTCATCAAATAGTTCAAATTCTGATTTAACATATTCAATTGTTTCTTTGGTGCCTAATGTAAATATGTCATCTACATAACGTAAATACTACACAAGATTGGAGTATTGATACCATTAGAAAATAAAGGATTTTCCAAATGTTTTAAGTAAATATTGGCAACTATTGGACTGATTGGAGAACCCATAGGAGAACCAAAAATTTGTTTATAAATACAATCTTATATTATAAAAACGTTATTCTGTCTGTCATTGTCATAAGACTTTACGTTTTTCCAATTTTTGTGACCAAACTATAAGAGATAGATTGGTCATGCAAATGAATGAAATGTAAATCTTTTTAAGACAAACAAAATGCTACAAAAATATTTCGAAGAAATTTTTTGGTTTCCAGGATGTCGCCTTTTAAAGGGTGAAATTTGGACTTTTTCTCAATTTAAACGAAAAGTATAAAATATCACAATTTCTTTATTAAATTAACTACGAATACTTCTTCACAGATCCAATATTTCGTCTTATATATTTCTCAAAGACTTCTTCACGGTAAAAACAAAATAAAAATTAAATAAAAATAAAAATAACGATCAAACGGGAAGAGAATTAGCCTTCTCTAACCTTACAAAACATTAAATAATATGGTAATACATCCAATGAATACATCCAATGATACATTGTCATGGAATAATGTGGTAATACATTAAGTGATACTATTGTCATGGAATAATGGGGTAATACATCAAGTGGTAATGTATCTAATAATACTATTGTCATAAATTAAGAAGATACTATTAACATGAAATAAATGTAATCTACAAAAACTAATTAAATTTCAAAATTTTACATAATCTTTTATTTTTTATTAGAGATTTCCTGAAAATACTTAAAGACATGTTGTTTACTTTTTGTGACTTATCTCTGTTAAAGCATACACAACAATTTATTAAGCAATATTCTAAAGTATGTCTTTTATATTCATCTTGAATTTTGTAAATGATGTGTACTACAGGATCAGGGTTGTGACCATTACGAATGCAGTGGGCTGCCCATTCTGATGTTTTTTCATGATTGTTACGGTAAGCCCGTACATGTTCTTCTACCCGTTCTTTTAGAAGTATTCTTAGTTAATTTAATAAAGAAATTATGATATTGTATGAAGGTCTCAGATGTTGATTGAAAAGTATGAAAGTTGGAAGAGAGCATTATATTAAGAAAATGTTGGTATTTGAAGTTCTATCGAACGATGTATCACTTGCAAGATATAGTCAAACAGATGGATCTTGACGATCTCGTTTTTTCGTGATTTCACGTAATTTACGCGAGAATAGCCTCTATCCAAGTATTCTCACAAAATGTCGAGAAAAAGTACTATACGAAGCAGCGCACGGAAAGTAATATTGCAAGTTGAAGAACATTTTCGGAGGGAATTAATTAATGGAGGACCTCTCATTCCTTTAGAAAGAGTTCAAGACAGAGTGGCTGAAGCTACTCGAACATATTTCATACATCTCCCAATTCACGCAGTTATTTACTGGAAACAGCTGAAAGAAAAAAAACAAACAGAATTTACCTTTAAAGGCCCTTTTCAGGGCATCAAAATTAGACGGAAGAGTTGTCAAACATACTGATCGCCCACAAAAAAAATTGCTAAAATATTAGAAAAACGTTAATTTTAAAAATTTCCTACGTAAACAAAACAAAACAAAATACAAAAAAAAAATAACAGGATTATGTAAATACATTTATATAAGACAATCGATTTGAAATTTAAAATGCAACATTAGATTAACGAATTAATAATCAAAAAGGCCCATGATTTCTCATTTATTTTATTTGCTAATCATAAAAATCAAAAACAAATAAAAAATGCATGAATGTTTCATATATTTTTGTGTTTACATTTCATTGAAATATTTAAATGAATTATAATACGGGGAAATGCATGAGACTTTTGCTATATTTTAATATACTTTTTCTAAATTTAAAACAGTCAATAAACAAAGATAAATTCATTAGATAGCATTTTTCTAGTGACAGACATTCACAGTACTAAATTCCTTGACAGCTCCTGAAGAGGCTAATGGCCAGATCTCGTGTTTTCCGTAATTCTCATGCAAACGAGATCGTCAAGATCCGTCTGTTGGACTATACATGCAAGAATGTGAAAAATTTCATCATTTTTTTTTATTTAAACAGCAAATCTCTATGGATTCTTTTAAATTGAGTTGTAAAATTAATTTGAATCAATTTATTGTTTTATCCAATCGTTTAATAATTAATCAATCGTTTCAGAATTATTAAGTATTAATTTCTTATAGGGGAGACCGGGGCCAAGTGGACCTAGGGGTAGAGTGGACCGTTGACTTTAGTAATTCGTGGAAACGCTAGAATGCGCCAAAAATCGGTAAGAAAGTTGGTGCCATTGTGGCGCTGCTACCACAAAAGCGTCACTGAATTCGGCTTATTGGTGACAGTGAGGTGATCGATTGTTTTGTTTTTGTCCAGGTAAGTAAATGTTTAGTGTTGTTTTTACTTTAATATTGCCATTCAGCGATGCATTGAATAACATAACCGTAATATTCATATTGAAGGTGGTAATCTAAAGATCATTTTAAGCTGTAGTATGAATTGAATACTTAAAGTAGTCGATAGTTACAACTGAAGGAAACGCCAAAAAGGCGATGGGGCAGAGTGGACCGAACGACACGGGGCACATTGGACCAGTGGTCCACTCTGCCCCGCTGTTTTTACAATAAAATATTTTGGCACTATACATTATATTTTTTTTCTACATTATATATTTATTAGGCCTACTATATTATATTGTATTACAATTTTACATATTATATTTTTTTTATATTTTTTTTATGTAGGCTATCATATATTGTGTGTGGCCTATATTATTAAAGGATATTACCCCTTTAGTAATTCCTCTCAGCAAATACCGTAATAGGGGAAGACTTCGTGCTAAGGCATCTTAATCTTCGAAAATAGCCAATTTACACATTTAAGTGTTATTAAATTCTAATTAAAAACTAAGCAAACTGTCACGTTGTGGAATTGGCAACATGGCACGATTAAAATCTTGGTCTCTGATGGAATATATTTTGATTTTTAATAATTGTATTGTTGTAATTATGTACTTGAATTTTTGTGGTAAAGTCTTGTATATTATTATTGTGATATTTCATGGTTAAATATTATTTTAATGGTTTGAGCTTATTTAGAAAACAATATGTCCGAAAGAAAAAGAAAAACTTCGACAAAACAGTTGTGCGTTGATTGAGTGATCACGTGGTTTTATCTGTTTCGTTTTCCCATGGGGACAAAAGGAGAAAAGTTAAGTACACTCTGGCGGGAAAAATCAGATCAGTTGATGAATCTGAAACACACGGGCAAAAAGTACACCCAATCAGTCTAAACATTTCAGGAGAGGGAGCGTATTCTAAAACACACACAATTACATCCCTAAGTGAAGTGGGAAGTCAATGTATGCAGTGCAAGAGATAGGCCCATAATTCCTGTGTAGCCAGTGATATTCGGGGCTTATTTTACGAATGCCTTAACTGCAAAGAAGATTTCTCTCGAGAAAGTGATTAATTAATTCAATGTAAACCTATTTGACATTATTCATTTACGACTTTCAACTGCATAATGATTATTTTAAATTTTCACTTGAATATGTAATACCTTAGGTAGTCTATGTTAAGTTAAACTTTAATTCATGATATCCTAAATGGCATGTTATTTTATATTCAATAAAAAACTTACTTTAAATGTTGTTATTCTTATCCGGACCAACGTGCCCCGTGGTCGGGGCAGGTTGGACCACTCTACCATTTTTGCTTTGCGAATTAATACCAATTTTATTTATGAAGATAATGAAATGAAATCAAGTATTTACATTCTTGAATAGTTTCCGATTCTGACAAAAAAAAATGCAATGGAAAATCTCTTAACAAAAAAAAGAAAAAAATTCAACAAAAAAAAGTGGACCGCTCTGCCCCGGTCTCCCCTATTTCTTAATTCACCTACAGTTCGTCTAACTTAGGAAGGCAGTCCCCTCAGGCGTTGGGACTGAGAAAAAAAATAGGGGTGAAAGGGTATCAGTTGTAGAATTAAAAAAAAGGTGATCTTTTTTTAGTATTTCGGAGGATTTAGCTCTTCGGAAATGTAGTTACTTAAAGCCGATAACAACGAGGTCAAACTCTGCAAAGACTGTTATATTATTTCCTCTCCACCCCTTTTGCCTTAACCCTTTCATCACTATTTTTTTCAAGTTCTCAGTACAACTTCTGCGTTGGATTTTGATTCTTCGGTTATTTTCAATTTCAAATTGCATTCGAGTCAAGTGAGTTAAATTTAAATATTACAATTTCATCGATATTGACTGAAAAATTATTATATTATATAAAAACGTTATTCTGTCTGTCATATGTCATAAGACTGTAAGTTTTTCCAATTTTGTGACCAAACTATAAGAGATAGAGTGGTCATGCAAATGAATAAAATGTAGATCTTTTTAAGACAAACAAAATGCTACAAAAAGTTTTCGAAAAGTTTTCCAAGATGTCGCCTTCTAAAGGGTGAAATTTTGACTTTTTTCAATTTAAACGAAAACTTTTAAAAGTTGGAAGAGAACATTATATTGAGAAAATGTTGGTATTTGAAAGTTCTATCGAACGATATATCAGTCATTCACAAACGTCTATGCGTTTGCAAGACAAATGCAAAAATGTGTGTTGCGCCACACACATTTTTGCAACCTCAGGTGTGTGGCGCCAACCCGCAATACATCTGAGTTAAGCGGAGAAGGCCACAACGGGCTGAGAAATCGTATATTCTCCAATCTCAATATTAATTTGATAAATAAATAATTTTTTTTTAATGCTATATATGCAAGAGTTCCGGAGCGAAGCGACGGTACCCGGCAGGTTATCATAATAAACAAGGGTATTAGATAAACAAAATCTTAATGCTGCCATGAACTCCATTTCGGTAAAATTTCAACTAAATCTATAGGACCTAATAAGTTATTAATGATGTCACGTACTTTGTAAATATATACAGTAGTATATAATGATACTATATCTAAAGAGGATAAGATATCGTTATTCTTAAGTTGAAGTTTTTTTAATTATTCAATGGCTTCAAATGACTTTTCGATACAAAATTTGTTCGTTTTTTCATCAATAATCTTTAAATGTGACACTAAAAATTTTGATAATGGATCAGAATATGAAAAACGAAAATCCACAACGGACCGAATTGGGATGTTATCTTTGTGGATTTTAGCAACACCATAAATGCGAGGAACAAAGCCATGTAAGCAATTGAGATTTGAATATACTGATTTAGAGATATACTTTTTATTGAATCATCTAGAAACAATATTATGTACTTGCTCGTTAACTTTCAAATTGCAATTAAATTCACCATTGTTGTCACTAGGAGAGTAAGTGTCCATATCATTAATTTTAAGTGATATATCATTTTTTCTTTGTAGTCTGACGAATCCACGATGACCGTACATTACCTTTATCATCTTCGGTTAATAAGCAATTAGGGTGAGATTTGAAGAATAAAGTTGCTTCTTTTCTCCATTGTATGATATTTTGTTGATCTGTTGAAACGAAAGTTTTATCGATGAAGAATTTGGTTTAATTTATTTCTTAGAACCTCTTTTTCTATTTCTTTTAATTAACTGTTGTTTTTTAGTCCTAATTCAATCTCAGAGATAGTGTCAATTAAATTGTTTGATCTGTTAGTATCGCAAATTGTATTACTAGTTCTAATAACTTTTTGACATTTGCAGATAACTGAATATTAGGAATATATTTAATCCATTTTTCTGAACTTTTTGATTTTGATTCTTTAATATTGTTTGTAATGGTCAGAATTTCAGGAAAGGATACTGGAATAGGTACTTGTGAATCTTTTAATAGTTGTTTAGTCTTTGTGTTGATGAGATGCTCCAATTTTCTATTTGTATTTTTAAGTGAAATGTTATTTGTAGAATTCATTCCGTCTGTTGGTTATAGCAATAATAGATTGTAATTCATCACTCGAAATGAGATTCGATAACTAACCCCAATTGAAATCCACTTTGTATTTCAATTTCTTAATTTCTTGATTTAGATTCCTTTAACATTATCCAAAAAGTTGATGTTTGTCTTCTTAAAGAATTCTTTATATTTATGATCATAAAAATGTTTTATTTGAAGACTATGAGATACTACTTTGTGTTGAATACAGTTTTTGAGAAAAGGGATTAAACAGTTTTTTTGTTATATTTCTAATTTCAATTTAAAAAGAAGGCTTACCTTTCGATAAATAGAGATATTATATTTATTACGTAATAGTGTAAAGAAACCCATTAATATTAGATAGAGAACTTCATGAAAAAAGGGTTTGATAAAAATATTTAATTATGTAATTAAAATATTTAATTACTACATATTTTGCAGTAACGAACTGCATTTTCAAGTGAATAATATTAAAATAATACAAGAAGATACTATATCAAATTTTAAAACAATTAACTACAATTCTTAAGAAACAATATAATAAGGTGAAACTGCAAATGAATAATAACAAAAATCTATTATGAACTTAAATTAAAAGATAACAAAAGCTTTAAACTGTACAGAACAATGAAAGTAAGATGGCCATCAATTTTTTGCTCCCCCTAAAATGGAATTTTTCAACCGTTAATCAATGAAAAATGCATTTTCATTAGAAATTACTGAATTTAATGAAAAACAAAAATTATTTGTAACAAAAAATTTTTTACAAAGTTTTTTTTTTCTGAAATACGCAAATTGTTAAATGAAAATGCAATAAGATATCATTTTCTTTCTGTTTCCATTACTTAAAACATTTTCAACAAATAAACAAATCTTTGTTTTCTTTGATAAGTCCAACACAATCTTCATGAACATAAATCCCACAAATTTTATCTCATATCTTTCACTTTATCTTCACAACAAATAGCATAGTAGCAACTCTCAGTCTTCTTTGATGAAGTCTTTTCGGGAACAACCTTTCCTATGTTGTTGGTAGGTGGCTTGTCTTTCTTCTTGTTCTTTTTATTGTTCTTTATTGAAATAAACTTTATTTCAATATTATAGCACGACGGTTGATAGCAGGTTTCGTAACCAGGGTAGTCTTCCTTTTCCGTTTGGATGTAGGCAGCAATTGATCAAAAGACCTTTGATTAGACGAATTTTCGCATGCTTCTGGGTCAAAGTCATCTTATGGAATTGAAAGTTGATAAAAGTATTCAGAATTATTTAAATCGGAAGAGGAACTGCTGCGACGTCTAAGATGTCTACGGCTATGGTTGCCGGTGGCCATATTAACTAATAGGCTGATTTTTCAAAACCTTCTAAAACTTAGACTATGGGTTAAAGTAATTTAAATTTTGATATCTTTACTAGAATTAGCATTGAAAACTCAACATTAAGAAACCAAACAATAGAAGTAATCTTTTAAAACAACATGATAGCAAATGCGAAATTAGCGGATTGAAATAAGAAACGAGTTCTCCAAACAACATGACCTCCAAAAAATGACCTCAATAACGATCCATTTGCTTTCTTACAGTGACAATTGTTCAGACCCCTCTACAGAAAAGTCAGAAGACCATTGTAACGCTATCTGTCGTTCTCCGTGTGAACTACTCTCTGTGAAGTCAATTGGCGATATTACCACTCTAGCCATATTCCATCAGGCACCTTATTTTATCTGAAATCTGAAAGGGTCAATGATATATTTCAAAAACGAAAAACAAAACAGAAATGAATAAGTGAAAGCTTGTAAAACTGAAAAACATTTTAAAGTTAAGGCATTTCACACGTTGAAAATGTTTTTGCACGTAATAGGTTGAGTTTAATAATTACTGTGCAATATTGAAATTGTTTTGTAGTAATGATTTTTTTTCTACTAAAAGACTTATGATTAAAATTAGCACTTGCCCATTACAATAAATATTTTTTATTAATGTGGAAACGTTGGAAAATTTTGTAATTATACAAATAGAATAAAATAAAAAAAATATTAAATTACATTTCCAATTACCAAAAAAAAAACAAAAAAAAAACCAACAAACTCCTTGATGCCTTTGCCATTTTATTAAATTTCAATTCGGAATAGCTTTGAACATTTGGAATACCTAGAAAATTTATGTAAGAGGAATTTTCTTTATAAGCATAAAAAAAAGCAGCGAGAAGCGGGGAAGGAATCCTTCAGTACCATAATAATAAGGAAATCTTATTTCTAACAACGCACTAAGTAACAGGTTTGATAAAGTTTTTTTTTTTCTGAAATTCTGGCTCCAATCTTTAATAACCCACTCACCAATAAATTTCCGAAGTTTTACAACTTGGCTAATCACCTGGAATCCTGGCTCCATTTTTAAGTTTCATTTTCTGTTATATCGCTCTATGATTACATTTATGATCTGCAGTAATTTACGACAGCCATAATGTACACGACGGGCGCACTTAACGGTACGCATTTACAGACGTCCTACAGAAACTTTATGTTTACAATTAAAATAGTTGGCGAAAAGAAAAAAGTTCCAAAGTTATCCGGAACTTGCAATTGGTCATCAGGCTATATCGTGTTTTATGGCCATGTCAACATGCCTTTCTCATTAAATATGTCTCCCCTTGCTCTCATCTAATGATTTATTCAAAGTCATTAATTGTTGCTAACTCATATGCATGTAAATCGACGATAATTACCCTTGTCTGGTTGCAGTCTTTCTCCTCTGATAAGAATGCAATTACGCATAGAACGGCGATAGATTGTCAGTAGCTCCTATGATTTGTGAATGTTAATTAGCTTGACACATAAGCATTTCTTGAATACTACGAATTTTCTTTGATGCCAATAGAATTTGCATGCGAAAATTGAAGAACTATAAAAAAAATATACCCTTGCTAAATAACCTTGTCAATACAAGTGGAGGGATTATGAAATTGATTCTGCTGATGATTAAACAATGTTGAAGGGTACTTAATCATCTCACGGGTACTTAATTGATAATATCTTCTTGGCACGCAAGCTTTTAATATTCTTGGGATTAAGATTTCAAACATTTTTAAGATAACCCACAGTGTGGAGATATTACGTATTTCAATGAAAGACTTTTATTGCTATGAAATGGATGGATTAATATCTTAAATAATAAATTTCTTTCTTTACCGCAATTTACATATAAGAATGTTCGTTTCATTTTAATTACTGTACAGATAAAAGCTCTATTATCTTTTTAAATTTTCCAGTTCCCTCGAATCGAAAATAACATTTTACAAGAATGTCTTGATTTTGAAATTGTCTTTCTTTTTCAAAGTTTCATTTTTTTTTATCTCAAATTTATATGCACAAAGTGAAACAATCCTTAGTTTTTAGTATTAAAAGGATTAAGGAAAAAGAGGTTATCCCATTGTCCAAAGGGAGCACTGAGAAAGAATGAGGATCTTAGCCTCAATTTAAAACTTGAAATTAGCGATTCATTCATGTGCAGAATTCTGTTTTTAATCAAAATTCAGAAGTTTTATAAAGCTGTTTGGAATCCAATTAGTTTCCCGAGAAATTTAGCGAAGAACTAATATAATTCTCAACTTTGCTGTTTAATCTTTAGCATCTGCCTTCCTGCCCTGTAATTTCCCAAGTCACGAATTCAAATCTCAAACCTGATAATAGATAGAATTTGTGAGGAACTTGACCTTTGATGACTTCTGTAGATAACAGCATTCCCTGAAAATAATCGGCGTGGTCTATGTGCTCTTAAATTGGTTCACAGTCTTTCTACTGCCTATCTTGCAACACAAAATTTTTATTGAATCACCTGAAGTTCACAGACTTTCTTATTAACCTTAAAGTTCTATTATTCTTGTTTACGCTAATAATACCTTACTTTCGGTGACTTTGTTGACTTTTCATTAAAGTT
>JAFIDM010012231.1:74490344-74521974 GCA_023159025.1 Thereuonema tuberculata
TCAATCTACCAATACTGACCCCAAAATCCTCCTTAATAGGGTAGATTCTTTATAAATGGTCCCTCCAGGGTAGCATGCTCAGTTCTCAGTATACGATGGAAAGCATACTCATTGTATGCTTTATGTAACTAGTTATATAATTTAAATCATTGGAAGAAATATTGACAATTTACATGCTTTCAAAGATATTCATGTCTTTAAGCGCTGTACTCAAAGCAATCTTATTAAGGCAGCCCTCGTTTTACGACGGTTCAATTTACGACAGTTCAGATTTAAGCCGGTTTAGAATTTAGGCCAAAAGGAGGAAAAATATGTTTTAAAAAAATGAAAGAAATGAGAAAAACGAAAAATTAAATGAGCGAAAATGCAGGCGTAAGCGGTGATCGCAATCAACTTTAACAGCTGTACTTAGGCTCCTCCCATTCGATCCACGTGGCTCCTTCCCTCCTCCCTTTTGTTTCTCTCATTCATCCCCGTTCATTGCCTGTGAATGCTGTGATAAACACTTTTTACAATTATTAGTGATAAAAGTTCTTAAAAATAAACTTGCCCATGTCTTGTAAAAGAATTGTAATCTGACACACTTTACACTGTAGGAAAGAAAAAATTACGTAATTATTTATTATTTTACGCTAATTCATAGGTCATTAATTAATTAATTTTAGTCGTAACATTGTTTAAATAAATAAAAACAATATATATTAGAATATGTGGAACCAATCCCTCAGTTTACATTATATAATTGGTTTGTTTTACGTGGAGTCGATTTACGACGTCACTGTAGGAACGAAACACCGGCGTAAAAAGAAGGCTGCCTGTATTTAAGAGTAAATTTTTTTTCATTGGGGTTGTTTTCATTTCCTATTGAATTCTCTAAATATTGTGAAACAATTGAAAAGTAAAGTAAATGATTTGTTGATGCTCTTTATCTCATTAAATATAAAGATTTGTTGAATTTTCTAAATCACAACAACTCTTATTTAATAAATGAAATAAATAAATAAGTGAGGCCAATTAACACTTGGACTATCCATCTCCATTGAACTTCACAGCAAGGCAGCATTTCAAGCATCTTATCGAAGCACTGAATCAGAAATAAATATCGCCATTTATTTCCCAACCCTTGATTTAGGTCAGAGATCAGATTTAATTTACCATTTAATTCAACAACTCAAATTTCTTGTAATCCATTAATTTAACACGAGCAATTTGTTGATCATAAAGGATATACTGTGGTTTAGTGGTTGCGCGTTGATACATGTGGTTTCGACAATAATATTTACGAATACAAAAAAAAAATACGAAAATTAATTTTGTAAAGACAATTCCACATTTACTGAATTCGAATGAATTTACTTTTTTGTGAAAACGTTGTAGATTTCCAACTCCATTGATTACTCATTTGGCTTTTTTTTTCAGATTCTTAAAACGAGAACTATGTGACTTTTCTAAAATGTCAAAATAGTAAATTTTCAAATATCTTCAATTTTTCAGTATTTTTTTCTTTACGAGTCTATGACAATTAATTTCTACATACTTCTACAAATTCGACCTTGAATACTATATATAGCTGGTAAATAAAAGTTAAACCAAATGCTGTGATACATTGCAATTCTTAAGTCTAATTTTGCACATATCAAAGAGGCACTTCCGCTTGGCTGCTGTCAAGTGTACAGTTTACCATAAATACCAAAAAACAAATCGTAAACTGAGCACCCCACTGAGCCCGGCTCAGTTAATTAAAATAAAAACGCTTAAATACCAAAAAAAAAAAAGGAAAAGAAAAACAGTTTTTAAATGTTGGAAAAGTGATTGACAGGGAGCAAATTTTTTTGAAAAATAAGGCAATTTTATTAGGCTTACAAGGCTCATAAAGATTAATAAGTAGCACTTAGTTTTATCAAAATCAAAAACAGTGACCCATCGATCATTTGTTAGTTTTTTATGGAAAAAAAATCAGCTAATTAGTAACAATGTAAGACTAGGTCAAGGACAGCTGAGAAATAAAAAATAGAAGGAAGTGGAAGATGAAGTCTGTAACTATTTCTGAAACATACTCATAATTAGATTTGCTTAAAAAATAAGGTAGGTTTCCCAAATAAGGCCCATCCTTCGTTTTATTAATAGAACGTTGACAATTTACCAAGATTAGCTTTGTTTCAGACAGGTCCTGGCTTCTAGCGGCTACACCAAAAATTTGGTCCGTTGAAGTGGATAATTTCACCATGTTTGTTTCAGTTGAATAGTAAAAGTCGCCCGAAGCTTTTGTCGTTACTATTTCAACTTAATTTGATAAATCGTCCTAATATACATAAACATGTTTTATGTCATTTTAAAGTGTGTAATGAGTAGAAAAAGATACTGTATTTGATATTTTCCAGTTGACGTGCATTTAAATACTTTTTAGTAAAACAATGCATGAAAGTATGGGTTAACAGGGGGCTCCAAATAAGGTCCTCCATTCTATAACATAAAGTAATTATATATAATGAGAAAAAATATAACAAAAATCATCAAAGCTAGTTTCAAATTCACAATTTTATAAATTAATTACTAATTAAATATTAATTTGTAGCTTAATATTTAGTCAGAACTAAATGTTGGAAATTGGCTGTTTTCACTGCCAAGCTCTTATCCCTGTGGGCGAGTTTGCCTGTGACTAGTAGTGGGCCTTATTTGGAACAGGTGCTCCTAATAAGGCCCTTCAGTTATATTTTCAAAACTGTGTTATTACAGCAAGAATTTCAAATGCCACTAATTCTAAATTCACTTTTTCATAACAGCACACCTTAAACTACCTTTCAAGACAGTTTTCAGAATTTTCACTCTTGCAGTAGAAATGTAAAATATCTTTAAACGTTAGGTGGGCCTTATTTGGGCAACCTACCTTATTTAAAAAGAATCATGTACTTTTTTCAGTCGTTGCTGTCGCTAAATTGTGGCTTGATGAGAAAATTTCTCTTAAAGGAAGGCTACGGCATGTGTTAGATTCTTTTATTACATTCGTTTTATCCACTATAAGAGCTGAAATAAAGTAAATAAATAATTTTTAAATAATACTCAATAAATATCTAAGTAACTAATATGAATAATAATGTTTAAATTAAAAGCAGATTTTTTTCTTTATTTATTGCTATTTCTAATTCTGATTGGTTGAATGGAAAATATATCTTTAAAAGGCAATTTACTTTATTTTATCTTCTACAAGAGATAAGCGAGCTTAGATTATGTTATAAATAGAATTTGCTAAAATAATTACGAAAAGAACAAGAAGAAGAAAAACTCAATCAGAGTTCGAACCAAAACTAAATTTTCAGTAAAATTTTATTTTAAATAGGTTTAGCCAAGCATTATGAATAAGAATTAGATTAAATTAATATTCCCGTTGTATTCCGGGAAGAAAATTAGCATTAAGGAGGGAGAAGGTGGAAGATGTGAGTCCAGTCCGAAGTTTGACCATCGTACTTTCGACTATTTTCGAAGATTACACCTGAAAGTTGTGTCCTTTCTTGCACACTTTTTCTTTCTTGTTTTTAATAGGAAATCTCAATTTTCCTATTTGCTTGCCGAATCGGTAATGCAGTTGCTGAGATAAGACTTAATTACTGTATTTTTGTAAACTAAAAGAACTATTTTTAATAAGTCTAATCGTGTCGTTTTTATAATGCAGAAGTTCGTATATATTCAAACCTTATAGTATGTATTGATACTATTTTTTCTAACTTTCTCCATTACCTTTTTTGCAATAGATTTGCTTTAGTTTCGAGTTCATATAAAAACACAAGTTTGGCAAAATAATAATAGATATTCGAATACGTTTTGAATATACGAAAATCGTAAATATCTGAAGCGAGTTTAGTATTTACTCAGTTACAACTTTATATTTTCCAGAACTTCGTTTTCTGATTTAAAAGGGTAAAAGTTCTTGGCTGGGAGAGGAAAGGGTGAAGAGACGATCACACAACAGAAGCTGCAGTTGTTCCTTCACCGCTCATGTGACATCACCTTCGTCTAATGAACTCAGAGAGCAGAAATCATGGCCGATACTAAACTTATCTTTTACGACTGCATGTGGAAGGGTATGCGAGAACGTTTCTGCTGTAAACACAGCATCTCCTTCGCAAACTGCCTTGATTTATATCTGATCGTTAACCTCTGCCCGACTGATTCACAGCGGGTGCGTAACAATATAACCGTCCTTTTTGATTTACACGTGGGACTTTCCAATTATTCCCTAAGAAATTATAACAAATCGACGTCGCTTTGCGGTTCAGTTGCCCAAGGATTCCAAATGAAGATGCCGTCATGTCGGCGCAGAAACATTTTCCACATTCTTTTATGGGTTCAAAAGTTCTGCACGAGGTTGAATTGCCTTTAATGTACTGCTGCTATTGCAGAAAACGAAAAGCCCAATTGGTATCAGCTGCGCTACACAGTTCCTGAGCTATATTTCACAGTAACTGAAGGTTTGGGGTCAAATCACGCTGTCTTTTGTCCCATTGAACACGTCGAAGGTAATAAAAGACCTGACCAAAAACTTTTCTTGAAGATTTTCTCTTTTTTATAGTAATATGATTTTTTTATAGCATCGATTGGTAAGTAATCAAGAAAATTGTTGCCAACTTTGAAATTTGTATTTAGTTTAAAGGTAAGTTGCTAATTAAAATATTAAAAACTATAAACATTTTTATAGTGTTTTGATATCTCATGTTTCCAAGATTTTTTATTTACTTCTATCGAAATCTTGTTAATAAGAGATTAAAGTGCCACCATAAAATGAACGAAAGTGATACTTACTAATCTTCTGTAGTATGAAAGATTTTCAATAGAAAGTAAGTTTATATGACTTCAACAACTTTGGAAGTAACTTAGAATGCTTCAACTGGTGAATAACAATTGCCACTTTTTCATAAAACCGGAGATTAACAATTTTATAATCATCACTACAAATTAAGTTTGGCCACAACCCTTTCTTCAACAAGATCTTCCGTATTACTAAAAGCGTTTTTGACATGTCAATACATAATATAATAATATGTGATGATATTTAATTAATGATTTGATATATTTCTCTTACATTTCTATTTTTTTAAGCAATGAAAACGATTTTCGCAATTAAAATCTATCTTTTCACATGATAAAAGAATTAATTACGATTAGGATTTTTGATTCATATTCCATAGAAACAGCAAATTTTAATAAATTGTCAAATATGCAACATACGTCAGAATTAAAAGATCACCTTTCTTGTTCATAAAAATAAAAACTAATTCCCTGAAATAAAAATTTTATTTCAGTTTAGTAGAATAATTGAAGTTAACTAGTCATTTTCTTTAGTAATTCCAACAATAACACTTAATTGCAGACACTGCATGAATAACTACATCTGAATCATACATAACTATTATTTTACTATTATTCTCTAATAACTGAAATTGCTTGTTATGTCCATTAAATTTGTCAATAAAATGCTTGTCTTCCTAAATTATTAAAAACTGAATGAATTATTCATAATCATCAGAAGAGTATCATAAGTTAAATAATGTTTTTATGTATAACTTAAATGTTATTGTCCATATGTTAAGTCATGTTTATTAGAACTTAGACAAAATGATTTGATATATGATCTTTTGATTTGATTACTTTTGATATGATTTCTTAGCAAACTAAATAGTTACTAAAATTCCAAAATTGTTAAAAAATAATTTTTTTTATTAGTTTTTTCTTTGCTTTAACAATATAATCAAACCTTATTTATATATATATTTTACTAATTTATTCTGTCATCAGCTGCTTTTTATCTAATTATATTTTTTTTTAATCTACAACATAATTCATTTAATTTAATTCTAATTAATTTATAAAATTATGAAGGAAAGTTTGCAGCTGATTTAAAATCAGTTGTTTGGGAACAGCAGTGTCAAACTGAAATAGGAACTGGAGCCACTAAATCTTTTAGGAGTATCAGTGTGAGGTGTATATTCACTTGCCTTGGAAACGCATTGGTTTTCAATTTTTTCTATATTTGTATGCTTATAAATCAGATAGGAATATATATAGATAAAAATAAATTTTTTTGAAATAAAGAAATAAGATTAAGTTATTTCTTAAAATATGTCTGAATGCCATGCTTGTCATAATATTCTAAGATTTTTAAAATGAACTATAATCCATCTACTATTGTATGTTTCTTATTTTGTTGAATATTTTGCAATTAATTTTTAATCTCTTTACTGCACTAGGAAGTGTTGAGGACCGAGGGTTTGACACCTGAGATTTAAGTTATTTACGCGTAGTGGCAAATTGAAAAGCAACTTAGCTACCGTACATTCGAGGGCCGGGACCTTTTGGCATCTTAAGACTGTAACTCAATTTGATAATGAAAACAAAATACTCCTGGAAAAACCTAGAACCTTCTTTTCTTTAAAATGTTATTCTTGTTTTTGTTTTTTTGATTTTCAGTCGTGAAAACACTACAAACGAAAAGTCTATGTTTATTTTCAAATGCTTTTCTTCAGGAATTTTT
The DNA here is from genome assembly GCA_023159025.1 of Thereuonema tuberculata. Classification (NCBI taxonomy): domain Eukaryota; kingdom Metazoa; phylum Arthropoda; class Chilopoda; order Scutigeromorpha; family Scutigeridae; genus Thereuonema; species Thereuonema tuberculata. Next base: position 74,496,871 of record JAFIDM010012231.1, read on the forward strand.
GTCGCCTACTCGACAAGGACGAACTTGGAAAGATATAAATATAAATATAAAAATATAAAAATTACACCCGGAAACGTACCGGTACGTACTGAGTTTGAAGAAGATCCATCCAGCGGTTTAGAACTTATTAGAAGGGCGTATGCATAAGAATACACACAATCACAAACTGATTTACTTACATTGTAGTAGGCTAATAAAAAAAAGGATGCAAACTTCAAATGTTAATCATTTTTTATCAAATGATTACATAAATGAATTTTTAATGTATATAGTTGAATCTCTACTAGCCTGTAACGAAAAATGTTGTTGCATCATTACATTTGAGATCCGAATAAGATTAGATCACTGCGAACACTTAACCCATATCCTGTATCTTTATTCAAGGTAAAAATAAAAAAAATTAAAAGAAAAAAAGTCTGCAATAAATAAAAAAATAAAATAAACTAAACTTCTGTAACATTTTTGTTTTAATAATACAATCTTTTTTATTGTAATTTCTGTGAGTATTGTTTTAAAAATAACTTTTATTTGACTGTTTTGAAAATTAATAATCTTTCCGTCTGTTCAGCAGGTTATCTTTGAATCCGGGTGAAATTCACACTCAGAGTAGAAACGACTCTTGTTTCACGGTCTAAAGACGGTACTACATCACTAGGTAGGTTGAAAATTGTCACTTCAATTTTTCAATGGAGGATCTGTTCGTTGTTCGTTCATAGGAGTTACATTGAGTTTAATAAATAAGATTGGGATAAGGTTTCCAATGTCCCAAGACCAATGAGGACTAATTTGAGATGGATTGATTAATTCTTTCGCCCGCTTGGAAAAGAACCCGGTCCCGTTTTATATAAGCTTTCGTCAACCCCAGGACCAGTCTGGAGAAGAAAGAACTTAGAGAAAAAAATTCCCGACCATTGTCTGGAATCGAATCCGTCTCCTCCAGGCCGCAGTTTAATGGCTTACCACTGAGCTACAGAGTCATTAATAATACGATCCTGATATGATTTACTTATTAATATAATGTTGTAATTCTAAATATTGTTAAAACTAAATTCTGCTTCATAAATTTCTAACATTTTCAAAGGCGAATTAAAATAAAAATTATAACGACTTTCATTGAAAGACAATGACTTAGGCCAGCTGACAACACATTCCATGGTTGTCTTATTTCTATTCTGAATTATGATTAAGAAAGGGTTTATGGCTTTGATAACAATAAAGAAAGTAATATATCAAATAACGAAATCTATGTAACAAATGATATCTATTCCAAAAATTTGTAAGTTTAGAATTTATTAATAGCTACGAAAGCGGAAGCACTTAACTTCCGACCTTCCAATAAATGGCACTGGTCCGATTCAATCGTAGGTCAGTAAACAGCTCAGGTCAGTAGCGAACAAAAGCGAGGAAGATGACATATGGGAAGAAAATGTCAGTTCTGCATTGGATGTCGTCATAGCTGTTCTCGTTGCTTGTGACCCGATAAAAGGCCTTTTCTTTTCAACATCTGCTTCGAAAGCCAAATTGAAGATTGTACCAAAGGTGCTTGACATTATTCCCTGCGGGTTTTCTGATTTCCAGACATCATTCACCTTCTATAAGAGCCGCTATTCGTTGCTGAATGTTATATTGAGCTCAAGTCAATTTGAAGTACCATTAGTCAAAGAAAGACTGTAATCTATTACGTATTGCAACATGAAATGCATTTTGAATCTACCAGTTATTTTAATACTTCAGTGCATATTAAGTTTGTATCAGTTCTTTTTTTATGAATTTCGAAATCAGAAATGGAATGGATTATGTTGCAATAAATAGCAACAATCATTACTTTTAATAATAAAACAGTTTTCTAACATGGAATCAATTACAGAAGCTTAATCACTTTTCCGCGAGATAAAATTTTCATTTAATATAATTATAATATTAAATAGAGGAAATGATGAAAAAAAAATATTATTATATAAAATTTTTTATTAACTATACATATACCTACATATGTATATAGTTAAAAAATTTTTTACATAATAATATCTTTTTTTCATCATTTCCTCTATTTAATATTATATATACATATTATACATATATATATAAATATATAAGAAATATAAATATAAATTTTACATCTCTACAATTGACTTAGTAATTAATAATAACAATGGCAAATACGTATCAATAAACCTATTATCGGAGTACAATAATATCGGGTTTTAGGAAGCATTACATCACTATTCTACTCCCTTATTGATTTAAGAACATTTTTAAAGATTTAATCATCCAACCATCATCTACACGAACTTGAGCGTTAAGTTACTTATAGTATATTAGGCGTCGTAACACCTGAGACCAAATCTCAGAAAAAAAAAATTAGAACAAAAAAAAATTAAAATTCAATTGTAAGTCGAAATATATGTTTCCCGGCCATCCAGGATAGCTCAAAAACAACTATTCTACTAATTTGGAATTTTAGAGATAAGTGTAGACAGCTATAATGAACATCCCTATTGACGGTAAAATGTCTGACTAATAAACAAGGAGCCGCAGCCAAAACATTCAATTTAGGGAATGGACATTTTTTTTTGTAAAAAAGAGATGATTTTTTAAAAATTCCAGACGAGCATTCACATTATTTATTAAATACTGGTATATAAAAAATGTTAATGAACACATACATTTCTTTAATGAAATAAATCAGTTATCTATTACTTCTTTATTTTGTTTACGATTCATTTACATGAATCGAACTCTAGGGTAAAACTGGTCTTTATTTAAATTTTCAGTTTCCAGGATATTTTGTTCTACAGTAATTGTTAATATGGGGAACTTATATTAAGAGTTCAGTAGATCACAGCTTAGTAGATCTTAGCATTTAGTAATATATTTCATTTATACTATTCGAAATAATTGCAGCATCTTTACTTTGTTTTTGGGCTTTTGACTAAAAATATTACCCTCATCAATAATGAACAATTTTTGGATTTGAAAAAAAAAAATGATGAATCTATTGAAAACCTCGAAGGACTGTATTCTTTGTTTTCTATTTCTTTCACATTTTTGTTTCTACTTTATGTTTCACAAAAATGACTTCGAAAAAGAAGTTCAGGTCAGAATCAGGGAAGGTGCACAGAATATTGTGAATTTTTGATGTTCACTTAAGGCTCATCGCGAAACATTGCCTTGCCTAATAAAATATTTACTTAAAACATAATTTATTAGAACTTGTTTTTGTAGAAGAAATTTCCTTCTCAATTTTTTAATTGCAGGATTTCTTTATCAATTCGAATAAAAAAAGTAATAAATAAAGTATGTTTGAAATAATTACTTTTTTTTTATTACATAAATGCGTTTTCTTTTAGCATTGCATTCTTTCATAGCCTACTTTTCCAAGAAATTAAGGCTGATCAGCCGCCTCGACCTCATGTCTGAATGTCCTCTAATAACTTTTGAACTGCGGATCTGCTTGAAACTTAGTGTACACATTTAAGTTACGATAGATTGAAATCTTTTCCATGTAGGTTCTTGCCGAGAAATTAGACGAGAAGGCGAAAAATTTAACATAACAGAATTGGAATATATACAATAGATTTTTAGCCTATATCTATTAATAGATTATTGTTTTAAACAATGAATATTAATCCTCTTTTATTTTGAGTACTTAAGGCGGATTGAAGTAATTTTTAAAGGTTTTTTTTATTTAATTTGAAATATTCAGCAAATAACTAGAATTGAAATTAAACATAGCCTTCGTTTTTGTCGTTTAATAGACTTTAAAATAAAAATAAGCAAATAAAAGTTTTTTAAGAAATCGTATTTTATTGAAAGTAGCCTTTACTTTCTTCGAACCTCTTTTTTTTTTTTTTTATAAAAAGAAGATTTGGCAAAATTTTTGCTTTAGTGACGTTTCATTCTAATTATAATGAAATTTTGCAAAATTTTCTACGTACAGCAATGTATGCAAATGACTACGGGACATACGGAAGATTGAAATATAAATGACGGAACAGTATGTTTTATTAGATTCATGTAGCCTACCTGTTTGAAAAATGGGTAAAACCTATCGAAACATTAAATTTAAGTAAAACCTTAACGGAATATTTTAAATTCAAAGAAGTTGTTATCATCGGATTTCTTTCAAGGTTCTGAGTGTATTTGCTTCGTAAATGTTGTTTGAGAAAGTCAAGTAAGAGAAAAACTTTAGCGACAATGGACGGTGGATTAGGTCTATAACTTAACCAAAAACAGAACTACATCTTAAAACTAGAAGAAGACATCATGGCAACAGGATTTATTATTGTGTGTGACCAAATAAATTCGCCGCTTTGATTTCCTATTTTTATTAGTTTCCCCGTCTGTTCTCTTTACCAAGCGCACCCTAGCGGAAGAACAAAGAACGAATCAAAGGCAGTCAACCTTACCCACTTAACGTTGAATCATTCAGATCCGGGCTCCTCTATTTGTGAATGAACCTCTTCACCGTTCGCCCAACTGTCAACGTAAATTCCCAATTTTCATAAACTCCAAAACCCGTAACGGATGAATATTTATGAAAGAGTCTGGCTGACCGCTTTTATTCGTGGTCAAAGATATCTCATGGGTCATTTATCGGTTTCTTTCTCTTATATTCATCTATCAATCCAAACAACTATGTCATTGCATTACCTTTGCTTGATTGACTCGAATCTTTTCAGTACGGAAAAAAAAGGTCGCTAGAATGTCTACGAAAATACATTTAGGGGTCACTTGTTTCAATCTGAAAATTATTGTGTGGTAAATCAAGTTTATGCTTCGCAGTAAAAACCAACTGTGTTAGTATGAGAGTAATCAAGCAAACTTGAACTATTCTTCTCATTCCTATCTATTTCAGTTTTAGAATAAGTCTTATGAATCTCAAATATACCTTTGATTTCAAATGTTTTTTGTCATTTTAGTCAATACTGTTCCAGCAGTTTTTGTAGAAAAAAAAATCCTCGAAAAAAAAGACAGCTTTATTGTAAAAATACAAATAAATAAATCTCTTTTAGATGAGAAACGATGCTGCTCTGACATAAAAATTTCAGTTATGGACTTCAATGCTTTAAAATTCTGGATTTAAGAATATTAAGCATTCTAGTTAAATAGTAAGACAGTAAAAATTCCAACCCCTCTTAATAATGAGAAGGTAAAAAACTGGTTTCATAGGGTATACGAAACCGAAGCGATCTGGTACGTATTTAATTTTTGGCTACTTCCTCTGAAACAGTCAAGTGACCACAGAATAGAACTAGTATTTAGATTTTCCCCCCATCCTTCCACCCATCCACTCTAAAAGTCATACGAGTTCCATTAATGTATGACACATGTCTGTTCAACTTGTAGTATGGAGTGTACAGATGGTGAGAGGACGGACGAATAGAATGAACGTAAGAGCGTCCCTTCTTGTACAAGTTCGCTATATTTAAAAATTAAATATCTTATTTTAAGAAGTTTCAAAATTTTAAAGAAATGCAAGTATTATCTAATACGTATTGGGTCATCTTGACCATTTGTTAGATATCTTGACCTAAGAAGACGCGTATGAAATTTAGAAACCATCTCTGTATAAGTGTCTCAAAAACGGTTTCTTAATGCAATATTTGGCGGAAATATATTGTTTAAATTTAAAAAAGAAATTATTTATGCTTAATTATAAGATTATGTAAGAAGTTATTAAGAATATTTCAGCAAAAATATTCCTAAAAAGGAGTTTCCAAACTTTTTAATTTTTTTTTTCCACAAAGTGCTGAAAAAAAGTTATATTGCATAGACAGCTCAACATTAGTATCTACAAAAATAACAATAATACCAAAGCATTACTTCAATCAAGATATTTAAAGAGGAATTAAAAATTGTCTTCGACTGGTGCAGCCGTATATGGAGATGCCCTAGGCTCTGAAGAGTAAACTAATTACAGTGCAGGGAATTGACGTTAATAAAGCCACTCAAGTTTTCTTTGTAGCTGAGATTGTCCTGAAAAACAAGGCTTCTTCGCCATTCAGAGTGAAGAATTAGCAGGATAATAGCTTTTATTTACTATTTGACGGTCATCTGAGCAATTACCATAGAGGCATTGACAATCGGTTTCATGTAGGCATATTGAAAGCCAACTCCGTATCGATTCTGTACTAGTAATTAAAGCACACCATGGAATCACGAACACAAAGAGCTCACTTCAGAAAAGCCATTTAATTGAAAATCCTGAATTAGGAACGAGGAATGGGCCTCACACACATAGAGCGCTGGAGGGGAGGTGCTAAGCTAGATGAAGCTGATTACAGAAGCACGTTTTCCAGGAAACCTAACCTTAAGGCTTGTTAAAGGAAACCTGTAATGTCGGAAATTAAATTCGTAATAAAATACCCACCCCTATCCCTATCTCTCCTCCACTCCCAAAACGCGTCTCAATTGTGATCGCTTCCGATTTACGTTTTGTCGTAAATCGGAAATAAAACTTTGTGACGCGATTGAAATATGAGAAAACGAATGGGCATTTTCTTAATTAGAATTTCAGTTTTAACTTCAGTCTCTTATCCTTTACTTTGATTTCCTGATTTTAAATTTGTTTACTGAAAGTTGTTGATTAAAAGTTGTTAAAAGTTGTTGATGAAAGTTGTTGAATCATTGACATACAATTTGTTGGTTAATTTATAAGGTAAATAATTTCTTTAACTTTCTCCTCTGTCTTCTGTATCGTTTGGAAAGTAAAGCTCATCAAATCAGTTGTGTGTGTGTGTAATTGTTTGTCCCTGATAACTTCTGAACCGTTGGATAAAACTTTCTTGAAACAATCTAACTCATGTTTGGATTCTTTAAAAGTGACAAAATTTTCTTCGAACAGCAATGATTTTACTTGATTTGAAATGATTTAAGTTTTTAAGTATATAATACAGATTGAATTTTATTCGTTTCAGAGAAAATGGATTTATTTAATGTTTGTATTTAGACGGATATTTTAATTTAGAAATAAATGTAGACTTTTTGTGGTAAATTGTTGTTTCCTCGAAGAAAGAAAAAAAGGGAAAAAAAAGTTTACTGATAATATTTTAAGGAAAGCAGTTCTTTCAGAAAATTCATGGTTTTTTTATATTATATTTGATGTAGTCGCTAATATTCCGAAGATAAAGACGAAATTTTACCACATAATAATAAGCCGTCAATATAAATACAGATTACTAAATTTAATATAATAACATATAAAGAAAATAAATTACGTTATTGTCGTCTGCAGATCTGGGCCATATTGTCAGCTAGTATTTTTTAATCCACAGCCAAATACAAGAATGTATCGTAATTTAATTTTGGTTTTCCGCGAGATTGAGAAGTATGTATATTCTAATACTGGGATCTTCGGAAGATTGGGGTAAATTTGGGAACACAAAACAAAGATACACCGTAATAAACAGAAATACTTGCCAAATGCTCTAACATAGCCGAATAATCTATAATATTGATGTTGAATTTATCTTAAAGGGTCTATGACTATTATACACCGTTGTGGCAACAGTAGAGCCTGTTGCCACGGTCCACAAAATTGTTCAGAACATTATACGCTGCTATCCTTACAAAATTTCTCACGTTCAGCAACTGCTGCCTCCTGATTCGCGTCAATAACAGACCTTCGCTGTACAGTTCATAGCTTGGATCAAGGTTGACCCGGAATGGCCCTGGAACATTATTTGGACGGACGAGGCATATTTTCATCTGCATGGTGCAGTTCACACTCATAATTGTCGCATTCGGGCTAGAGAATATCCGAATGCATGTCTGGAAATTTCTTTGCATTCCCCAAAAGTGAAGTTTGGTGTGCATTTACGTCAACATTCATTGTTGGACCGTTTTTCTTCGAAGAGCGTGGGCGCACAGGTCCTACTCCACGTTCCGTTACTGGCGAAGGTATACTAACCACTTCAGTGCCTCCAGTACTCCAATAACGTTAGTATCCAACAACATTCACAGGGACATCTTGCTTTCAACAGTTGAACATGCGATTCTGCTATTTCAGATGGTAGCAGATAATGGTGATCAACATATTGAACATGTTGTGACTATAAGATATCAGCGCTGTACTGCATTGTCATGGTCAGCATATACGCCTACAAATGCCCCGTGATTGTGATTTTTGAAACTAATTTGTTATTTTCAATGAATGTCCTTCCCATGGCATCATTATCACGTATTGGAAATTTGGCGCCATTCCGATAAGCAGTTTTTGCTGTAGAGTGTGTGGAATAGGTGAATTTAATTTAATTTAATTTAATTTAATTTAATTTAATTTAATTCTTTTAATTAAAGACAACCCTGTATCATACTTATGACCAGGTAGGTGTTTTATTTTTAGTTTATGATTCTCCAGATGAGTGGTGGAATTCAAAACATATAACAACCGATTCGCTGTTCTAACTACTATTACATTTGTAAAGAAGAAAAATACCTATAAAAGTTTGAAAAACTTCATTTATTTTCTTTTTATGCATTTTACAAAGGAACAAAAACATTATAAATAATTATTTTTTTTTCTTTATATATAACAAAATTTTGATCTTATATACTTTCATATTGTTTCCATATTGTCAGCAGAAAGATTGCAGTCGTCGTTCTTTTTTACCCTGGTATCAGGATCGACATGTTATTAAACATGATTATCAATAAACTGCTCTCATTAAACAGGAAAATTCACGAAAAAAACAGGAAAATATAATGTTTGGCTACTGACAATCGCTGACTTTTTCGGGTTTTATGTGAGAGGATGTCAATCTTATTAACGTTAATGCTATGCTGGAATGCACACGTGTGTCATGAATGTCATTGAGGCATCATTTTTTATCCAAAAATTAATTTCTAATGATTAATAATGTAACAATAACTCAGAAAAAAATTATTTTTTTATATTTTTTTTCCTAAACAAATGTTTTAAGTAATCCATATTATTAATAACCGGTCTGAACCGACAAGATTTTAGGAAACGGTTCTTCCGAATCGGTATGAATACCACCACTCACTGCTCCCGATGATTACAGTGCAATAGTTCATTCCAGAAATACTGGATACTTCCTCTAGTAATATACAAAATCTTCCTCCGCAGGATTTAATAGTTCATCCATTTCCCATTTTGATGGTTGTAACAAGAATATTTCATACGGATTCCAGTTCTAAAAGTTGAATCTCAGCTTACTTGTTTGCTAATTAATCATCTAACTCATTTACATTCAGATAGTTTATTAAGAGTTTGTTTCCAGTTTCACAAAAGTTTTGGAGCTGATTTAGAAAAACCCATTGCTTTGATTGTAGTCTCTTTTACAATAAAGATATTATAGGCTAACAGTGATACAGGGCATCCTTTCTTTCTATTAGATCATTCTAACAATGAGTTTTAATTAAAACTATGGCAGTAATTGAGGAGGTGGCGTACAAAAAGCATTTGGTCCAAAAAAAAAAATTGAGTTATAGGTTTATTTTGTGTAAAGTTTATTCATTCACACATAGTGAACACATCCAATAATAGTGTCTAGGGTGCTCCTAGAAGGGAAAGGAACATAAACATATGGATGTTATTTTGTAGTTAATTATAAATCAGTTTTTCGCATATACTGAAAATTATGATCTGTGTGACAAAATGCTTTTTGTACACCACCTCCTCAATTACAATCTTCTGAGTGCTGCTATGAATAGTGATGGTTTTTCTAGGGTTTGTCTAATTATTTATTAATTAATTCAATTAATAATAAAAAAATAATCAATTCACCTTAAAAATCAATAATGAATCCAAACAACAGTATTGTAAAGTTCACAGATATCTTTTCTCTAGAAGCTTACTAAATTGTCCATTTTTCATAATGTTGTTTTTATTTAAGAAAACTAAAACCATTCAAATAACAAAATACAGTGAACTTCTTAAATCGAAATTGAGCACGATAACATTGGAAACAATAAAGTTTAAATGAGCAAGATCAATCAAAAACTCATTTCTTAAAGTAACCTTTTCTTAATTCGTAATCTACATATTACGAAAAAGTTTGGCACAAAATCATTCATGTATTTCAAACGGTTTCCCCGATTCAATGCGTTGAAGTATCATTGGAAAATAAAAATCCCATGGTTTGTTTCTTGACAATAACAGCAATGTCTGAATTGCAAATTTCAAATAGCCCGTATGTAGAAGAAAGTACATACTACATATTTGCCCTGCTATTCTCTAAGCTATTCTCTCTTCAGCATCTAAGCGACCCACTTCAAGATAACCCACTTCAAGATGCCGTAGGGCAGCAACATGCCCTCTTGTGAGATCTTCTTTACCTATCTCACAAAAGAATTATTTGAACTTGTTTCCCTGGAGACCTTACCAATGGTCCAGCATTCTTTTTACAGAAGAGTTGAGATTCAATTAACAAACTGATTCTCTTGTTCATCTACTGAGATCGGGAAGTCGAAATTGACAACGGGTCTCCAAAACTAAATTAACCAAATCCTTCATTCTGTAAATAATGGATGATATGAAATCTAACTTAGAGAAATTAATTTATCTTGTTTTTTAAAAAAAAATTAAACAAATATAAATCTTATATTTCTTATTACATGTTTCTCAGATGAATTTTCACCTATTCCATACGTCATTCTTTGCTTATATACACTGTCCGGCTACTTTATTAGGTACTGCTAGTAGCTTTTTGGACCTCTTTTCGCCCCTCAAAACAGTCATCGAGGCGTGTATTCCACAAGGTGCTAAAAACGTTGTGGAGGTATTGTGTACCATGCAGACATGAGTATGTCACGCAGTTCCTAAAGATTGATGGAGATATAGGTCTGGAGCGAGCAGCCCGTTCCAGGTCATTCCACAAATTTTCAATCGGACTGATATCCCCGGACAGAGAGGGCCGCTGCAGCAAGGAAAAGTCATCGTCATGCTCCTGAAACCATTCCGTAGTGATGCGGGCCTTGTGCACAGGCGCATTATCCCCCCCGATCTGCATGAGGATAAACTGTTAACAAGTACGGTTGCACTTGGTCAGATACGATGTTTAGATACCCTCTAGCATTTTGACGTGCCTCCAGAGGTATGAATGGACCCAAAGTGTGCCAGGAAAACATCCCCCACCCATGGCACTGCCCCACCGGCTTGAAGAGTTGTTATGAGACACAGCATTTGTGCGCACAGCAGGATGTACCTAATAAAGAGACCGGATAGTGTGTATTGATTGTAACAAAAATCTGAAACATCTGAAACGATACAAGTTCAATAATAAATAATTAAAAAAAAAGATGATTAGATAAATTTTATAGACTCTACAATGTTTGCTTTAATAAACTATGATGGCACGTTTTTCTTCAAAAATTAAGATTAAAAGAAAAGCGAGCTACTGCTAATAGTAATAGTTAGGGAATGTTGGTTCTTTATTGACATTCTTGTCTACCAAATGTCAATTTCTTAAATTAATTTTATTAATTAAATTAAAGTGGAAGACGAAAAGACAAAACAGCTTGACAGTTCTTTCAAGAGTGGTTGTAATAAATTATTTACCTCAATAATTAAAGAAGAAAAAATCTTAACATTATTTCACTGAGAAGTCAATTGGAAAGAAAAGGCAAGAGAGATGGAAAAGAAAAACATTGTGTCAAATTGATGTATCTTGGGGAATGAAATAAAAAAAAAATCTTTACAAATTACAAAAGTCATCTCTTGGAAGCGAGGGATTCCCATTATGAAGATTGGCTGTGTCACGCCAATATATTATCAGGAGAAAGAGTTCTGACAATATTCTGTCAAGCGGAGAAAGGCATCTACAGAATGAAATACACCAATCATCCACGCTAAGTTCAAAACGAAACAAAAAAGAAAGTCTTCTTTCTTTTTACTTAAAGTTAAACTTGTTGAATATATGTCTTTGGTTGTTTATTTGAATGTGACGATATAAACTTCTAACCATAGGCCAATTTAATTATCTTTTCAATGGATTTAAATTTTGATGATAAAACAATTTGTTTCATTCGACAAGGAATGATAACTAAATTTTACTAAATTTAAGATTTTGTATATTTCGGTAAAGGAGAAAATTTTGGAAGGGAATTAAACTTACATTTTTCTTTTAGAAAAACAGTTACAATCGGGTTCGTTTTACTAATTTTGTAAAATTCATGAATATCTCAACAACTAAAATGTGAAGCCTTCTGGATGTCTTAGAAATTAAATAATGAAATCTTAATAAATAATAAAAAAAGTAATCAAGCCCATAAAATTAGACTCTAATGCTCTAGCTTCAATTGAGGATGCTAACAAGAAAAAACGAGGAAGATGAATGTAAATTATAAATTATAATCTTTTATTACTAATTAAATGTATAAATTTTTTAAAGTTGTTCAGTAGGAAGCAATTAGGATTTGACTACAGGATGACTAACTAATATCATAATTTCCTTCTTTTTGCATATACGCATAATATCAAACACATGTCCTACAGATCTTTTTGATTTTTAACTCTCTCTCGATTTTTATGAACATAGTGTGTATGAGACGAAGAAAAGAACAGTGCAAAGACAAAAAAGTATCTTTGGCATCTAATAGAAAACCGATTTATTTCTTTTGACAATGAAGGGCTATTAATGGCGTTCCGGCAAGTCTTGTGGTCAAAACGGCGGCCTGCTACGTGGCTGATGTATCTAAACCTGCGTTCGAATCCTAGCGTGGGGCTTAGATGTTTCTTTTCTCTTCATTGTCTGCGTCTCTTTATTAAGGAGACTAAGTCTGATGTTATCTAATGGTGCCTCCAGGATTTAACATCTAGCGACATCAACATTTTCCCTCACCATGGATAATAATCCTCCACCTCCAGTGAGCCAAGACGGATCCGGAATAAGTACGAAGAAAAAGAAATAGAATAAAAGCTATTAGTACTTGGGAAACTTCTCTAATTTTGCTAACCATTCAACTAAGACAAATGTAAGCATCTATCCAATACATTTATAAAGAATTTTCAAAACTAACAATATTGTAATTTCAAAAAATCCTTATTTCTATATAATTTCTATTTGTTTTATGTTAGTTTCGTAAATTGACGCCTAGGAAACCTAGAGAACCTAGATTTGTAGTCTGAGAAATGTTTTGAGCTCGTCATCATTGCTATCTTAGTGCTTTCTTAATAATCAATAATATATACAACAATGTCCAACCATCTATGATGAGAACTCGTTCTAATAAAGAATATGCTGCATCGGATGTGGCGCAGGATAAAGTCACCCGCGTTCGGGGGTTAGGCAGAGGCCTTCGTTTGAGAAATGTACTACAGTCTCCAGCATTGTGGTGGTGGAGAAAGTGGCATCCCATCCTGTAGTATGGCTACCACAATACCCGGGCAACACCATCCAGCCCGAATGTTCGGAAGTGTTTCGTCTGTGTCAGAGCTGGCGACCACCAAGACTGGGAAACCACGCTAGAGCATCCGACGGTCACCGCAGATGAACCAGGATCTTATGCGCGGCTTCTACACTGTCACACAGATAGGGACTCATCTCACAGGATACAGACAGTCACTACACCACGCATTCACAACTCGTTAAATTTATGGATTTTTGATTATTTTTCAAAGCATAATTTAATCAGTTTATAATTGTTTCTACAGTACAGCTTTACTGTGAAGCTATGGATTTGCCTAATAAATCTTCAATTGCCTAACAAACTGCTTCCATGTTGTACCATTTTGATATACAGAGATAGTGCTCAATTCTTCTTGTTCGATTAAAAATAAGGCTTAAGGCTGACTCAAGCAACTGCAGGCGACTGCAAACCTTTTATTTTTTTATATATTTCTTTTTCCAATGCACCTAAAATTCTGAAAATTTAAAAATGAACCTGTGAAGCATCTGGGATTTCTATTTTCAAAATATTCTGCAATTAATTAAATTAAAACTCAAAAACAGCCAATTTTTTTGGGTGTTTTTGGGTTATTATTCGGTATTTCAACTCAAAAGAACCTAACGAAACCGAAATGATAAAAAAATTGTAAAGTAATATTTTGTATTTAAAATACTAATTATTAGGGCACCCGTCATTTTAAAAAAAATTAAAAATTGTGCTTTTTTAAAAATGTGTGAGATTAAATTATTTTTTTTAAATTAACTGTTGCACTAATAATAAATATTTTAAATACAAAACATTATTTTACAAATTGTTTATCATATGATTTTAGTCAAATTTTTTTTGAGCTGAAATTCCGAGTAGTACCTCAAAAAGAACAAATAAACAATTGACTGTTTTTGCGTATTAATTTAATTAATTGCAGATTTTTTTGAAAATTAAAAACAAGAAAATATAAATCTCAGATGCTTCACAAGTTCATATTTAAATTCAGAATTTTAGGTGCATTGGTAAAATAATTATATAAAAGAAATTATAGGTTTGCAGTCGCCTGCAGTTGCTTGAGTCAGGGGACCTTAAAAAATAAGACTAAAGAGTGAAAGGGCTTTTTTTTTTTTTTTAAGCCAATATATTTACAATTTTATTCATTTAATTAAATTTCTATTCCGTCTGTCGAGTATTAGTTTCAGAATACTGAAGTAGGACCCTGAAACAAAGCATCCTACAAATCGATCCATTTTCAATATAAGGTTTTGGCATCAGACTCCCCTCCCTCTTTTTTTTTTTTTTGCTTATATTTTATCTTTTATCTTTTTTATTTTTTGTATTTATCTTTTTGCTTATACGTACTAGGGGTATTTTATCTTTTTGCTTATACGTACTAGGGGTATCAAACTCTTTGTACAAATTTCAATGGGAGATAAGGAGCATCAAGCAAACCTTTCTCATCTATGAAAGTACTCCGCTGACTGCAATCTTCGGTGCTGCTGTCTGGCCATCAAGATCGCCCGATTTAGCTTACAGTATACTGAATTCTTCTCTGGCAACAAATAAGAACCTCATGACGACACTCCCACTGACTCACATAAAGACCTTGTCGCATGAATCGTTGTCACTGCTGCAAATCTTTCCAAATGTGATCAATGCTTCGATGATGCAGCTGAGTTGCTGTTGCCGGCCGCAAATTTGAGGACCTTCTTTAAAGTTTTGACATGTTGTTCACATTTGTTTCCAATCACTTAGATCTGTCTTGGTGTTCCATATCTTGCCGATTGCAGCGCCACTAGCATCAATGATATATATACCGTTGATGGTAGTGGCGCTGCAATCGGCAAGATATGGAACACCAAGACAAATCTAAGCGATTGGAATGAAATATATATATATACTGGCAAAACTCAAAGCCTCCTCATGCCGCTGATGACGTGAAGATAGATTGGACTTACCTAGTGTTAGAATTTTTGTATTGGCATTTTATTTTAACAAATATAAAAGTTATAAATTACATAGCGCTTTCGATAGCTTTTAGTTCATCTGTATGGGAGATTTTCATATGTCGATTTTCATCGTCACTATCTTCATCATCATCGCTAGATTCATTTTCCTTATTGACGATCATTTCATCTGAAATGTCTTGTTATTTGTCAGCGTTTATCCAGTCACGTATATCCTTTTCGTTGATTGTCTCAAACAATGGCAGTTTCATCACTAAATCCAAAAGCTCATCGCTAACTTCATTTGACTTTCCGTGGTGTTCTGTATTCATTTCGAATCTGTAGAATTGACTGAATGTCACACCGTACTTTTCAGATACACTGGACAATGTGACCAACCGAAACCATTTCCCGATTCCAGGTAGGGGGTCATACGACTGGACGAATGAAGATTAATTGCGACCAATATTCTACGAATATTTTCGTTTTCCTGAGTGTTTGTGAGATTAAGTTCAGAATTTTTTTCGGTAGTTTTAAAAATGGAAAATGACCCCCTCCCAAAAAAAAAAATCTTAAAAACATTTGATAGCTCGGTTAAAGCGGAAACTCGGATAATCGGGGTTTTACTGTAAATATATATTTACATGTACTATTGCTACCACCATGAGCTAATTATTATATTTAGGAGATTACATTATAACGTGACTATTTCTTTTTTCTTTTTTTTTTTAGAAAGAACATGCAGCAGATATATTTCTACTTTAAAGATAGATAGATTTCTAGCAAAAATGAAATCCCTAGATATTTTTTAAGTTCAAATTAAATTTCAGTTAGAAAAATAAGTTTTTGTGGAACTTAATAAAAATATAATAATATTTAAAAAAAATAAAATATGGCAAATGCTGTTACCTGTCTTCTGAAATCTAACGTTTTGAGAACTAAGAATGATTCTTTGTTTATTAGCTAAATTAAGAGATAAACTTATTTTATATATTACAAGGTTTAGTCATGTATTATGTTATAAATATTATTATATTATATTTTTTTCTTCTAAATTAGCAGTAGGTAGAAAAAAAATGTGATTTTTTTTTAAATTTTATATATTGTCATATTTATATAAATGTGTTTTTAATGTACAATATTTAAAAACATATATATAATTATAAATAAATTTTTTTTGAATATTTATCGATATTGTATTGTCTAATTTTTAATTATTATTTTAGCTTTTTTTTATTATTTTAATATTATATTAATATATTACAACACTATATTATATTATATTATATTATATTATATTATTTTAATTACTATTTTATTAAATTATATAACTTTTAATATACAGTTAAATCTACAATATTTCCCAATATTTTTTTAATATTTATAAAACAGATTTTTCACTTTATAAAAATTAATTATTAAAAATTAAAAGTTATTATCAAACTGAAAACTTAAAACACCGTTACATTTCAAAAAAAGCATTGTATGTTTGAACAAACCTTACAAAGACCTTCCTGGGACAAAGAATGAAATAGCAATAACAATGCCGTTATAAAGGAATGGCAATAATCAACAACTAAGCTAATAACATACCAATCAAATAAACACATTATTGAAGCTGATTATTATTATTAATAGTTATTCTCATAAATTAATGTTGAAATCAGAAATTGAAAACCAAACAAAACATCCATCCATTCTAAATCACGCTTAAAAAACAAAATATCATAAAAGAGTTGAAGTGAAACGCTTTCTGCTAGTTGGGAGATCCTAGAAAAAGCTTCAATTAAACCATCTATCACGCTCAGTATTTCGTGAAAGAAACAACCGAATGCTACACACACTATGAATTTTGTAATACTAATTTGCAATACAAAAAGCCATTTTTCTTTCTCTTTTGTTTTTATTTTATTGATGAAGAAAAACAAAAGAAATCATAAAAATCTTGCACCCTTTGTTTTTTTCTTTTATACTAGGCTTCATTCGATGTCACTGCACCAAAATGGTTCCATTTACTGTTTAACTCCGTCGGAGGGAGTGGACTTGAACATTTGGGGTGAAAAACGCCCGAAGACCCACCAGAAGCAGCTGCAGCTGCGAAGCAACCAGAGTGGAAGAACTCCATTCAACGCTGTTCAAAACCGTGAAAACGCAAGGATGCAGGCCATCAAACAAATTAATTGACCCAATCAATAAGCGACCCCACAAAACCAACAGACATAATAGGGACCTTTATATCTCTCCGCCTTCTCTATTTCCTCTCGCATTCACCTCTTTATTCTCATTCCTTCTACTTTTTCCTTCGACTCTTTCCACTCCAGAGCTGCTATTCTGTCTCGAACTACAAAATTACATCTCAAAAGCTTTACTTATTACGCATATCTCGATCAAAGGTGATTAGATACAGAAATAATTATGGAATAGGTCAAAATAAAATTTTTATCACAGATGTTTGAAAATTCCTCCGCGATTATGAAAAACAGCAAGTTCAGTGTCACATGGATTTTACGAAATCTTTATTGCAAATCTTGTTAGCACTTATCATTGTTTTGATGCAATATTATCTTTTGTTTACAAAAAAAAAAGTTACTGAAAGAATTTATAATTCTACTTTCCTTAAGATCATGGGTTTACATATTTTTCAATTGGGAAATAAAGCAAACGAATAGTCTTTTTACTAAATAAAAATTTTATATGTATACTGATCATATTTTGTTGTCATAAATAAATAACCGGTACACCTGATTAATTATTAAATATTTAAGACGCAGGGAGATACAATATCCACGACCTGGTTTCAACTTCAAAGAGAAGTTTTTTTTCAAGTCTTAAAAAAACTTAAAAAAAAAAACTTCTCTTTGAAGTTGAAACGAGGTCGTGGTTATTGTATCTCACTGCATATTAAATTTTTAATAATTAATGAGTTTATTTATTTATGACAGCACAGAACAATCTGTTTGTTTTTATTTTCTTATTTGTACAAACAATACAGATTTTTCATATTCTAAAAAAATTAATTAATTCCACCATTACTTACGTAAGACGCCTGAATCTAATTCATTTTAATTTTAAATCAACCCTACTGCTTTTCTATGGGAATTTTTGCGGCATTTTTTAAGCTTCTCGACAAGAACTCGCATGGAACAAAATTAAAATATGAAAGTTTAAGCGTCTCTTGACCTGAAATCAAGAAAACTTTCTACGAAGTTTCGAGAAAATGAAAAGACAGACACACATACAGACTGATTGTGTTGATGAGCCTCACTTTTATTGGAAAACGGATTAATGAAAACACCTCACTCGTTTACATTAAAAGAAAGAATAATATTTATAAAATACACAGTTATAAATTACTGTTAAGGAAGATTTCCTCTGATCATCACTGCATTTCGATTCTTAGGAGGAACATACTATTTTTTTTTTATGGGTTTAATATTTCTTTAGCCTCTTGGTTTATTTTGCCGCGACTACCTTAATGTAATGGACTGGATATTACTGAAAATATCTTTCAGGATGGCTCAAATACAGTGAAAGTGTAGCCTATAAACCCTCATTAAATACCAAGTGCATAACAACAATGAAAAACGAGCACTTTAATAAACACTAAAGAATTTTCTGAAAACATATATTATAATAAATTTATTTATTTATCTGTTATTTTAATTTGTACAGACCTATTGTAAATAAAAGGATATTCTCAAATAAAATTTTCCACTTTTGTTTTCGTAAAGTTCACGAAGTTACTAAGTTTAATTCGAGTGTTGTTTTGATGTAAGGCTACAAGTTTGTCCTTTACAAGCTTTCTCTGTTTATGGAACAAAGTGGTTGACTTTAATCCAACCTCAGGAATATAAAGCTGGTATCTTAGTTTTCTTGATAGAAGAGTCTAAGTCAGAGCTTTTCTACTTTCACACAGAATGTATCTCTTTAATGGAGGGGTGTAAGAGATGAAAACTTTTATTTCTGATGAAAACTTGGAATCGTGAAATCCGGTTAAAATGTTTTTGTTTTTTTTCTAAATAAATAAGATATTGCGTTTTCATCTCAGAGATGCTATATGTATTTAAGATATTGATTTTTTTTGTATATTTTTAACTACTTTATTTCCGTTTAACTGATACTGCATTGTTATATAATGGAAGGCAAAGTTATGAAAAACATGATAAACTATTTTTATTTGCTATTAAACTTGAAAAAATGTCCGAATTAAAAAGACGCCAGATGTTTAGTCAATTTCTTACCTTTAAGTACAGCGATTTTATTGTTACGGATGTTTCAAGCTGATCGTCACAAATATCCATTAATTTTCTCACAGAATAGTTTTACTAATAAAGAAAGCAAAAAACATAATCTGCTATTTGATTGTAACAAATAAGTTAAACAACTTGTAAAACTTATTTACTTGTAAAGTTACGCAAATATTTTGCATAACTTTAAAAAACATCTAAAATTCACCTACTAATTTTAATTGAAGAGAATGAGGACAAGCAAGAAACAGGAATGGTATTTTTTTTTGTAAAACCTTCCTTTTTTAAGGTATCGTTGTAGCGTATCTAAATTCTAATCTCAGATTAAGCTTATAAGTTTTTTTATTAGAATTAAAATTCTAATATTTATTAGAAATGTTACATTTCAAATATATATTTCCATAAAATGCACATTTATGTTTAATTTTACATCTGTATATGATGTTAAAAGTTCACGGTATTTAATAAAAACAATTCCTTTTATTCAATTTATTTATTCTATTCCTTTTTCTTTTTTCTGGAGTCGATCAATGTCTTATTGGGTTCCAGGTGTTTCCTTTGTATTTTTCATCATTTCCTTTAAAAAGTAAAAAGAGAAGAAGTAGAAAAGAAAAAGAAAAATACATCAAAACCGTAAAAACGTGTCGGTTTTGGTGTTGTGACAACTTCAAGTCTTCTGATAATCCATTCAATCGCTCCCTGAGGATCCACTTTTTCCAGTAGCAGCATGTTTTATTAAATTTCAGTTTAGAACCAAAGCAGTTGGCTTTCCTGGTTGAGAGCTTTAAGTCCCACCTCCCTAGGGAGACAGGAATCAGGAACAGGAACTCTCCAGGGAAGATAGAGAGGCTTTTCCATGATTCTTACAGCATAATAATCGTACTTTTCTCTGTATTTTTTTCTCTCTTAATATTAATTCCCATGCGTTGTTTTTTAAAATATGTTTAGAACATGGGTTGAGATATTTTTAGAACGATCCATTTTTACTTTTTAACCCTTATTATTTTACTTAAGTTTTAAAGTCACATTTTTTTGCATTTTTTTTTTATTCAAGAGATTTTGACCCCAAAATGTTACATCTGCATTCTTATATTTTTCACAATTCTTAAAGCACTGGAGGGAGTTTAAAATGAATAATAATAATAATAATAATAATAATAATAATAATAATAATAATAATAATAATAATAATAATAATAATGTCCCCTTCTCTCTCAAACAGACTACCTCCACCGACACAATCAGGTAGCATCGATCGTTCATCAACAACTAGCACACAAACATTCACTTATTAAGAGCACGGTCCCGTACTACAAGTACATACCACAAAGCTTATTAGAATCACCCTCATATAAACTATACTGGGACCGCCCCATTCACACAGACAAAACTATACATCACAACAGACCAGACATCACACTTGTTGATAAGGTCAACAAACAGACCTATCTAATTGATATTGCAGTGCCTATCAGCAAGAACATGCAGAAAACTCACGCAGACAAGATCAGTAAATACACTGATCTAGCACAAGAGCTCCAGAAGCAGTGGAGGCAGGATCGAGTACGTGTTGTACCCATCGTTCTGTCTGCCACTGGTCTGGTGCCTCACACATTGCACCACAGTCTCAGCACACTAGGACTTCACAAAATCACTTATGCACAACTGCAGAAGGCTGTGGTACTCAACACTACACGCATAGTTAGGAAATTTATGGACAGAAGCACACATCCCTAATCATTCTTGCACACATCTTTACACTTGGCAGTATGTGCTTTGGTCCTTGACCCGCCATATTGTTTTTGCTGGGGAAACCCAAGGTTTGAAACATACAAACATAATAATAATAATAATAATAATAATAATAATAATAATAATAATAATTAATTACCAAGTAACTTGATTTTATTTCTGAAATTTTATTTCATACTGGAACTCTTATCATAGTCATGCAAAACAATGAAAAATTCCAAAACTCGTTTATAAAGCACTAATAATTGAACGCACATGTGTTAATTTGTATAATATAATAGCAGAGCACTGAGCATAATATTCTGTTTGTCAAGATAGCCTTGGTATATTGGCCTTGAATATTTCCTTTTCTTTACGTCTTCATAAAACGCATCGAAGAAAAAGAGAGGTCAGAACAAAATTTTAATTCTCCACTACTACTTAATATTAACTAATAGTACAATGAGGACTAACCATAACTGAGGAATAACTTAAAAACAACCAAGAAAAATGAAATTTTACAGGTAGGTGTAGACTTTAAGAAGAAAGATATATAATATTTTAGTAAAAGTCGTAAGGATTTACTGGCCAAAACTTATCAATAAGGGAATAAACATCTCAACTTTCACTGAATACAGAAAACAATTTTTTAACAGCGTTTGTTGTTCCTCAGATGTAATACAGTTATATTATTTGGTTTGTAGAATTGTCGCTCAAGTCCAACAATTCTGATAAAAAAAAATTAATGCCTCTCAAAAAAGTAGAATGATTAAAAATTAAAGAATCACAATTAATTATTATTTTCTTCAGAAAAAGATTTCATTATCTAGATTTATGTGTAATAGGCTAATATTTCTTGAAATAATTATTTAGATATAATCTTATGTTATTACTATAAATGCTTTCTTACTTTGTTTAGAAATGGTCTTATTGATTGAGATGGACAGGGACTTTATTAATTCCAATAAAACAAAGAAAAAAATGAGTTATTAAAATAAGCATTATAATGAAAGTTTTCAGTTTGGCTTTAAATTATAAAAAAAAAATTCTAGTATATAATTTGAAAAAAGCTACCCTCATTGGCTAATAACCATTGCCCAATTGACAATCTACTATTCAATCAAATAACTTTTATATTGTTGAAAATTTGTATTATGAACAAGTCAATAAACGCTTTCAAATTTGTGTATTTCATCTTACCTTCCTGCTTATTAAAATAATGAAAACTTGTAAGAAAATAAACGAAACATATTTTAAAAATTTAGAAGAAAACTAATTTTTGGAACTGCTTTTGAAAATGAATAAATTTTCTTCAAGTAAAATATCAATAGAAATATGAGCTGTGCATAATTTATAAAGTAGCAACTCGGTTGGAAGACAAAAATAAAATCAATATTTGTGAAAAAAAAAAAAAACCCAGGGTTTCATCGAAAAAAAGAAGAGATGTAGTTCCTTATACTTGTTGAGGCATTTCTCCCAACAACCACATGTGCAATTTTCCGATTGACTGCTCGGCCATTGACGGCTCTCCACCTGGATCTCTTCATCCGTGTTGAGTTCTTGTCACCCAGAAACTTTTTTCATCGGACCAAACAAATGACAATCACTAACAACGATGTTGAAGCTGTAAAGAAGATGGGAAAGGATAGACTCTTCCAGCACAAGGATAAGATTTTCTTGTTAAAGGCAGTAGCAATTTGAAAAGCAGCATTGTAGTGCAACATGATCACATTTCCTATTGACAACTCGTATTATATCACTAGAAGCAGAACAAGGAAGTTCACTATTCCAAGACTCGGGAATGTTTAAGTCAGTGCCATCTGACGAATCCGTTCAGAAACTTACACATTTTCACTGAATGGTTACTAGTCTTCTTCGATATCTGATTGCTTTCATAGCAATCTTCAATTATCTTTCTATGAATAACTTTAAGTAGAAGAATGAAATAAAAGAAAGTAAAAATTTACGACGTATATAATTCGCACTTGACAAGCTTATCTAAATGTTACCCAAAAAGAGTTACATTTCTAAGAAGAATTATTAAGTAACTATTATTCATATATGAGCGACGAAGGCTTTTATGGCGCCGAAGGTGTAGGCTCCGATGCTTCAATGACCATCGCTACTAGATGATATTGAGTTTTAAGTCCAGTGCTCGCCCGGCTTAACCCTGGTTTCAATTTAGAAAACAATCGCTGACCTCCGCCAGGGATTGAAGCTGGCTCCTCCAGGGCACAGTCTAGAGCCTACCCCATTCACTATTGGGTCAACACAAGAATTATTATATTAACAATATTAGCTATATAAATATTTAGTAAAGTAGAATCTTATTATAACAAGAGTGTCATCCACTGCAACATAGTCAGTTTTTATAAGAGTGTGCATCTTATGTTTATGTTACTTACATTTTTGTTAATATGAGCTGTGCCCCGCGGTGTCACCCGCGTTAAATTCGGCCCTTCTTGGTAATGATCGGTTCTCGTCGTTTGGCGAAGTCTCTCGGTTGCCGCCACCGCACCCGTTGGTTGACGTTGATATTTACTGCTCCGCTCCTATTGGTCGTAGCGTGATATTATATAGTCAATAATCTTCCTCAGTAAACGGGCTATCTAACGTAAACAGAATTTTTTCAAATCGGACTGATAGTTCCTGAGAGTAGTGCCTTCAAATATACAAACTCTTCATCTTTATACGTTAGCATAAGATTAAGCTTCAGAAATCAATTCCAAGAAAATATATAAGGTTAAAAAAATATGTAATGTTACATTGGACTGATGAATTCATGTACAAAATAATATATCATAATTCTACGAAGTTCCTAATAAGTGACAACTGTTGTTTACTTGATATTACGTCTTACGAATAATAAAAGAAGAAACAAAAGCACACACACACAACACACAAAGGAATGTAGCTTCCTTCAATTCATCTTCAGGTTTATTCTAAAATTTATAGTTTTGCTTTAAATCTCTCATAATATTTAGTATAAAAACAATAAAAATGTAAACCATTTCCAACTTTGTCTTGCTGGAAACTATTTTTTTTTAATATTTTCAAAAATCGACAATTTTTTTTTTAATCCAATTTTGAAACTCTCTAGGGAAAATTAGACATCACACTTCTTTTAAGTTCATATTTTCTTCTAATCTTCTTCCTACTTTTTTGCATTTCAATAAATAGCATACAACATTTTCAAAAATATATTTAAAAAAAATATATTTATTTAAATAAATTTTCGGAAATTTTTCTTTTCTTCTTTTTCAAGTTATATCCAACAATAAATTAAATATCACACTTCTTTGTTTTAACTACTATTCTGTAGTTTCTTTTTCTTTTTCGTAATTTCTATTCTACAGTTAAAGAAACAGTAGGTGATGTGAATGAATGGATGAGGGCTAGCAGCGTTCTTCTTCGTTCTCAAGGGAGAATACAGTGATCGTTTCCCTTTTGTTTCCCATAGGATATTCGACGGCCAGAAATGAGGGTAAGATTCAAGGGAAATCAGAAGATCTCCTCTCTTGGTGATTCTCCCCACTTCGGACTTAAGTCTTAGCAGGGAATCGAACCCAGACTCATTTTTCCTGATCAAGATGGTTCGACTGGTCATCATTGAATTATTTAATCAATGAAAATGAAGGTTTAAAAAACTATATAATGTTATTTTTTAATACAACCTGAAAACAAAACTTAAACAGTTGGTTTTGTATCCTGTTACTAGATGCGTAAAGAATGTAAAGTATATAAGTATATTAATCTTCGTTAATTTTTCTTATATGTAATACTTCGTTCAAGTAATTTCTGAACTTCTTCAGGCTGTCTTCGAAAACTTAAAACAGTTA
>JAFIDM010012231.1:74521984-74550716 GCA_023159025.1 Thereuonema tuberculata
AAATCAATTTTTTATTTTTTTTATTTGAACAATATTATAATATTATTTTAACAAATAAGCCGATATTCAAATTACATATAGGCTGTTGTGGAAGTCATGGCTTCTAAAAAAATTAGCTTAGAACATATTTTTCACTCTTGTGTTTTTCTTGTGTGTTCAAAAATGTGAAATTTGTTTTACTTCCGGGAATATTTCACGGGTCGCAACTAATTATTATTATTATTATGTTATTATTATTATTATTATACCGTAAAAGATTCAAACCATGGGGTTCCCCAGCAAAGACAATATGGCGGTCAAGGACCATAGCACATATTGCCAAGTGTAGAAAAAAAAATTATGGAAGAAAGGTTAGGGATGTGTGGTTGTGTCCATAAATGTCCTAACTATGCGTGTTGTGTTGAGTACCACAGACTTCTGGAGTTGTTCATAAGTGTTTTTATGAAGTCCTAGTGTGCTGAGGCTGTGGTGCAATGTGTGAGGCACCAGACCAGTGGCGGACAGGACGATGTAATTATTATTATTATATCGAAAAAGTTTCAAACCATGGGATTCCCCAGCTAAGACAATACGGCAGTGAATTATTTTATTTCATTTTGTTGGCTTTTTGAAACTCATCTGAACATCAAAATGAACATGTCTAAAAAGCAATATTACTTGTTTCATTGTGAGTTCTTCTGTCTCCCCGACACATGTCATGACAGAAGAACTCTTATGGTCCTAAGTAGTTACTTTGCAGAATTTGGTTCTGACGGGTGAAAATTGTAGTAATGTTCACAAAAACAAACAGACATTCAATTTATTAATAGACACATAGATAGGTGTATCCCACTGGGGTCCACTATGGCTCATGGGGAGCGCTGGAGGTAAGGCTTCCAACCCTTCATTGACCCGAGACTGAGGAAATTGTCAGTCCAACTCTCGACTGCCCGTTTTATAAGTTGATAGTCGAAGTGAAAAATTTATGAAACACAATTAACGTATAATACGTGAAGCATGTGAAATTGAAATCTTAATATCGCATGCCTTATTTATAAAAATCATAGGAAAATCATTAGTTTTAACTTCTGTGTTTCTGTCGCTCGTTGATAATAAACATAATTAGATTTAACATCAACAAATTAATTTAATCAATGCTAATTTAGAATCAATTGGTGACTTACCTTGAAAGTCGATACAATATTGATAATCAATACGGAGTACAATATTAAAAAATATTCTAAAGAAAATTCTAAATATTCTATAACTTTTTATTACTATTTTTTATAGTCATAATGTGCATTTCCATAGATGGATGCAAAACGATATTTGTTTATTTTATTAACGTCTTCCAAATTATACATAAATCATGCAATTACTGCATCGTAGATATTCTGCCATTTGTAGAAGATGTTGTAATAAAAGTTCATGCCTGCGTTTTGTACTAACTACATTTTTCACAAAATTTTCAATTTTCGTTTCATTGCTATTGCATGAGTACAAGACTATTATTAATATTAGAAAAGAAATATAACCTGTTGCAATTAAATTTAAATATTCTAGTAAAATAAACTTAAATGTAATTGGTAACGATGTGAATAAAATAATTGCACATGTTTTTTGAATTGGCTGCTTCCTTACAGTCACTAGTCGGTAATAGCATATTTTTTTAAAAATGTTTTTTTCTTTGGTTTTTGCTGAAGAAATTTTAGCACAAGAAGTTCATTGGCTTCTCTTTCGGTTTCACCTTAGGTTTCCTTCGACATTTAACAGTCATTAAATATTTAGAAATACATAAAAGGAGAATCGAATGAGCGGACGTCTCTCTGAGTTTAATTTCGAACGAGGAGGCATCGAGGTGGAGGATAATAGTCTCAGGGGGTTGGAAAGAAAATCTGAGAGTCAGTATTCCATTACTGGGATAGGGTCGGAAGAAGGAGACGCAGGGAAGTGGAGACGCCATAGTGACAACACTGTCTTCTGATGGAGTAATTGGATCAATCCGACTAACGCCATATCCCGTAGGATTTGCGCGTGATTTCTCGTGGGAATCCATTTCTCTTTGGTATGAGTTATTCTCCAAGACTTAAGCTGCATCCAATTGCAAGTGATTGTGTGATTTACTTATTTACCTCATTCCGAGTAACCCCGCACACAAGATTTCAAAACAATATCCTTAATGTATAACACTGCTACTTCAGACTTCTTGGGTTTGAATATTGTTGGGATTTTATTTTCAAAATAAACGAAGATTCTTTGAAAGTCTAAAGAATGTTTTTAAAAAGTCGTTACAGTCCATCGATGATCTACACTAATGTCTTTCTCTCATTAGGCATTTCGCTAAAAAGAAATGAAATATCGAAAACAACACGAGTTACGGAATAACCGAAAAGCTTACAAACAAATAAACATACAGAAATATACTAAAAATAAAGGGGATGAAAGCAGAATAAGCACACTTTGGGTAATAGATTCAAGCTTCTGATTGTATTGTTTTTCTTAATTGTGGAACCTCATGGCAATGTGAAAGTATTTCATTTTGTTTAAGATATTCTAATTATATTATTAACTAAATGTTATCAGTAACTTTAATAATACGATTCAATTAATAACAAAACTAATATGAACATATTATGTGGATTTATACTAATTTATTTATTAATTGAGTAAACTTCTCTTCCTTGAATAATAAAAGAGTCATTATGTTATTAAAAGTTTTGTGGTTTACGTAAATGATGCATTGATGAATATTAAAAACTTACAGCTAATGAAGAGACAGCTACATATCATCATGTTCTGGAGTTAACAAGCGTCCGTCTTTTGCCCAATTAACGCAGCGCGAATGTTTTTATTACTAATTAGCGAACAAACTTCCAGAATGTTTATTTATAAAAGAATAACAAACGTTTACTCAGTACTCGAAATAGAAGACCCCCCCCCCAAAAAAAAAAAAAAAAGTAAGCATAATTCTCATATAAAACAAAAAGTTTTAGATTTACTGTACAGGAATCAGATTTACTGTAAAATCTACAATTTATTGAAAATAAGGTTTAATAGAGAATAATTCTAAGATTGAAGAAGAAAGCTGCAAACTGTTTGCAGGAGATCTGAAAGTATTCCTGATAGTTATTCTATTTGCAATCCAGAATGATGTAGCATAGATTTCATTTGAAATACATTAATAGCACAGTAATTGTTCTTTGACTCCGTTGCATCTGTCTCTTTAATATTTTAACCTCTTCTGATAATTTACCTCTGAAGATAATTGAAGTCTTCAGCCTCCACTGAAAATGGGCATTTAACCGATAATTGAAAACGGTGAAAAGCAAATCGTAAACATTTAAGTCAGATCTGACCACACTATAAATGACTGTGGCGCCAAGATTAAGAACGGGAAATTCTAGAACTATATTGAGAACTTGACGGAGTTACAACGAAACGGAAAACCCTCTGTCAGCATTTCATTGTATCCAATAATGTTTTGTTAGATACTTAATATCCAACAAAGAATTATTGGAAAACAATAAATGTGTGCGTAAAGAGCAACAGAGTAAAATGCTTGTAAGTCAAGGAAAGAGGATGTGGAAGCAGGTCAAGATAAGCTTTGGAAGATTCCTTCGCAAAATCGACAGAATGAACAAATATAAATAAATAAAAAAATTGAAGTAAAAAATGAAATTGGTAATTCAATAACTGTTTTCACTCAATTCGAGATGAAGAAACAAAACAAAAATTTAATTAAAATAATACTTAAAAGAATTTAATAATGTTAATCATCAATTACTGTCCTCCAAATGAGAGATGGCCGCCTTGTTTTTGTGAGATCTGCACATGTATGAACGATTAGTCTGGTCAGGCACTTCCGTCTGATTTTATGACAGGACGCCGCCATGACAGGTAATCGCTTGTTACTTTGCAAAAGAGCATTGTATTTATAAATAATATATATTTATTTATTTATATAAATACTTATTGTTAGAACTGGTATTGAAATAACGCTAAATAGTCGAGAGAAGTTTTAATGTGGCGTTATCAACATGTCTTTCTCAGTGAAAACAGACCCCGTCGTCCATTGTGACAGGAAAACATAATTGATCAGCTACCGGAAGGGCTGCGCAGTTCAAACTTCCGCCGGCCATCTCTCATTTGGAGGACAATAGTGGAGACTTACGGTGCAGTCATATAAAATTTTGTTGTTGGCTGGAGGAGTCGGGTTCACTTACAGGTGGAGTTATTAAAACATAATAAATTATTTATTTAAACTTAAATAAATAAATAACATAAAACGCAAATCTTCGGAACTGTTTTTCGTTCCAATTGTTTTGTTTTTTTTTTTGAGTCTTTTGAGCTTAAAAAAGGAACGAAGAACAGTTCCGAAAATTTTCGTTTTTATTATTTATTTATTTAAGTTTAAATAAATAATTTATTTGAGAATAAGAATTACGCTTTATTAAATACAATCAAGAGGACTGAATTAAGGGGAAGTTATGGAAATATATGAAATATTTTTAGGCGGAAGTTAGTAATTTTTTTTCTTTCGTTTTTTTTTCTCCAGAAGAGCCCTAGAATTCGAAATAGGGACCAGGTTGGGTTAAAGGTGGGATGGCGTTGGACTGACACCAGACCCCAATTTCATTCTGACTATTACTTCTTTGCCCTTTTTTCGATACAGACCAGAAGGTAAAATTTTAGACCGATTTTATTTCGTTTATCTAGAATTTTTGAAACATTCAATACAATTATTACATTACAGATTATGCAATTAGCCAATTTTGTAATAATTTTATTTATAAAATTATTAGATATATTTATGAATATATAAATCACAATTAAATAAAAGAACTTAAATTTTAAAATATCTTATGGATTTCCTTAATGCTTCTGAAGATTTTAATATTACATACAGAACCAAGAGTTACATAGAATGGCTGTATGGTAGGTAAGTATAACTAACATTTAAAAAAAAAAAAGGGCTTTTTTCCCTCAAAGATTAGAAAAAGTAAAAATAAACAAAATAAAATCAGATATTTTCTCAAAACTTAAAACTTTCATCCTTTATTTAAATCAATTTTATCAAATACTAATTATATTCGAACTAGTTAATGATTTCTATTTTACTGTGTATTATATTTCAACAATAATTATCATGCAGATCAGGGCAACTATACAAACTAGAAAACAGACTAGGGAATATTATTTTGCTATTAAATAAAAAATAATAATAGTGATTAACAGAAAAATACATTTTCAAATTGGGACTGCTATAATAATTATCACGTGGCTATCATAACACTAACTATAGTTAACAGTTATCCAACTGTTATGGAGGAAATCTGTTATCTGCACATTGTTGAAATCACATTATATTATACAAACAATATAAATAATGTAATCTTGTGGCTATATTAAAGAGCTTACCAATTCTAATCATTTTAGTGAACTATAAAAAAAAAGTATTATTCATAATCATCATTGCAATTTATTGCGGGATATTTTTAAAAAACGGAGATCTATCTCTATTTTCAAAAAAAAAGAGTTATATATTAATTAATCATGGTGTTTAACCATATTTTTTTTTAAAAGAAAATATAATTTTCAATTACAAAGCCTTTTTTCACTTTATTCAGTTACAATTAACAATTTCAATTGAGATTTTTGATGAGGTTAAATGGAACTAAAATGAAAATAATCAATAAAGCTGAGAAAGAATTTTTTTTTAACAATAAAGAAAACAATTACAAAATTTCATTATTCTCCTATTAAATACACATACTGACCCATGGATTTCATGCTTTAAGATAAAACAGGTATTAATACTAAGTTCTTAATTACTCTGTATTGTATACTTTTTTTTCAAATAAATGATATTTTTCGAATATTATAGAAAAGATCTAATTAAAAACTTAAATTTTAAAGAGTTTTATTCATCGTTTTACTTTAATATTCATGTAAAAATTAAATATTTAATTTCATTTTTTAATATCGAAATAATCACTGCTTTAACTAATTTTAATTTTGCAACTAATTTAACTAATTTTAATTTTACAATAATAATTTTGCAATATAGTTTATAATTCTTTATTTATTAATTGAACCATTAATTGAACCTGATTTTATTCAATCGTATTACAGTACGCAGATGTTGGGAATTCCCATTGCACCTTACTGAAAAATATCTTGCAAAGTATGATAAAAGCATTAATTGTTTTATTTTCGTTTTAATAGGTATAATTCTCATCTTTATTCTACTCATCTTCAAGGAGGCAGAAGTGGAAGCAATTCTCACGTTCCTAAGTAACCTCAAACTTCTTGAAGAGCATAATTTCACCTCGGCCTCATTGTCGAACGGAGAAAGCGCTTGTAATCACTTCAGCGGGGGGAATTTGTATCTTTCGCGGGGGATATACAAATATAGCTGGCAAGTGCGGATGTTGGAGGAAGATAGAAACCAATATGGACTATAATTCTGCGCGCTACGCAACAGTCCTGCATACTTAGAATGTATTGTTACGATACGTGTTAGAAGTCGACATCGGCGCCGATAACCGACACGCCAGGGTTAATTGGATCATTTGCAAACCATAATGAACGTTTAAGTAGCTTTAACGGAGGTTCATAAAATTTGCAAACTTAGAGTTGAGCTCCAGGAAGGCAACTGCGAAACGCTGGAACGAATGGGAACAGTAGAATTGTGGTCGCCTATGAAGCTGACCCAAACCAATTTGTAACGTGACTTGGACCGTTACTATCTTCTCTGGGGAGATGGCTCATAGCAACACACAGCAGATATGTCTCTGTCCGAATGTGGTCGCGTTTGAATGAGAATGAATCGATGAACCAAACCAATACGCCATTGGCATTTCAAATGTTAATCTTGACACAACGAGAAACCTGACACATAACCTTCTGCTATCAATTTACCTACAAAAAGAAAGATTACTGACTCTGTGACATTTAACGAATAAAACCTGAAATGGTAATTATTCTTACATATATTCTTCATTTCAAAAATGTATTAAGCAAAGATTCATTACTGAACAGTATTGCGATACTGAATTAAAGTTACCTGGAAGATAATGTTTTACAAGGGAATCTTTCAATGGTGAAGTAATTGGAAGAACCGTGATCTTCAGTTGAAATTCTTGATATTCAATTATCCTAACTGCTGCCATTAAGTAGCACTTAAAGCATTAAGGCCAGCCTTAGGGTCTCTTGCATCAATTGTACACAGCGTAATTCAGAAGCTATTTATTTTAATTGCTTGTCAGCAGATGTCAATAAAATCATCTTGAAAGGGTTTAAAATGACTTTCTACAATATTTCCTCCTAGTTCTCTGTACACTTTAAAGGATTTGTTTAAAGGTATGAACTGAGGTCAAAGATGGAAAATATATTTTGCTCTGTACTGCATATTAAGGAATGTAATAAGCATTATACAAAACTTATACATCTTTCTCTATATACTTCTATACCTTAAACTTGCTTCCTAAACTTACAAATAAATTTCAAAAATAAGCCAGGATTTCCTAAGAAGCGTAGGAAATTAAATGTTAAAGAGAGTATTAAAATATTAAAATTCCTGAGGGCAGCTTCCATAAAATTAGTAAGACTTAGTTATATATATATTCTTATACCTATCTTTATGTAGGTTAATCTTTTAATTAAGATTTAGTATGTCTCCACTATTAACACCTACAAAATTTTAGATCTTAGGTTAAAATTTAAATTACAATTTTCAAAATTATTGAAATGCGCAACATTTCTCACATTACCTAAAATAATTGAAAATTGTTTGAAATTTTTCTTTAAATTTTCTTTGGACTAAGCTTCTAAACTTCATTCTATTGATAATTTGGAAATATATGTGGGCTGTTGGTTCAGTTTTTTTTTTTATAAAGGACAGAAAAAAAAGTACATTTAGTTGCCTAAATGTAATATTAAAATTTCAACTTCCAAGAATAACTAATTCGCATTTTTCATTATTACAGAAATGGATCAAAACTTTAATGCTATTGAGAACTGCTTTGTTTTTTCACAAATATGTAAAAAAATGATTAAATAAATTAAAGTCTCATGATGTCATAATAATTTGAAGTATTCTTTAAAAAAATAATGCTTTGTTTACAAAATTTAGTCTCGACATTACTTTGATGTCTAACGCTGTGGGAACATCAAATCGATTGATATTATTACTGTATAACTTGTGTGGTGATCGCGAAATGATCCTTTTCGTGATAAGCCGATGATACGATTGAAGGGAAAGATGGGGGATGGGGATGAAGAGGTGGAAGATTGAAATGGTCACTACCGAAAAAGATTATCTAATCAATAATCCAGAGAAAAGCAAAGAGGATTTTGTTTTCATTCTCCATGGAAAACGTTCTTGATACAAACAACACCGTGACGGCTAACTCACTTGGAGTGGACATCCTGCCAAAGCAAAGGATTTCAAATTAATGAGCTCTGTCTCAATTCTTCTCTAATTTCATCGATTTTTTTATTTCATGAAATTTTTATTACTTTTTGTTTGCTTTTTTTTTTTTTTTTTGAGAATAGGAGGAAACTTTGTAATGAAGATCTGAAATAAACTTTGGAATCAATATATTTTAAACATGAAATAAGCTTGCCAACTTCCGAAGACTTAAGGTAAAAAATAAAAAAAAAGCTGAACCCAAAAATAAAATCAAAATAAAAACTGAAAATCAGTTGTTTAATAAGATAAAAATAAAAGAAATGAGAACGTAGGTACTAAGAAAAGTTGTTTAGAGGTCACTGAAAAAAGAAAAAAAAGTACACAATTCAAAGATCACCTGAGAAGACAAGAATGTAAAAACTTTATAGAGAAGCAAACTTAATTTATTATTATTTATTATTGTACACTACAAAACAATGTGTATCACAGCTGCCAGTTCTTTAGCTGGTGTTGGCCTTCAAACGCATCGAATTCTTCCCAAGAATCTAGGATGTCGTAATGTATCGGCGCAAAATATGTGCTGATCCAAGCAGTGCAAATAATAATAATAATAATAATAATAATTATTTATTATTATTATTATTATTATTATTATTATTATTATTATTATTATTAGTAGTAGTAGTACATCACACGTCTACAGGTTTACCACAAGGGTCTATCCTTTCCCCCCTTCTCTTTAATTTATATATAAACGATCTCATTCTCACATCACCTGCTTCCAAATGTATCTTCTATGCCGATGACGGAACCCTCCTATTTGCTCATCCTAATGTGGAAAAACTCAAGCACGAGGTGCAGTGCTCACTTTTCTATCTTGAATCTTGGCTATCCTCAAACGACCTAACTTTAAATACAACCAAAACGGTTTATATGTTTTTCTATCAAAGAAATAAAATACTCAACATTGACAATTTCTCTATCACTTACAACAACTCCTTCTTACAAGAAGTTCAATCCTTCAGATATTTAGGTGTTACTCTTTCACACGATCTATCATGGAATCTCCATGCACAACAAATCGCTCATAAAGTCTCAAAAAATTTAGGCATCATTAGGAAACTTTATTTTCTTCCTAGGCAAATACTTCTGAGTCTATATTGGTCGCTAATTCATACAAACTTGTGCTACGGTGTAATCATCTGGGGTACCACTGCCAAATTTCAAGAAAAAATGATACTTAAAGTCCAAAAGCATTTCCTAAGATTCTTAGATAGAAAGCCCCGCCTCTACTCTACTCAATCCCTCTGGACAAAGTATAACGTAATTCCTTTCGAACATATATATAAGCTTCAGTTGTCTCTTTTCACCTACAAAACAATTAACAAAAAACTATGCCCTTCAATTACTTTCAATATTAAACCCAATTCCAATTCTTATAAAACTAGATACAATCCTGTTCTTCTACTAACAAAAACAAGATCCAACTATCAAAGAAGAGCAGTCAGTTATTCAGCTCCTTTAAATTGGAATAAAATTCCACAGGAAATTCGTGATTGCACTTCTCTGACAAAATTTAAAAGAAAACTTAAACAACACTTATCTACTCTATTCAATCCTAGTAAATCCTCATAAATATATAATTCCTTTCTTTAAATGAACCCAATAATTGATTGTAATCTCCCCTCTCCTCTCTTTCTTCTCACTCTCCTTTATTATTTCCTCCTTCTTCTATCTAGGTAAACGCCACCAGTCTAATTTTATATTATATAATTTTCTCAGCATATATTATAGTTTCTTCAATGTGATGAACTGTTTTTTTTTTTCTCGCCCACCTAATGTACATTGTAAAATATTTGTTAAAAGAAAGAGAAAAATAATCCAGTTTCTTCATCTTTTATTTTTTCCCTGCAATGTTTTTGTTTTATTTTCATGTGTAATTTGCCTCGATTCCGACACCCCTTTGTCTTCTCGACGGGATCACCCTTAAGACAACTGGGATGTCAAAACTGTAATCAATACACACTCTTGTAAATATTTTTTATTGGCAATAAAATTATTATTATTATTATTATTATTATATTATTATTATTATTATTATTATATTATTATTATTATTTTTGTCAGATATCTTTTTGAAATTGTCAACGAATTTTAACAATCCTTAGCCCTTATTTGTCCTCCAAATGAAAGGTGGCCGGCGGAAGTTTGAACTGCGCAGCCCTTCCGGTAGCTGATCAATTATGTTTTCCTGACGACGGGGTCTGTTTTCACTGAGAAAGACATGTTGATAACGCCAAATTAAAACTTCTCTCGACTATTTAGCGGTATTTCAATACCAGTTGCTAACAATATAAATTTATAAATTTATAAATTATATAAATTTATATGCATTTATATAAATAAATAAATATATATTATTTATAAATACAATGCTCTTTTGCAAAGTAACAAGTGATTACCGTAATGGCGGCGTCCTGTCATAAAATCAGATGGAAGTGCCTGACCAGACTAATCGATGATACATGCGCAGATCTCACAAAAACAGGGCGGCCATCTCTCATTTGGAGGACAATAGTGCCTTTCGTATTCCGATATTGACCAAAATCACCAGGATCTTCAGAATTTATAAGAATCTAAGACTTAATCTAGGGCCGCGCGGTTGGCGTTGTCGCTAAGACACTGGCTTCTCACCTCTGAGTACCGAGGTTCGGTTCTCATGTGGGCTTCCTTGATGGTGGCGTTCCATGCTGGGCAGTTTTCCCGGGGTTCTCCCATTTCCCCTCCGTCTGTCCTTATTTCCGTGGGACAGCACAATAGATCTTTCAGGTCGCAGTGCTCGGCTTCTCTGCCACCCACGCTAACTAAAGTTTCAAATTTCGCAGGACAAAAAATTTATCAATTACCTTAATCGTAGATTGGTAATACTGTAGATATCTTATAATCTTGTAAGTAGGATATCTTATAGATCTAAAACATTTTTGATCTAAGCCTTTCATTTTCAATAAAATGCATATTAAGATTGTCCCAACGTAATCTGCAACCTACAAAAACTCTATTATTGAATAAAAAAAACAAACTTATAACACTGTACCAGTATAGAGTGTAAATGAAAATATCTGATCATGGGGAATTATTGAATGAAAATGATTTAAAAAATATTTTTAAAAATTCATTCGTCTAAAGAAAAATTTAAATATCTGAATTTTCATTATATAGATGTGTACGCATACTCAAAAAACAAATCAAATCATCTCAATTACATATAGTTGCTTACTAAGAATATCATTTCAAGATTTCGATGGGTTCTAAGTTTGTTTGTTTTTTTCTAAATTCATTATTCTAAATGTAATTAATAAATTAAATAGGTTACATTATTTTTAATTACTAAGATTGTAATGTTTTATAGATTATTATCTTTATTTCTCATATATCGCTCAAAAATATTCATTTCACTGCGATTTGCATAATTTATGTAAGGGTAATAAAAGTAAAAGTTTTCCTTTTTATTTCTTTAAATGAGAATAGAAAAACAATTCTCTAAATCTAATTTAATAGATTTCAATTTGAATTATTTTGGTTTGTAAAACGAACTGTCTGAGCGTAATCATTTCATCGACTTCATGAGTCCAAAGTTTTATTGGACTCATAATCCTACGTTTAATTAATGAATTAATCAGGCTAAATTCTTTAAAACGATTTAGATTACAGATTTAGTACATTTTTCATTGATAATAGAAGTTTTTCACATTATGAATGTTTTTACTTCGCTCATGTTATTCAAAATATTCTTATCACTTCAAGTTCCATGATTTGTTTGAAGATTATTAAAAGATTTTCTTTTTTTCTGAAAATGAAATTACAAAAACAACTCACTAAATCTAAATTTAGTTAGTTTATTAATTTGATTTAACTTTCAATTATATTCCATTGATTTTAATTTCTTTAGATGCGCAAATATCATTACTATTATAAAAATTATCTTATCCAACTGACGAGAGATAGGAACCTCGAAACAGTCTCTTTTGGGTTTCTGGTACGAAATTTCCAAAAATAGGTCGGTGAATCTTTAAATGTGTGTTTTTTTGTGCTTATTTTTCTTGATATATCACTTATTTTTCGATTTTACATTGCTTTTATTAACTATTTATTATTAACAAACGTTACCCATAATTATTACCTATAAAGTGATAATTTGTAATTGGATTCAAAATCGTTTAGCTAGGACTTGAAAAGAATATTTGAAATGAACTGTATCACGAATACAGTTACATCTCATTAGATGGAGTGTTTCTAAAATATCACAGTTTTATCAGATTTTTAAGAATGCGCGTGTTTAAGGAAATACCCCTATCTATATTTTTGATAAATAATATCTTAAATCACAGCTCATCCAGCATTGTAACATGGCACAATTATAATTACCACAACATGGAGACGTATCTGAAAAAACTAAATATTTTTATTAGCTAACTTCATTCTTCTCACTAATCCATTAACTTTAAGTAATCATACCGTCTATGTACACCCGTTTCCGTATCTTTCCAAAAGCAACATAAATTATTTTATAGTAATGTTCATACTAAACTAAATCACATTTGTTCAAATATACGAACTAAAATATAAAAGACAATCAGAGTCCAAACCCACAATTACCTTGGAGATCAGTCATCCGTCGCTTGTTGTTCACAGAAGCATTCAGAGATTCCACGATAGCTATGAGACCAAGCCTGACAAATGCTCTTCTCTTGACTGGATTTGACTATAAAGGAGAAAAAAGGTGACATGTTTACAAGTACTTATCACTGCAGTCCACCCAATGTCATCTATCATGACTGTCAACACAGACTCCAAGAGAGGAGAATGGTTAGAATAGTTAGAGCTTCTGTAAACCACTCATGAATGATGATAATGTTAATGTTGCATGGTTAGAGTTGCAGAAAGTTTTGTGGTTGGGAATTTGAGAAGAATGATGTTTGTGTAAACATCTCAACACAACATCGTTTTGTTCCTAAAGAAGGGATTTTTTTTTCATGAACATACTACACTGATTTACGAGAATGCCATTCTTGAAACAGATTTTCAAGATTTTTACTTAAAATTATATAAATATCACGAAATAGTAATAATAAATAAATGAATAATTAAAAATGATCACATTACGATAATAAGAAAGTGAAGATAAGCGATATGCATGAAGTTACTGTAACAAGAACTCGATTGACTTTACACTGTGAATTAATTCAAAAATTGTTTTCGTAAAATAAATATTAAAATTCCATTGGACGTTATGCAAGGACGTTATTTTATGAAATAATTTATAAATAACGAAATTTTTGTGATGACCCTTTTGTGATGACTCTATTACAAAGGTAATAGATGAGATCACAATCCTATATTATGCTTAATGGTTAAAAAAATTAAAGGCACGATCCGGCCCAGAGGACCGCGCGATGCCACAATCAGCCTGGGGAGGCCGGTGAGGCCGCTGGAGGTTAGGCTCCAGTGATCATAACCTACGGGACGAAGATGAGGTCGGGGGGTCAGCCCGACGCTCGCCCTACCTTTAACTCCCAGGAAAGAAACCCGGTACCCATGCTACAGAGGGCTAGGTAGGCCTTAGGACCCGTTTGGAGGAGAAGGAGCGTGGAAAAACTCCCACCCTCCGCCGAGACCTCGAATCGAATCCGCCACCTCCAACCCGCAGCCAAGCGCCCACTCGGCTACCGGGCCCACAATGTTTAATGGTTACCAGGGTAAAAATTCTACCATGAATATCAAACTGCAAATAAGCTAAGTATTAAATTTAATAAAGTGTAAAAAAGAAGTTATCAATGCTATCTGTAATATAGAATTTCATCAAATATCCATGTCTTAGATATTCAAGAACTTTATTGTTATTATAATTTCAGTTGTAAATAGAAGGGTTTTTCAATTGTACATAGAAGTGTTTTTCAATTGTAAATTCAAGAGTTTCAATGAATAAACACTACATTGACTACACTACATTGTTCTTAAGTTTGCTAATCAGCATGTTTTTAAAAATTTCTCTATTTGGAAATCTTAATGGAGTTTCATAAAAACTCGAAATAACTTTGAAATTTGGAAACAAACATTTTTTGTTTTATTAAATAGGCTAACATACATCATCTTCTTTATTTTAAAAAATATATTTATTTAAAAAAATTTTCGGAAATTTTCCTTTTTTACTTTTTCAAGTTAACTTATATCAAACAATAAATTAAATATTTAGGTCGAAGTAAACATAAAGGAAGAGGAAATCTTTTTATATAATTTAACTTGAATCAACAGACAATGCAAATTGAGAAATAGCTCCAGAGGTGGGGGAATAATAATATGGTACCGCGAAAAATATAATGTTCATCCTATAAGTGAAGATACTATAACTCATGAAAACTTAATATGCAATTTTAATAAAAACTCTCAACAATCGAGTGAATTAATAATATATATATATAATATATAAACCTCCACATACAAATAAGAACATATTTATAAAAGAAATAAAAGATAATATAAACAAAATACAAAAAAAATGAAAAAAAAAATTTAATGTGTGTAGGTGATACAAACATAAACATAGAGGAAAAAATTAACAATAAAATTAGCTTAAAATACACAAATATGTTATAAAACCTTGGCTTTATGAATCACATACACAAAACAACAAGATCGGCCAAGACAACAAAATCTGAGACAAATACATGTATTGACCACTGTTTTACAAATACAGAGTCATTTGATATCAGTGCGAATATCCTACATTGGGATATATCAGATCATTTTGGTATTTTGCTCGAAATTGCAAAGAAGGGATTACAAACAAAGGAAAAGGAAATCATAAGTAATGAAAAACAAAAGTTTAAAATAGATATTGATTATTTAAATAAGGAAATATATTTTTTTATTAGAAGAAACAAATAGAAATAAGATAGAAGATCCAAATAAAATTATAAATAAGTTAAATAAACTAATAAAGAAGGCAAAATATAAGGTTAAAAATAAAGTAATTAAGGAAAATGGAAATAAAATCCTAAATGAGAAACAAAATCTTCAATACAAAAAAAATTGGATGACCTCACAGATAATGATTGAAATAAAAGAAAAAAACGATCTGTATAAAAAATACACAGGAAATAAAAATAATAAAAAACTGGAAAAAGAATACAAGAAAAAAAGAAATTCTTTGAAAAATCAAATCAAGAAACAAAAAACAAATATTACAGAAATTTGATAAAAGATGATCCAAATGCAAACATAAATATTTGGAAAATTCTAAACAATAATATAATTGGAAAATAAAGTAAAAATAAGAATTCGTATGATGTGAAATTATTAGAAAATTATGACAGTACAATACTATTTAATAATCTGAGAAAAAACTTTACCCAGAATACATATGTAAATAATGCAAATTATGAATATATAAGGAAGATGTATGATGAAAAACAGGAATCTGAACAAAATTCTATGGTCCTTATACCCCCAAACAAAAAAGAAATCATCGTAATAATAAAAAGTCAAAAGAAAAAATATTCTTACGGACCTGATTGTATAAATTTGATAGATATCGACAACATGAAAGAAAATATATCTATTTTTTTGGTAGATCTATTTCAAAAAATATATAATACAGGAATATATCCCAATTCATGGAAGATATCACACACGATTCCAATCTATAAAGGAGGTAATCAAAACGACTTAAATAATTACAGACCAATCGCTCTAATATCTAATATTTCAAAAATCTTAGAAAGTTATTTATCAAAAAAAAATATATAACTATATAACTCAAAAGAAACTTTTAAATAAAAATAAAATTTATGCATATCAAAAAAATACATCTATTGAATAACGTAAATGAGCACATAAACAAATCACTAAACAATGGAAAGATAATATATATAGCTTTTATCGACTTCAGGAAGGCATTTGATTCCATTGATCACAAAATCCTACTAAAAAAACTTAATCAAATGGGAATAAGAGGGAATGTATTCAAAATCATAGAAAATTACTTAAAAGATAGAAAGTTTAAAATTAAAATTGGAAACAATTTAAGTCAAACTTATAATTCCAGAAGAGGAATCCCACAAGGTTCGAATTTAGGACCTCTTTTATTTAATATATATGTAAACTCGATAAATAACACTATAAGCAATTCAGAAATTTTTCTATATGCAGATGATGTTATTCTAATCACTACTGATGAAATCCAAACGCAGGCTCAAAACAAATTGCAAGATGACCTTAACAAAATAAACAAATGGGCATACATAAACAAAATGAAAATAAATGGAGAAAAAACGAAAATAATGATAATTAAAAATAAAAATAAAATTATAAATAACAATGTAATAATAAGTTTACATGAATTAGAATGCTCTAACATCAGTCAAAATAGCAACGCTTTTATGAAAAACTGTAATTGTAAAAAGATAGAAATTATTTCTACATATAAATACTTAGGTATATATATCGACAACAAATTCTCTTGGAATAAACAATACGACTTTGTGATGGGAAAATTGGGTTCTTACTCATATCTTTTTTATCATATTAAAAAAATATTTCCTTTTAAACAAAAACTAATAATTTAAAAGTCATTAGTAGATTCACTGCTGAACTACGGCTTGGAGTGCTGGATCAACATCAATAAACAACAAATGGAAAATAT
Source organism: Thereuonema tuberculata (assembly GCA_023159025.1). Lineage (NCBI taxonomy): Eukaryota > Metazoa > Arthropoda > Chilopoda > Scutigeromorpha > Scutigeridae > Thereuonema > Thereuonema tuberculata. The sequence goes on from JAFIDM010012231.1 coordinate 74,539,078, forward strand.
CAATAGATTAACGATGAAAATATTCAACAATGTCTATTCAAATTTTAAATATAAATGAAAAAAAGAAAAACAAAGAATAAGAAAAAAATACGGAATATTAAAAATAAACGAAAAAATTTATATATAAAATATTAATAAAGAATTACTTTGAGGTAAAAAGAGAAAGAAATTCCCTAGATAAAGAGTTAAAAACAAGATATAATTGGAACAAAATTTTTAAAATTGATAAAATCAGAAATAGCTTCGGATACAGATTAAATAATTATGTAAAGTATAAAATTTTTAGTCAAGTAAATATAATTCAAAAAGATAATATAACATTTAAAGAAATAAAACAGAAATTAATCTCTGATGTGGTGGATGGGTTAATTACATTAAAGAATGATTATTAATTGAATTAACTTATTAACAAATATATTAAACTCTCGGTCACATATCACAGGTATGTAGTTACTAAGCATACCTAATGAGACTGAAAAATATTAAAAAAAAAAAATAAATAAAAAAAAAAATATCGAGATGTCACATATCAAACATACACCCTGGATATAGTTGAAACCAACAATACCTTACTTATTATTAACTTTTATTATTCTTACAACCAATTGCTAATACTCTCATCCTTTTGTACAATTATTTAAATTCATTAATTCTTCCAAATCTTTTATTATTAGTTTATTTTTTGTTTTAGTTGTGATGATATCATTTGTAAGTTTTACAGTTTGTTGTGACATCAACTGTAATTGATAGTCATAGAATTGTGGGGTGGGAGTGGTTTAGTGTTTTGCTTATTTCTTTCAATTGAAAGCATCTTGGATAAACTGACTTAATTAACTAGTGTTAATTAAAGCGCATGATCTAACTTCAGCGGCGGCTGATTACAAGTGATGTTGAAATCATTGCTCACCAAATTCGAAATCCCATAAGGCATAACAAAATCGTTCTTAGAAAACTTAGAAATTCTTAAACAAGTTCCTTTAAATAAATACGGGAAGTTGTTGATATTAATTTTCAGTCTTCATATTGTAAACTCAAATTTAAAATACAACCCTTCTCGTATATCTCGTACATAAAAATAATGAATTTCAATTCGATTGTTTTTATTGTTTATATCTACACGATCTTTTGCTGTGATGTTTTGGCTATTGAATGTTTTTTTTCAAAATGTCATTTTCTTATTTGCAATGGACCACTTGAGGTTTACGCCCCTGTCGACGTCACATATGACGTGTATCCCACATGCGGCGAGAGCTTGTGGGATAAACAAACATATAACTTTGTGTAAATTACATAAAAAATCGTCGAATATTGATATTTCAAGACGGATGATTCAGTACTGTGCAGATCCTTATTGTAATAATTCTGTAAAAACGCTTGGAATATCCTTCTTTAATGTAATATTTCTTCTTCATCTACACCCGTTAAAACAAAGCACATGTCTTTGTTTATCCCACATGCGAAGCAGTAGTCTGGTGGGATATGTTGTAACTACGAAGCCCCGCCTATCCTCAAGTGGTCCATTAAATTATATCCTTCTTTGAAAATATATTGCTGTCGTCTTCTTCAATAGGCAATAATCAACTCTACATCCAATCTGAAAATTTTGGAAGGCTTACAATCGTTGCATCAAAATCAAATCTTTTAGTTCAGCCTCTGTATCTACTAGGGTTAAAACGAAGCACATGGCTTTGTTTATCCCACAAGCCAAAAAGTAGAGTGGTGGGATATTTTGGAACTACGAAGCCCCGCCTATCCTCAAGTGGTCAATTGACAAAGTGGAAGTTTCTGGAATGTGATAATTAGTAATGGATTAATCACTCCAGTTATCTGTGCTGCATCTGTGCTGCATCTATTGCTGAAATAATGAATTTCCAAACATTTCATAAATTAATCTAAAAGTAAATTGAGGACACAAATTAATATCAATTAATATTTTTTTTAAGTATTAATTTAACTGATAATATATTTAGTTATTTTATTTTCATGATTTGTTTTGGTGAGTGGGTCCTTGGAGATGGGCTTAGAATGTTTTTTATTTTGCTATTTCATTGTAACTAAACAAATTGGTCTCTTTGATGAATCAGAAAAATTGGTCTCTTTTATTTATTGATTCTAACAATAATAATAACAACAACAAAAAGGTATTTTGCAACCAATGATTTAAAAAAAAGGATCTTATTCAATTCGTCTGAAGCTTCCATTGCAGAATAGAAGGTTTTACTCCTGGTAGAGCTAATCTTGTCGTAGATTTTCTATGACGGTATTTCTGGCAACAGGTAAATTGAAATTTATTCAAATTTAGTTATGAAAATCTGTTGCCGAACCTCTACATTTTCTTACTAGAGTACCAAAAGGATGCCGTCTCAACGCGTCTGTCATCTTTTTCGCGCCGTAACCTGCATTACTAGCAACTTCACTCGCTGCAGCTAATGTTCTCTCAAAATTCTCGGATATGCTTGTAATTTCCTCTTGCTTCTTGAAATAATGGAAGACATTCGAAATTATAGCGTGGCTGTACATTGTCTCTCCTATTTTGCTTATACTTTCTTACAGTTTTAGGTGTGATGAAGAGTTATTCTAATTTCTATGTAATAAAAGCATGAAGTAAAGGATTGCATGTCCAGAAATAAGACGCACTTTCCAATTCCCTTGTCCAGAAATCAGATTATTAACTTAAAGCATGTTCACGTCCAATGAACTACAAAGATTGTCAGTGGCAGTTTTGATATGAAGTTATCTTGTAAATCTCTGAAACTAATCTGATTAAAATATCTTGATTAAACTTTATTTTGTGAACTCTGTCTACTGGACTATTATTCTGCTATTAATTAATTGTCTAACAAGTAGCCTTTTATTATTAACAAGTTGTCTATTGTAGCCTTGTTTTCCATTAATGGATTATGATTAAAATAATATTCAAATTGTATGACGAATTATTTTAGCTAATCGTGCACGTTATACAACTACATCGTAGATCCAAACGATTTTATTAAAAATACAAATTTTTAATTTGTTATTGCAAGATTGCAATAACAAATTTTAAGGTTATAATGTAATTTAAAAAAACAACAACCTAAGTTTCTTTTTAAATTAAGTAAATTCATGCAGAAGTATCTTTCAAAGATCCTTTTATCATACTATTGTGAATAATAAGTGAATTTTAAATTACATTTTCCCAAAATGTTTTTTTTTTGTCGGTTTGTTTGTTTGTTTGCATTGAAAAATAGTTTGGTGTGAGCTTTTCGTTCGACTTTCTTTCTACTTAAGTTTTGATTGTTTTAGATAAAATTCTGTTGATATCATAAGCTCGTATCTGAACCAAGTAAAGAGTTGATATTAAGAATGTTGACATGAACAATCCTGGCAAATGTTCATTCTAACACCTGTTCAAATGTGAATCCTTCTAAGCGTCCCTCTCTCTCTATTCGAGTGGATACGTACATCAGCGTTTACGAAGTAGAAACGTCATATTGACCAATGCAGATATGTATAAATGACATGGGCAGGGAGTATCTATTCGTCATTATCGAGTCTATGCAAAGAAGAAAGGAAAGTGTTTATCGGATCGCGGGGGGCGCCTGCATATAGATAACAGGAGATATTGTTGTTTGTTCGATCATCATCTAGCGAAGAGTTGGAGGAATAATACAAAAGAGAAGACGCCTTCTCAAAGATGGCTGAGATTGATGCAATCTGATTTGTGATTTGTGGGAAAAACGTGGCTGATGATCTTTCAATTAAACCAGAGCACAAAAAGAGAAAAATTGAACAATTCCGGATGTGTTCATGAAGTATTTATTACAATGTATACTTCCGGTAACAAAATTTGGATTTGCATTCCCTTTCTGATGGAAGTTTTCACAGGTTCTTTTTCAGTCTAAACCATATTTAAATTAAATGTTTTTTAAGTCTACAGTATTTATAAATATTATACACTATTAACTTACCTGGTAATTAATGAAGAATAGAAATTCTGATGTGGAATGAATTTATAATTTGACACTTCTGAGAAATTGAATAGATTCGCATTATTAGTATGAAAATATCAATTGCCGATATAAAAAAAATCATCACAATCAATGCCACCAATATCGACATTTTTACAAACTATGAATATGTTTTTTATCAATTAATTACCTTCCCTTGAATGGTAGAACGAGATACCGTACGACTTCTAAAAGTCCAGCAGCCATGTCGATAGTGACGACGTTCAACAAATCAGTGAGAATGTATATTCTACTTAAAAGTCTCTAGCAGTGTTTTATTTTGACTGTAACAATTAACAGGAAATTAATTGCACAGAAATTAAGATAATTTAGTGATAAAGAAAAAGTAGTTACGTTCATATATAAACTAGCTATCTCTTTCTAATGAACAGCAATAGATCTTATCAATTTGTTTTAGTTGTTATTAATTCAGTAAATACAGTAAAAAATTTAAAAAGAAGCCTTCCTTTAATTGGCATCTTTCTTTATAAGAAATTCATGATGTTACTTATCTTATTCTCATTAAAATGAGGCTTTTTTTTTTTTTTTTTGCTAAATAAAAAATTCAGAACGACATATTTAGTCAGAACAAAGATTACCATTCTACTCATGTTGATATGATATAACTTCCGTGGATGTCTTCTTGGAATGAAGTTTCTGGGAAAAAATGGATCAAAACACGATGTTTTGAAGACAATATGTCCAATTTACCGATAACTAATCAATAATGAAAAAGGGCAAAAAGGCGAGTGGCCAAACATGACAACTGATATAGATCCACGAATTACATCCGCTGCCAACGTGACAGCTAGTCTATTTCACAGACAATTTTCTCTTGTTTGGTTTATGGCTTCCATGACAGGCGTTCACATGCCTCCTAGAATGAATTGCAGATCCATTAAAGATGGAATCTGTAAATTTTTGGATTTCTTCTCAGTAGAGATATTCAGGAAGTGTAGAGAAGTTAGATCATAACATGAAAAGTTCATCTTGGGAATGGGTTCTTCATATATTTCAAATAAAATGCAGTCGCTTATATATAGAAGTAATAATCACTTGAGAAATGGAGGAAAATTATAAAAAGTAGAGGAAGTCTTATAAGAAAATTTTGGATGGATCCTACTTTTAGCCTTATCATAATATTATTTTGTTTTCATTAAAAATTCAAACCAAAGTTTTCAGTAATATAAGCCCACAATTGATGTTGTTAAACTTAAAAATTTTATTCATTATTTCTAATAGCAATGATAAATACTAAACTTGTCATATTTTTACTTTCTTTATGCTTTATGTGTCGATTGGGGAGGGAGATTAAGTTACAAAAAAGGTTTATTACATAGATATTATATTTTTATGTAGATAAAAAACAGTTTTCGTAATTACATAGATTTATAAGTGTTTCAATTAAATTCAAAGGCAGAAACCTTGGATTTACCTCTTTGCGGAAAGTTCAATAAATTTGTAAATGCTCTTCTTTGGATCAAGTAAAAAGTAGAAAATATCTTCTTTTTATTCCACTATCAGATTAAACTATTATTTAAAAATAATTTTGGCGCAGCTTAGCCGCAGCTGCTTTTGCGCCATAAAACATCAACCAACAACAACAATTAAAAATAATTGCTGATCGATGAATTTGAAAGTGCAATGTGACAGGTCTAACGGCAAGTCAAGTAAATTATCATGCTATAGGCCTATTTTGCCATATTTCTTAGAACAGGTAATGAGATTTTCCGTTCTCTTCCTTTGTAAACTATTTTGGAATGGCTTCAAACCTGAAGAGCAAGAGAAGGAGAAACGTCCATGCCGCTTCCGGGATTCAGACACATCAGCTACGTGCCAGACTGTGTCTGAACACTACTTCCATATAAAGAAGACTATTAAAAGCATATGGTAACCCTAGCTAACTCCACATTTACAAAGCTAAACTGGGAAAGTTTTACTCCAGATATCAATAACTTAAATTGATAAGAATGCTAAGTAACCGCTTCAAAGCTGCCTATTATAGTTTCGCTTATAGAAATTCTCCAATTCTCCAATTATTAATATAAGGTAAATCTCAGATATCTTAAAAAAATTTAAGTTCAGTTGTACTTTTACCTAACAGAAATAGTAAAAGGAAACTGCAACGTCTCTGTGATATTAAAAGTAGATTCAAAAACAACAGTAGAAAAAAGGGAAAAAAAATACCCGAAATTTATTCAATTCATTTATTGGAGAAAGGAAAATAAATTCAAAATCGGAGTGTTTTAATTATTATTAAAAGTTTATTATTAAAGTTTATTATTATTAAAGTTTATTAACGACAAGCAAATCCCATTCACATTTTTTTTGGCATCCATTAAGATCATTAGGAATAAATAAGAATGGAATCGTATCATAAAACTTTGATAAAAAAATCTTCTTTTTACTGATAGCATGAAAACATGTATTGGTTTTCAGAGGCCTTTTTAAGATTACCACTCGATACATTATGAGGAATTATAATTCTTATTGCTTCATTCTTATGATTTTATTTGCTAAAATAAAATTTTAGATTTAGAATTTAGATTTTTGTGGATAAAGTTTCTAAGAAAAATCGACGTTCGGGAAATTTTGCCATTGACAAACTACATGTCGACATTTAATATACTCACCCTGTAAATATACAATAATAATGCTAATGATTTGTTTTGTTTTTTTCAGTTAGATTTTTTCATAATGAAAAAAGTATATATTCACTATTATTTGAAACAGATTAGCACTTTTCACTGTTGTTGAAAATATGGATAAATAATCCAGTACTTTTACTCTAATTTACTCTAACATTTTTTTGTACATATTGATTTGAATTATAATGAAATTGTATTTTATAATATATTATCTAATTATGGTAACTCGTGAAAATCTGATTGTTTCTTAATGTGAATTGATATTGTTATGGAATTTGTTACTTTTTATAGCAATCTAGCTTAAAGTATGCGGCGTTGCCTGGGGAGGGTTTGGTGAGGGGACAGGGAGTTCTGATTCTCCTCTTATCCACAACTCTATCACATCAAACCTTTCCCAATTATTCCAGTTGCTGCAGAACAATATTTGTGTGGTTCCAATTGTCGCCACAAGGTGCATATGCAGAGATTTCACCCCCTTGGGGGTGATTAACCGGGTTCTAAGTAGCCTATATTTTCTGCAGGGTTGTAGAGAGTATTTATGCAAAATTTGATTTCAATTAGTCAAACGGTATAAAATTGCATAGAGAACATACAAACAATTAAACTTTGAGTTTTATATAAATATGTACAGATTAATAAAAACTACTGAATAATAACAAACCCCCTCCCAAATGTTTCAACATAATTGAATTAAGGTATTTATTTTACATTAATTTATTTATTTTGTAGATTCTTTAAGTAAAAATTTAATGAAATTGATAGGAGAGGGGGAGGAGAATGTTTCTTTCATAAAATTAAGACTCACCTAAAACATGAGCTACAGATTAGACTTAATATTTACAGGAACTTATCTAAATTCAAACTACTTTTTAAATATTTATTAAGTATAATATAACTATATAAGTATATAACTATTGTGTATCTTTAAAAACTTTTTCTTGACTTTTTTATAACTATAACACTATATTCAGTGGCTCATTATATTGATGTTATGAGAAAATTTAAAGAATATCGTCTAAATTTTATTATTGGCCGAAATAAATTAGAAATCAGTCTTTAAAGGCTGTAAGTTCGTCAATTGCAAACATATTAATAAAAGGAACTAATATTCGTGTTGCTGATTTATAGGATGTCCCATGAGGAAAGGATTTTTCCCTGGGTGTTTCTTCTACAGACGGATCTTAGGTTCACCCAGCCCTCTGTAAATAGGAACCGGGTTTCTTGACCCGGGTTTAAAGACGGTAGGACTTACGACTGACCATCCGATCCCATCCCGATGATCGAGACTCGTTGGAGTCTAATTCTCCAGAGCCAGGAAAGGCCTGAATAGCTTGTAAAGTTCTCACCTTTAACTTTTTATTACAATCTTACTGAGGAATGACTGAAGAAAGACACTACGTAAGAAATCTTTAGTATAAATATTTATTGTTTTTATATTAAACAGATGTAAATCATAATACATGTCGTAGGTTTCGTAAGGAATTATTTCTTCTTGTGTCTCCATTTTTGCTTTATTTTATGAGTGACAACTGTGTAATAATGTAATTATTAATATAACTAGTGAGATTTCAATGTAAATAGTGGTACCAATGTATATTTGGTTAGATGGCGTATTTATTTATTTATTTATTTATTTATTTTTAATTTTGATTTACGTATGTCCGAGGTCATAGGATCGATCATTCAAAGAAAAAACGTTCATATGGACGTGTGTCCTATTCCGAGCAGGTTCCCAGATAGAGCTATTTTATTGTACAGTATTATGAAAATTGGCGTGCAGTGTGTCCTTCGCTCTCTTCATAATGTGAAACCGTTATCTGTAATGCTCTCACAAGACTTGATACTGCATCTATGTCGACGGTAGAATTCTTGAAAATTTATTATAAACTGTAAAAACTTTTTCTCTTAAACAACAAAATTGAAATATTAGAAACAATATTTAATCTCTCCTATCAATAAGTCACATACCTCTATCTCGGAAACCTTACGGAATAGGACATCTTCTATATTTTTGTTATACTATAATTTTCGGATGAGTCTGAAAGGTACATTCTAATGGTGTTTTGAGTGTGTAAATCAGAGTAAAAGCAGAGTTTTAGGATAAAAGAACCAAACTGATTTTCTTTTTCTTACTACCTTCTCACTTATATATACTGTAAAGTGTTTGTACAATTATGTGTTTGTATATAACATGTATGGGTATTACATCTATGTGTGCAAACATATACATACACTTACAAAGATCGCGACTGACTAATTAAATGTAAAAATCAACGTATTTATTAGGTAATTTAAGGATATTAAGGAACTAAATAATTTAAGAAATTAACTATAAAATTATTTGAATTGAAAACTAACTTTTCGTAGCCTCAATAAAGGAATATCAGAAATTTTCTATAACATAATTTTTCATTACAGTAATTTGTTTAGCTTTTAGTCTATATATAAAATGAAACTTTATTTTATAATCTTAATTACTGATGAATTTTAATTTTCTTAATTAAAAAAGAAATAACTTTTTCCGTGTTTTTACGTATTTTCCCATTAGATTTAGAATTAGATTTATTAAGTAGGAAACTCTCTTTTTCTAATTAAAAAAAAATCTGCTAAAACTCTTGTAACCAGCAATTTATTGCGATAGAGCAACATTCCACTTGAAGTGTAAGATTGTTAGGGAACTGTTTCTTGTGTTCCGACAAGCAAATTCATTACTATTCACGAAACATAATTGCAAGGAATTTGTCATGTAGTGAAAGAAAAGGAAAGCAATTCATGTCGCGAAAGAAACCAGTAAATTAAGCTTGAAGTTAAAATTCATAAATTTGATTTATTAGCAATTCCTTTTTTCTCCTTTTTTTTTCCTTCTTCCATGTATAATAGGAATATCTTGACGAATGGGCGAACTCTGGATCAACGTCAGAAGCACTGTTGACGACATCGGAATTCGTGTCAGGCTTTGCTTCTGCTCCAGTCGGAATTTTATTTGCCTCATTCTGTGCACCGGGCTTCGGAATGAGTTGTTCACCCTTGACACGAAGATGTCCAATATTTCACGACTCGGCTCACAAGCTTCCACCGAAAATTCATCACGGCATGAATGAATTTGTCGTCATGGCCCTTTTGACTTATGTAAGGAAAGTAATAGAAAACCCTAGAAAATAACGGAGGATCAATTATCAAGATGATATATCGGCCCCCATCTCCGAGCACTAATTGCTCTTCGCAGAAAACAGCGGCGTTCGGATTTTCCAGATTAAATATAATAAACATGGAGAGGTAATTAAAGTTTGTGTCGTGCGATGGGATTCAGATAAAGCACACGCAGTTGGCCGCTGCAAAGTCGCTAACCTGCCGGCATTCATATTACTTAAATAGACGTTTCAAATCGTCCATCGAATGGGACGTAGAATTGCAAGTAATGACACGACGATGTATTATAGCGGAAGAGGAAAATCTTTGCAAATATGTATCTAAGGGATGATCTCACCTAATGATTTGACAGGTGCTAATGGGTTTCCGGCGCGAAACCGGACACTACACTTATTTGCCAAGAATGATGAATGATACCATTAGTGCTAATACTGCTGACTTTCTTGTTCGTCGCTACATATCAGAACTGGTTTTAACAGCTTAGATCCAATTCGTTCTTTCTATTTCATTGAAATAGATTTTTAAAGAAAAATATTAATTTAAGTTATCATATCAGTTGAAGGTATTAAGTAATAGCCAATGGTTAATATATTTATGCAATATTTTCATAACATTACATAACATATTAATTGGATTGATTGTTCTTGAGCTTCTGCTCGCTTTATTCAAAAACGTTGTTATGCGTTATACACTTAAAAGAGAGTAATTTATTATATATATATACAGTATACTCTCGATATCTCGAACTTCGATATCTGAAAAAACCTTGATAAGTCGAAAAATTATTTTTTCCCTTGATAATACATATTCATCTAATGTTAATTTTAATTCTTATGTCGAAGAGTTTTCACTCAAAATCTTGTTATGTCGAATATTTTTCGAAGTAAAAAATGATTTTTTCGGAAAAATCGCCGTTCAGTTGTGTCGAAGCAAGAAGAGGTATTTTTCTAGAAATCTCTCACACCCTTCATTATCTCTCTGAGGGGTCTACTTTTAAAAATTAAAATTATCATTCCTATATTTAGACTTATTGTTAACTATCATTACATATTTATACTTATTCTCATCTATCAAGACTAATTTTTAGAATATTATTCCGTATCTTGTGTTTTTACGTGACTTTTTATGTTTTGGTTAAGACCTTGTTATCTCGAAAACTCGCTATCTCGAATTTTTTTTAGGGTCCCATCGACATCGAGATATCGAAAGTAGTATACTGTATATACAGTACTTGCATCTTTCTTCCCTTTATTTGGCAAGTATCTAGAGATATGTGGAACACCACAACTGTATACAACCAAAGGAATTTATTAGATGTACAAAAAGTAAGCACTGGTAACTTTGTTAAATCTCTCTATTTTTCTGTGGTCAAATGAGGCTCATCAAATGAGTCAGTCAATCTATGTTCGTGTCTCCCTTATAATTTCGGAACTACTTGGTGGATCTTCTTTAAACTTGGTGGATTTCTATATTTCAAATCGTTTCCATGTGAATCCAATCAAGAAATTAGCGAAACAGGGTGGGTAAGAAATCCATAGAAAACCATTAGAAACCAAACAATGATCTATAAACATTAATCCATTTACATCGTAGATTTGAGCGTAGTTACAGTTAATCGTTTCACAACTTATGTGAATAATGCGAATTTAATTAGTTTTTGTAATTGAAAAACTTCTACCAATTATTATAATTTTAAAATTACAAAAAAAATCATGACTTTTTTTTTAAATAGAGAAAAGCCCAATAAAGAGTTTTTAAGGAATAAATTTTAAATAAAGTCAAGGTTTAAGTACTTTCAAGAACTTTTTGTTATTTTGTGCTTCAATACTTTTCTTTCAAACTTAACTGAATGAAT